>KZ062074.1:120330-194573 GCA_002091835.1 Anopheles maculatus | reverse complement strand
AAAATTCGTCCATCTCCAAAATAGATGGGGCGCTACATTCTTATTCTTTTACTCATGTTGCCAACAGCTGAAAAGTGAGTCTATGGTCGTATGGAGGCTCGGCTCAAGCAGTATTTGGACGCTGATCATGTATGCGCGATGTGTTTGTATTCGTGACAGGGCTGGTGTGGTGTTGAGTAGTGCATGGCTATCTCAAGGATTTGTTTGGTACATGTAAACAAAAAGACAAGGAAGTCAAGCATGGTAGGCCGAGACCTCTCATGATTGTAATGTCAAAGATTATTTTATAAATAAGAAGATTACTTGTACAGACGTACAATTATTTTATTGCAAAATTGATTCGAAAATTTTTGTTATTGATTCATAAACACATTCATGCTGTACATATTCCCATAATCCTTACGAACCTCGATCCAATCCAGATGCCGCTGTACCTTGGTGTAGGTATACTTCTGGTGCGGTTCATCACATTCGTGACCCTTGGCTTCTAGACCGATAAGCCGATACACATCGCCCGACTCACCGTCAAGCGTTTGCACTAAACCACCACCGTCTCCATCGCATGACGCTCGCCACTCACCGTGAGATTCGAGGCAGAGCAATGCATCCGTGACACCTTGCGGATAGTAGTCACTCCCAGCATACTCCCGCGTGCACTGCTCATTCGGCACACTGCTCATCTGTATCTTCACCAAATGTGTGTCCTGCGTGTCGTTAACTGTGGTCAACATAAAGAAGTCAATCAACGAGCATTTACTCTAGCCGCATCTACGCTAGTCGTCTACTTACCTAACTTGCCAGTCGTAAAGCCTGTTGTTGTAAACTTTTGCGGTAGCCGGGCATCATCCTCCGTCCACAGACAGGCAGGATAGATGTACGAGCTAAAGGTAACCGGTTCGTTAAGGCGAAGCAATCCAATATCGTTGTAAGATGCCTTCGTCAGTTCGTCAAACGAGGGATGTAGAATCAGATCGTCTCGCTCGATCAACAGCTCCGGCAGCGTTGAGTTCCGTGTGTAGTCGTGCCGTCCGAGTGATACCATTTTGTCACCCATCGTCCAAAAACAGTGGCCCGATACGAGTACATAGCGATCGCTAATAAGAGCGCCACTGCAACGCAAAATGAAAGCCGTATCGTCTTCGTCCTCGTAGAACCACTGACCGACGCGCACCTGATGAGGGAATTCACCATCTTGCGCCGGTATTCCGCCCGGTGGTGTTCTGTAATCGTTCGTCCTACCCGTAACCTTGGACGGGAGAGCGGAAATGATCTTCCGATACTCCTGACATTCTGGAAAGGGAGAAAAAGGTAATTTCATGTTTTAATTTTAACGAAGACCACCCAAAACATTGAACGAATACATACTTTGTTCCGCCAAGCGAAGTCCTTGAGATTGTTGTGTCGCAAATAAGTATAAGAAAAGGAAAAACTGTTAATGTAGTTCAAACACACAAACAACAAAGCTCTTACGAAACATACCGTGAACTTCGTGTAAACACAGCAACAGTATGGCTGCAAACACAGTACAGAATGCTTTCTTCTCCATATCAGGGCTTTCTGCGAAATTAACGTAGTGCTTCTGTATTTATACTCCAGCTCCAATCAACCACTTGTACATTTACTGACTTCTAAAACAAAATGCACTCGACCTGTTTTAGCAAAGGGGTCATCCGGGATAATCAGTCTGCTTTGCTTGCCGAAACCGGCCTTAACTGCCAAAATTGATAAGAAAGGTGGTCCAAATCGGCACCCTCAAACCTATGAGCAGCTGAACAACAATACTGAATTATGTGTACATCATATGTGATTGTAAGTTTTGATTTTTTTTCAGCAATATTTTATATAAAAAATATTTTAAAGTAAAGTAATAATGCTCGCAAAATAAATAAGCTGATGCGCTATAATTTATTCCTTTTTCGTAGTTTGAGTTTCGGATTTAATTAAAAGGCTATTATTTGTGTGTGGATCTGATCTTTAAGATACGATTGGGTTTTATGGTATCATAATCTTTACTCCCAATGTTAATTTACAAGATTTTTGATGAAAAACATCCAGATTGACACCCAAGTTGTAGCAAATAGGTCTGTCTATATGGCTGTACTCTATATCTAGAAACCAAGAGCTATTGTAATGACGAGCAAGTGTAGAGAAGCTGAATGCGTGTCCTCGGACTCGGAAGGGATTTATACCTTATCTCCCTAAGTTGTATCATTTGGTCTATCTAATACACAAGAGTTAAAGCTTCTTATGTGAGACAAAAGTCAAAACTTCAATTACAATTTGAACACTGGGTTCGCTAGTGTGGATGCATCTGTCAGATAATTCGGACGACTTAGCTAGCCGTAAATTATTCTTTTAAACAATGTTTTTGTTTTATTTTACACATTATTGTGAAGATAAACATGGTAAGAGAATGCCACTGGGCCTTCTCGAATACATCCAGTGTTCTCCAATAGAGCCCTTTTTTCCCGAATATCTATTGATGCAGTGCGAAAAGACTAGAGAGCGTTCGCGCCCCACACATTGTCCTCAATCCAATCCAGGTAATGGGCCACTTCCGTATAGATCCCGAACGATTTCGCATAAGCACAGGCGCCACCAAGCGATGTAATACCGACGATATGATACGTGCAGGTCGTACCATTCGTCAGCAACTGCAACGGACCACCGGAATCTCCCTGGCAGGTGTCCTTCTTCGACGTAACGCTACCAACGCACAGCTGACCCGGCCGCAATCCATGGCGCAGCCGCCGGAAGTACCGCGAACAGTCGTCTCGCGGAAACTCGTCCAGCTGTACCTTCATCAGTGTGGGTGACAGTTCCGTGTCGAAAAAATCCCGTCGCCCAAATCCGGACGCAACGAGCTGCGCGGTTGGCCGCTGCTTCGAACCCCACAGACAGGCTGGCCGTATGTGTTTGCTTAGCTGTACCGGCCGTTCCAGCCGAACGATGGCTATATCATCGTACGGTTGGCTGCGTGGATATTTAGGATGTCGACGTATACGATCGATCTTGAGCTGAAGCTCATCGTACGACTTAGAGCTCGTGTCATACTCGCCAAGTCGCACTACCGTCGGATCGCGCTCGGAAAAGCAATGTGCTGCCGTGAGGACGTGCTGTTCACTGACCAATGTTCCACCGCACAGGAACTCGTAATCAGCTGGGTCACTTTGCTTCGGGTAGCCCAACAGTGCGTGATGAGGGAATTCGCCGTACCTTGCCTGCTGTCCACCTACTATCAGCTTGAGCTCGTTCGTGCAATTGAACACATTCACTTCGTGGACGATTGGATTGATGAGAAGATGAATGATTTTGTGTGTCGTCCTAATAACCTTACTATATTCGTTGCACTCTGCGAAAAGGAAGTGCGTGGTGAACGTTTTGCTTCAGGTTGAAACACTCCTACTTACTCTTGACTGCAAGCCTTTGACCTGTAGGTGGTATGTTCATGCAACGAAAACAAAGCCAGAATGATACGAATGTAGCCTATTTGGGACAGATTCTTCACACATAATTACCATACCATGACTAGTGCAACAAACGATTAACAAAATTAAACCAGCTAGATACGGTAGCTTGATGCAGAACATTCTTGCTATTAATTTCACTTACACCGATGTTCTTACTTGATCACCTTCAATTAAAGCTCTACTTAACAATGTTTACAGAAATGATTATTCTTCAACGCTTAGCTACAAACTAAATCACACTATGAGTTGGCTTGACTTCAGTTTACGCACGATAGCATCCCGTGTCAACTGACCAATCGAGCACAAAACAGGTTTTTCACATTGAAGATACTCTTCAAACCACAGAAAGAACAAGAATAGATTTGTATTGGGTGTGATTCCTTTACCGGGCGGAGTTTATCATCAAGGTGACAGTTATCAAAAGCGTTTTAAGACTAAGAAGTTGAGAAGGCAAATGTGTGTTCGTGCCGATGTGATTCATTCGTTGGCATTCGTTTTATTCGAGCGTAGTTTAGCTGTAAATATAACTGAGGCTGCAATGACAGAGGTAGGTTCTTTTTAACAAGAATCTGAATTATTTATCATAATGACTGTTTTATTTTTTTAAGCGGTGAAATACACTGGGAAATTCCAGATTTATTTTGACCGTCGTGGGGTAGACTTAGCTTGTTTTCAAAATTACAGTAAAAACACAGTAAAAAGGATTAAGGTGCTGTTCTTGGACGATGGGCATAGTAAATTATGGACATGATAATGCGTTTTGTCCAGACTAAACATACAACAGCATACAACTGGCTTTAATCCATTCTACTAACTTTAATTTATTACCTTTTTTGGGAATACATCAACAATAAGCTCGAGACAAGAAAAGGGATCAGGAATTAGTGATCTTAAAATGTGAGCTAGAAGGTCATAATAATATGAGATTTCAGCTAATAATTTATACGTAAACAATAACCAAATAAAAAAAATCCTGCACCGAGCATGTCCGGGATAAGGCAAATAACAAGGAGGAAATGGAAATGTTACTCAAAAGACTTATTTTTAATCATCACACGCGTGACATTACGGCGTCAAGCCGTCGTTTTGGAAAATAAAATAAAAAAATCCTGTCAAAAATCTGAGAAGATCACGTGTTATTAGTTCTCTAGCCAGTTTAAGCCTTCTGTTCATCCATCTGCATCTGTATTTATAAGAGGTTGCTTTCGTTCGCTACTGCCCGATAGATGGCGCTGCCCCCACCTTAGTAGGCTCACCATAGAGCATGTTTTGTATTGGCTTTACCTCGTGTTCAAAATATCTTCTTCATCTTTGCTGGCCTGCTCCTAATGACCACGTCTAGTAGACAGGGCCTGGCGTCCAATTCGTTTCCAGGAAACTCGGTCCATGGGTGCAGACCTCCACCCCTGGCTGCATCCGATATCACCAAGTGGTCTGACTCCACTTGCTCCAGCCAGCGAGCTCGCTGTGCTCCTCTACGCCTCGTGCCGAACAGGTCGCTGACGAGAACCTTCCTGGCAGGGCATGAGTCCGGCATCCTCAACACGTGCCCCAACCAGCATCGTCAAGCACCACAGCAAGCTCGTGGTTCATTCTCCTTCTCCACACGCTCGCATGCACCACCAAAGATAGTCTGTAGCACCCGCCACTCGAGTGCATTGGCGTTATCCGCCAGCATATCCAGGACTCGTGCCCGTACAGGACTACCGGCCGTAGACTTCGGGATCTCAGGAGTTTGTGGAGCCCTGAACAATGCGCCTTCGGATTTCGCTGCTTACGTTGTTATCCGAAGTTACGATCATGCCAAGGTAGCAGAATTCCTCTACTACCTCAAGATCGTCGCCGTCGACCGCTTCCGAGTCGTGCTCTATCACGGTCAGAGTCCCCGGCAAAATATATAAGGCGTAAAAATTAACGAGAAGAAAGGAGACAAAGTAGAATTTATCATCAAATATTGACTTCAAAAAGGTAACATTCTGCGTCGATTGGTATGATTCGATTATTAACACTCATTGTTGTTTACAAACAGTCGTATGGTGCTAATAATGCGTTTATTCGATTCGGATATTCCGGCAACCTTGATAAACTGGGCCGACCGGTTGATCAAGGACTCAGTTGAATGTAACTAGGAGATGTATCTATCGAACGCGCCATCGCGCCAGTAGCGGAATAAGAAGTAGAGAATTTTTGAAAGATTAAAGAACTGTTTCGCCTTATTTTTGTTGGTACGCAAATGACATAAGTAACATAAGACTTGGACAGAGCAGAGAGTATAATCGAAAGAACAGCAGACAGCTGACAGAACAGAAGACATCTGCAACAACCGGCCTTGTATAAAAGTTCGGAGAATAACCATGATTTTAATCACATCAACTCGTGCCGATCGAGTGTTTGAAGAAGCATATGGTAGATTTATCTTGGTTTTTGACTTTTCTGTTATGGTTTCCGGCCTTAAGGTTCTTAGTTTCACATTAATCGACTAATACACAACTTTCACTACTTTTTCGAAGTATCCAAACGTTCGCTAGAATAACTTTAAGCTCCCTCTAAACAAAACATGATCAACATACTGTGCTATAAGCAATCACTTAGGCCAAACTACTTCCTCGATCCAGTCCAGATACTGAGCCACATTCGTGTAGATCGCCTTCGATTTGCCAACACCACAGGCGGCACCGGTAGACGTCACACCGACAACGTTATAAATGCAGCTTCTCGGCTCCGTTATCGTCTGCAGTGGTCCACCGGAATCGCCCTGGCACGTATCCTTACCTCCGATCAGACTTCCCACACACAGTTGACCGTCGTTGATTCCTTCGCGAAAGTTTCGATTATCTCGAAACAGTTCACCACAGTCGCTGGATGGAAACAGATCGAGCTGTACCTTCATCATGTTTGTCGACAATTCGACACTGCCTGTGAGGAAATTATGGTTAGCTAATCGTACCTTTCGTTTGCACACACACACACCCTTACCTTCCTCCAGTTTGCCGAAACCCGTTGCCACAAAACGGCTCACATTCAGTGCGGGATTCGTCCACAAACATGCCGGACGTATAATCTTCGAGAACAGTACCGTTTCGTTTAAGCGCACCAGTGCAATGTCATGGTAGGAGCGTGAGTTTCGATACCTTGGATGTCGGATGATCTCGGAAATACCGAAATCGATCTTTGACGTTGAATCCACCTTTAGATCGTACTCGCCCAACCGAACAATCTCCGGATCACCGTAACTGAAGCAGTGTGCAGCGGTCAGGATGAAACGGTCCGAGATCAGTGATCCACCGCAGCTGAAACTGTAGCGTCCTGTTGGACCATCATCCTCGCGCGGATACCCCAGCAAAGCGTGATGTGGAAATTCACCATGCTTAGCCGCTTCACCACCAACGATCAGTTCCACCACATTGGAACAATTGTACGATTGGTAGTAGATCGGTTTCGGGTTCAGTGTAAGCGATATCACACCACGCTTCGAAGAGATTATTCTACGATATTCGTCGCACTCTGTAAAGTAAGCGAAACGGTAGAGTTATATCGTATTCAGCATACCTTCAGGCGCACAGAGCTTACTTTGTACGGAGATCCTCTTCGCTGCGCAGAGAGAGAGAGAGAGAGAGATGCAGAAAAAGCTTGTCATCCACAAGAGTTTACATACATTTATTAGCATACTTTACCTGTCTGTCCATTGCTGAATTCTAACCACAATCCTAGTAAGCAGATTAGAATGTTACAAACAATTTTACGGCTAAGCATTCTACCCAAGAGAATGACTCGATGTGTTTGCTAAGGCTTGAAGTCCACAATTCGGCGAGTGATGTCTGCGCTTCTGCTTGATAAGACTGACCGACACAGACTAGCTGTGAAACGGTACGGGTAAATGATGCAGATGAGATTTACATGTATTAGTTTCATGGCAGGCAATATTATGTTTCACCACAGTGCCTACCAATAAATGCCAACACACAAGCTTAAGAAAATGTTTTTAATTTACATCTGCAGATTATTTATTTTGCAAGCACTATCTATTGAATAACAGTTGATAAGCAATTCTGAACATAAATTTCATTATAGCAAACATTACAAGCTCACTTATTATGCATCCTTCAGTGTTGTTTTTGAACCACCTCTCTTATCAATATTTGGCAGTTTAGGACAGTTTCAACAAAAACAAAACCATACTGATCGTTCCAGATGAGCCCTTTACACAAAGTAAATCAGTATGAGCTTGTATTTCAATGCAAAAAAAGTGTAAATATAACAGCAGCGCTTCAATTTTGAAAGCAAAAAATAAATATGAAGAAAAACATTGAAATGGACATGAAAGCATTAAATATTGTGTTTGCAGTAATACTGTTGCTGTATCTACATGATCTTCACCGTATGTTTCATAAGAGCTTTGTAGTTTGTGTGTTTAAACTACATTAACAGATTTTCCTTTTCTTATTCTTAATTTCGCCATTTGATACCCAAGCACTTCGCTTCGATAGAACGAACGACTACAAAACCCCCCAGAACGGAATATCGGCACAGGACGGTGAATTCCCCCATTAGGTCCTTATCGGCAAATGGCTCTACACACATGATGAATATACGAGTTATAATTTTTCGTTAAAGTGGCGCTCTTATTAGCGATCGATACGTGCTCGTATCATGCTGATGGAACGTTATCACTTGGGCGGTACGACTACGCACGTAACCCATCCCTTCCAGAGCTGTCGATCGATGTCGATGATCAGATTCTGCATCCCTACTTTGATGAACGTTCGATGACATCCTACAACGATATTGAATTGTTTTGCCTGGAACAACCTGTCTGTTGACGGAGGATGATGCGCAACTACTACGAATCTTTACGGCAACAGGGTTTACGACGGACAGATACAATAAGTAGCCGTTAACAATGGGTTGAAGACCGATAGACTTGTGGTCTTTGTGGTTGATAGTCGTAACAAAGGATACCCGTTCGGACAAGATGCAGATGAGCAGTGTGCCGAATGATCAATGTGCTCAGGAGTATAATAGTAGTAAATATTATCCAGGATGATCACGTACATTGGAAAGTATCTTGCAAGGGAGATGCTGGTGGGCTAGTACAATCGCTTGACGGTAAGTCTGGTGATGTGTATAAATTTAGCAACCAATGGTCAAAAATTTGATAATCCGTGAAGTAAAACAACTAATACAAAGTGATTTTGTACAAATCTTATCATTTATTTCATTCATACTCTCTCGCTTTATCTCTCTGTCTCTCTGTTTGTCTCCGATCTCCTTTCCATGCATTACAGTGCCTGTTTCGCGGAAAGGCATGCCCGGGCGTAGAGGAACCCCTGGCGCTTCGTTTCCTGTGCGCTTCCGTGTTGTCTTACAATGATCTCTCTCCTGCGTGTTCAGTTTAAATCACAAGAATTCTAGTACACTTACGCTACCGTTCGTATTCTGTTACTTGCTTAAATGCTTAACCTTATTATCCGTCACTCGTACTATGTTTGGGAAGGCGTGTGTGGGATTGGGATAAGGAGACAATGAATTTCTGGAAGCTATGACGCTCTACTGTCTGTCATTGTGGCAGACAACCTTCGGTAAATTTAATCAAAAGCTCATTTTAAAATGTTTGCCAAATCATCCTTAATTTCCTCGCTGCCGGACGATTTCTGGCGATTTTGTGTGCAATGATTATGATGATGATGATAATGTAGTGGATGACGCAAAAATGAGGTGGAGTCAAATGAAAGATGATGACATGATATTCCCCATGATGCCCATTGGACCACATTAGCGAATGGGAGGTTCTCTCGAGAAGTTATGTCCCAAACCATGCAAGTAGTGGGATGTAGTCCTCAGAGAGAACCACGTCGCGAATGTCGTAATTAGGCTGAATCCTACCGAACAACCAAAGCACCTACTAAATCAACCGGGAACTAACGATTAAAAAGTCACTACAAACACAGATGGACGGATGAGTGGTATGCACGTGGTTTAAATGCGACGCCTGTGCCTTCTTTCCCTTAAAACTGGTTAAACTAATGTGCAACGTTGCTCGCTTCCTATCTTCGTACTCCGAACATCCGTTTGTTTATCTTCTCTGACTGAGCGGTTCGCCAAGGACACGCATCGTGTTGGCGTAGGACGAATCGATCTGCGGTACTACCTTCTCCGCCGGGCGTATGTTCTTGATCAGATCCGACAGCGATAGGAAACTCTGACGGCTATCGACACGCAGCTCGCGATCACCCGCACCACCCCCAGAAAGCTGCTCGATCTCCTTCGTGATCTGCTTCAGCTTCTGCTCGACCGGTATGTCTTCCGGCAGGGTAGACACGACAGCGTCCGTATCCTGCCCGGCAGCAAGTGCCTGCTGGTGATGTAAATCGGCTGCCTGCTCATCTTCGTCCTCACTTTCGTCATGCTCGTGCTCATCCTGTTCGTGTTCGTCCTCGTCCTCCTCTTCAGCTACCGCATTCACATTGCTGCTACTACGTCCGACTACGTTCGCTTCATCGTCTTCCTCCTCCAGTTCATCGCCGTGCAGCTGCTGCTCGTCCTCTTCCTGATCGTGCTCAAGCTCCTGCTCCTCGTCGTGCTCTTCTTCGGCGGTGTTTGCATACTGTGGAGCCGACGGACGAACGGTGCGATCCTGCTCAAGGATGTCCCCGTTCAGTAGTGACGCTAGCGGTGAGGTGTGCTCTGCGCTCAGCTGCGGCACGGCTGTAGACACGGTCGAGAAGGACACAAACTGGCGTGCTTCGGCAGAAGTCGTCGAAGGTTCCGTTGTGGTGGAGGTAGTCGTCGTTGTCGTGGTGGCAGCAAGCGTAGTGTAGAGCGCAGTACTGGTAGAAGTTTGAATTGGACGACTGTAGGGCAAGCAACAAAACAGGACATTAGAATACAACGAGTTTTGCACGCCCAAGCGAACATATTAATCTAAAGAGTTATTTTACAGCGATTGATGTAGTGATGAGAGGTACTACAGGTACTAGAGGCTTTAGCTGAATCTACCGCCAAACATTCCTAGTGCATCACCGAAACCATCTATTGGATTAATGCTAATGTCCTCAATTTCCGAAACTTAAACTTCCTGCCTGTTTGCGGCCCTACATGGGTTTTTTGTTTTCTTAGTGACCTAAACAAAGATCGCCAAAAGCGATTCACTACACCTAAGAATTGTGTGCGTTTTAACAGTGCAAATTTTTTTATTTGATTTCGTGTTTTTATTTAAACAAAATATAACTTTGTTTTTCTTATTCCTTTTAACGTTAAATGAACTAACTCCAAACCACCAGCCAAATGTTAATGAAGATTAAATTAGAAAGATAAAGCAAGAAGCGACGAAGATGAAGCTCTACAAAACTACCAGAGAAAGAGAAAGAGAGAAAGAGAAAGGTTGTGTGTATGTGTGCTGGATCTTGTGAGATTGTGTACAAGAAGTAAGTTGTTTAAGTACGCTGTAAAGCTCGCTCTACGCTTATGGCCCGCTGTTGAATTTTCACAACACAGAGTCCATTTTGAAAAAGACCAATTAGTTCCTGCTTTTTTTTTGTTTCTTCTAAACCATGGAACAGATGTCACCAGCACGTGTAGTGATTCATTTTAGTGAGCAAATTGACAGTGCTAAGACAACAGATAGGAAAGCCCAACTCAGATATTGGAAAGGTAATTAATTAGTGGCGGAAAGCTGCGTAGAAACAAAGCGGTATAGATAGTAGAACTTAACATTAAGATGGTGGAAAGGACGTTAGCTCACCTACGACATGATACCCGCACGGTAGTGTATCATCAATTTACGATAACGATGTTCTGTTTGTTTTTTTTTTGTTCGAGCTTTTGTTTGCAAAATGGCGCCCCCAAAAGCCACCCTCTCTCAGACGACGTGCGACAAAAAGTAATCAAAACCAATAACCATGAATAATCATTGGACGTGTTGATGTTTTGATTTGTGTGCACTCAATTGAACAACGTGCGAACAGATTCCATGAGAGGGCGCCACCGGTTGCGGTTTATTTTGCCATCGTGTTATTTTAACAAATTGATGCCTATGTGTACATTGATGGGAGCTTGTGCTGTTGCTTGTCATTGTTTATTCTCCACCGCTCCATCCTTTGCTTGTGTTCGTTTTCGCTCGTTTGCGTCCATTTTGTTTTGAAGCTACAGACTTTTCAGTGTTTTTTTTTCGTTCTTCTGTTTGTTATTGATTTTGTGTGTCCAAAGTTTGTTTCAGTACGTATCATCGTGTTGGTAAAAGGATCAGTTTCGTGTCAATTGTGTCAAAATCGGGAGCCGTCTGTAGTGGAAGTGGATTTTGTTTTTGGGACAACAAGGAACATGGAAAGAATCTTGGCTCTTTTTTTGTGGATGTATGTACGTGTGTGTGTGTGTGTGTACGTGTTCGCCATGCAGTGCACTCAGTCCTCAGGGTTGGGTAAGCGCACACAATATTTACCCCTGCGCGGACGAAACCGGAATGCTACCGTAGTTGTAGTAGTAGCATCGCGTTTGCTCGCAGATGAAATCTTTCACGGCTGAACAGTCTTCCGGTGCCCACCGTAGGCTTGGGGCTTTCAGGTGCACGCATCCCTTCTGCAGTCCGCTGCTGCTAAAGATGGAACGGGGGAAAACCCGGGGGAAAAGCGATAGGTTAGGCTCGTGTCGGAGGACGTTGGGCCACGGATAAACGTCTAGCCTGCTTACCTGTCACGAGCGGTACGCTGTGGCGATGTGTTGCTATTGTGGTCCAGCGGATCCATACCGACGGTTTCCGGCGATTTCTCGAAGTAGTCGAACGTGGCGTTGAACGGCAGACCGGTGCTCATCCAGAGGAACATCCCGGTGCCGAGCCGGTTACCGGACGTCCAGAAGTTGTATTTACCGTAGCCGGCATTCTGCAGGTACTCGGTCATCGATTCTACCTTCTCCTTTGTCTCGAACGAGGCGAGCTGCAGTCCGAGCGAGCGGCAGTACTGGTAGGCGAGGAAGTAGTTCAGCTCCGGCGAGTATGGGTTCATCCGGCTGATGAAGTACTGCACACCGTCCAGCTGGATCGTGGTGATTCGTTGACCTGCGTCGGGGTAAGCGATAGATGCGGTTTTAATCAATCTGATACTATGATTCTCGCCACTGATGTTGACACCGCTTTCCGGACACTTGCTTAGTTGCATAGTTCCTATCGAAATCCAAAACATCCCAACAAGCGCTTTGTTCGCGTTCAACCAAACGGAAGCTTTGCTATTCCGAGGACTTGGTCGGGCGCGTTCTATTGAGTATTGTATCTTCCAGATCCAGAACGCTATCCTGGACAAACATTCGCTTTCTCTCTATTAAAAGCTCTACATTGTGTAGCTGTCCGTCCCGAATGGAATTACTACGCTAAGGTGGCAGCAGTTCCAGTGGCACAGCGCTAACGGCAGTCAGTTCTCTTGACGGTATTAGACAAGATATTGCACCACAGTTTGTGGTTACTCTCGTGCATCCTACCGGAAACTAATCTCCTTCCGGAATGTTGCCTTCCAATGAGCAATCTTGTTTGCTACTGTTACACATTATCCAATCCTTAAACATATGATTTCAATCGGATTGTATCGCAACTAGCGCGTGCAATTTTAACTCTCCCAAAAAAAACTGATCGTCAGCATTTTCTTTTCACACTGCCGTTTCACGATAAAACGGCTTTCTGGATGAATTTCATGCGAATTGCGTTTTATCCGTCAAACTGGCAAATGCTCGCTGGGCTCGATCTCCGACAGGGCGATGGGATAATATTGATTGGGTACGATGTCATCGGGATCGGCATCAAACCCGCACCAGAAACCAGAAATATCAATTTCATAAGTAAGCACCATCGCATCGCTCTCCCACTCTCCCGACAGCAAAAATACAAAAAAAAAAAGATGGGGAAACAAAACGATAAATGATTTCGCCAAAATATAGCAAACATCTGTCACCACCCTCCCCCAATCGAGGGGGGGGAGAGAATTATCTCGAGAATTGATTCCGTACCACGCACTCTCGGTGCCGTTGTTTTGTGCGCAACAGCGTTTTTGCGAACGAGAATTTCCATTTTATTTTTTCCCCCTTCCGAGAAACTCTCATCATCGTTTCATGCATAAATCTGGTAAGCCATCATGGGAAAATTGGCTTTTTTTGTTTCGGTGGCGGCGAGGATACCAAGATGCCGGCTCTCGCATCACATGAAGTAACGATTTCGAGCGCGCTTTTCTAGCCCACTAGAATGAAGCAGGGCGCAGTTCTCATGCACAGCTTTAAGGCGTAACCGATCGCGAACGATACCATCAATTGCATTAAAATCATTTGTTTTTTGTCGGACACAGCTATTTCTTTGCCACGACATTCCGGGAATGGCAAAGCAGTAAAACCAGCGTCGAATTTGTGGAAGAAGTACGAAGGAAAAGTGAATAATTTCACTCACGTTACACTGGCACTGCAGCATGAGACAAGGTAAACAGAATAGGTTTTGTTTATTAATTTCATATTTATATACCGTACTTTTTAATGGTGCAATGTCTCCATCAACTCCTTAAATTTCGAGAAGCATTTTTTTTTATGGCATAAAATAAAACTAAAGCATGTTCTCTCAGTCTGTAGAACAATACAGAACAGCAAAATGCTAATCCAACACAGGCAGATTGAATACGAGTGTGCGGCACATTGCATAGCTTTAGGCGTCTAAATGGAAATCGAGCAGTTATTGGTACGTGATGAACTCAGACTTTTTCTATTGTATCGTATCGTTTCTTGCGCCTATTTTAATGTTTCTTATTATTTTTATTAAAAAATATAGTTGTATTTAGCTAAATTTGGATTCTAAGACACCTGGTTTCGATAATGTTTTTAAAATTTGTCTGAATGTTATCAATTTTTGGCTTGAAGATAGTTGTTTTTGTTCCTAAATAACCTACTTTTGTAATAATATTGTATGTATAATTAAAAAATATTAATAAAATATAAATTTGTCTCCTGTTGGTTAAAGCGATCGAATCGAAATCGAGTCAGATTAATTTTTTCGAATTGTTCCATGCCTGTGAAGAAAATATTAATAATTCAAGCTTAAACGGATTTTTTTTTCGCTTTGCCGAATTTAGACGACTTTCAGCAAAAAAATAGTATGCCTTCGTGTCATAGCTACATACCGTACAGACAACAATTGCTGAGCTAGAGGAAAAAGTTCTTAATTTAGCACCGAAATTCGAGGGCAACGACGGTGAAGCGACATCCACGAAAAAAAAGCCTGTTAATTACATCTATTCAAAGAAAACGTTCTTGAACATAACGCACATGGAATTTCCGTATTCTAATAGTGTGCCAAAATTACCTACAACGGGCACAAACGAGACGGAAATTGCATTTTCTCGGCCAGTTTTCGAGTATGCTAGTAAAAATAGCATTTTTGGGAAAGCTTAATTCAAAAAAGGAAGGACAAAAAATAACAATCCTCCCTTGAGATTGCTTGGGACAGACCGAAAAAAAAACGGGTTCTTGTGCCGGGTAAAGGTCACGGTCTTCTGATTCGTGTGATTTATGAACTTTTGCCCAAAGCAAACCATGCTATCTATCGTTCATGTGTTCCGGACGATTTACTTCCGGGGGATAGAAACACAATTTGCTTCCTTTGTGGACGATCCGATAGTTTTTCGTTTGAGTTCTGTTTTGTAATTTTAAACTAGATAATTTTTTTTAGACCGTCTTTTATAAAGTATCAGAAAGCATCCTAAAAAAAGCTTATTTTTAGCCTTATTTTTTAAGCCAACATGTTCAACCACGCTTACGAATTTCGTTATGCATGTATGTGGCCTTTGAAGCCCTGATAATCGAACAATTTCGGAAACAATCTCCTGTGGAAGACCGTACACAAAATTGTAAACTGATTCCGTGTGCCGGCGACAACGGAAAAATCCGATTTTATCTTAAGAACAAATTCAATTTTCTCCCTTTTTTACACGCCACATATCACTGAACCAATGTCCCTGAACAGAGAGCGCGACATAATCGAATTTCCTCGGTGCAATGTGAAAAAGACAAAAAAAAAACACACACACAAAAACTCCATCCCACCCGAGGCGATGGCCACAAAGCAGATCCATCAATGGCGGGCAGACGCGTGCGAACATCATCATCACTTCCGCTAGTTCGTGTCGTTCAAATGGTTGTGTCTTGAGCAGGATCGGCTAGCCCACGCCCTCACGATGTCACAGACATCCGAGTTCATCGTCTGCCGTCGCTTAAAGGCAGCCCCGCCGAATCACACACACACACACACACGCCCCATTGGTTCATGAATTATGGAAACACAGCGCGGTAGGGTTCGCACCGGAGATCGAACTTAAAGTTGGCCAAGAGAGACGACGACGCGGACGAGGATCGTTGGAATAAGCGACGCACAATAATAAAAACGATCATTTCCGGTTTCCTGTCATTGCTGTGGCAACGCCGCGAGTTATCCGTGTCGAATCAGCCTTTTGCTTAACGCCTACTTATCTTTATGAGCTGTTCTTTTTTTCATCCACGCGCTTTGGTTGCATACCGATTGTCGCCCTTCAGCCATGTGTCGTTTCCATTTCAATACATCATAAACCTGAGAAGTGCTTGCAGTAGGATTCAGTGTCCTTAGAATTGTAATTGAAAAGAGTGCACGGCACAAAAAAATACGGTTTCTGACGGTTTATCGCTATCGGTTACTTTATTACTTTAACATTACTTTAATTTCGCTTAAAACGTATAAAAGCAAGACGGAAACAAGATGAAAGAGTGCTTAAAAACTGTCGAAAGAAAAAACACACCAAGGTCGCTTTTTGCAGATGTAGAGGGAGTTTAAATCAAATCGATTACTCGCTGAACCCTTTCGAGAAAAGATTCGGACGAGCTTAACCCGGTTTAGGGAATATTGAAACAGATTTTGGAGCTGCTATTACCGGTCTTCGCTCGTCTATGTATCTTTTTTTGGTTGTTTTTCTTTTCCTCCCGGAATGGATTGTATTTCTGAAAACTCATTGAATTTTAAAGACACTTAATGGGTCTTGTAATGCTTGGAAAGATGCTTTAGTTGAGCAAAGAAGATGGTAATTCGATGTAAGCATTAAATTCGTCTGGACCGAGCCACCTAGATAACAGATTGATGTTCCGGCTATGATTAGTGCTAAAGTTATTGAGGGCGTTTTGATTAATTCCAAGAAAAATATAATTTTACTTAGAAAACGATAAGCAATCAGTAGCCTGTATTATGCGAAGGAAGCTTGTTCGCTGTTTTAAAGCTCGTTAAAGGCTCATATGCTACTTTGAAGCTGATTAACGCTGAATACTCGCAGTGCTTATTTTATTTCACGATTTTTTAGATGAAAAATGAACAAAAATTGATGAATAATTTAAAATCTTTAATAAATAACAAAAATAATCTAACCCCAAATAATAGAACTGCTCAAAATATGTTATATGAGGCTCAAAAGAAACATTTTAACAGCTGTAGACATCTTTTGAGATGCTTAAGCCCCGTTTAAACGTGCCAAGAACTTTAATGCTTTCGTAGAGAATGTACTGTATTCTGGGATTATAAAAAGGGAACTTACATTTTCCGAAATCTCATTAATCTTGAAGCTTTCACTTGCATAAAACACATTAATTAGGGGTTTAATTTCCAATAGGTTTTTCTTTGTGTGTTGTTTTTCGAGCAAATGAGACCATTTCAAAAATTCGCAAAATAGGGGAACCCAAGTTAAAGCTTTTGATGTTTCGTATTTTTCTCGCACACATTCCACCTTACCGAACCACCAGGAGGGAACCAGGAGTTCGAGTCGACTGATGGTAATTGGTTGCGGGCACAACAGTTGCGTTTTATTGACTCAACTGTTGCGTTACGAATATCTAATGAAGCCATCTCGGGAACGAACTTTCTGCACGGGAAGAACCGTCCATCGATGCTGGTACCGGTTGCTGCCAAGTTTCAGCACACAAAGCAAGCGAAAATAATCAGCAACCCATTCCCGCGGCAACCCAAATACCAAAAACACGATACGAGGTCCCCCAGTGGAGGGCGCAACTGTCATTTTGAACCGTCGCCTATAAATTGATCCCGCACGTTTTGTAGTGAGATGTTGGGTTGTTTGTTTACTTCTTATAAAGACAAAAAAAAACTCTCCAAACAAGTGGAGAAGAACCGATCAAAACCCAACGTGTTTTAAATTCTACAGTCGAAAAAACATACCCGCATAAATTTACCGATTCCTTCAAGCTTTCGGCATCGGCACATAAATACGCGAAATGAGTACGAAAGAAAGTTCTCGCCAAACAGCCGTACCGCGCTGTGTGTTGGACATAGCTTGTGGTGCCATTTTTGCGCCTAACGGATAACGGGGGTTTTTAAGTCCCGCAGTTTTCCATCCCCACAGCGGACATGCGAACTGATATGGCAGTAACGGGAATTGAATGGGAAGCAACAACAACAAAAATTGCATCTCGTTCGCCACATTACGGGCACTAACGATCGTTTATTGCTGTAGCTCTCGAATTTCTTATCTTATCTCCTTTCAACCGCAAATCCCTTAATGATTCTTAACAACTTTCACAAAAGAATTTTACGCTTTCTTCAACAGCAGCAATCTAACGGAGCTGCTCAGTGTGGTGCGCGCGGAAATGTCATAAAATCATGTGAGTATGCAAATGATGATCTGCCAGAACCGGAATCCGGATTTACGATTCCAATTGCCACCCCGAGGCCCGATCACAGTTCACGATCACGGTAACCTCCATTCTTGTGACCATCCTGGCCTGGTGAACCTCGGATGTCTGGTTGAAAAACCGGAAAATGATGTCCCGGTTCAATCGGTCAACTGAACGGTTCTTTCACGGGCAGCAAAAGATCAATTCCGAATGTCCGCCGAGAAGGAAAAAAAACGTGCGGATTGCTAAAGCAAATTTGTGCTTCGCGAAGCAGAATTTGGCCTCGTACGATCGAGAGGAAAGATAAGGAAAACGATTTTTCTGCCCCCAATATCAAGCGTTAGGCTTTAATTTGCTCGCATCTATTTCGTATGCGATTCGTTAACAGATTTCCGCTGTGGACTAGCACAGGAAACGATGGCCACTTTGCTTGCAGCCGGCTGCAACCGATAAACACATCCATAAAATGGCTTCAATGCGTGAAAGAGGGAAGACCTTCTTTCTTCTGTGCTTATCTGGATCAGTGGTCTAGGACCAAACGGTGAAGATTGTCGAGATTTTCTTCTCTGCGTTAAACCATAAAACGTTTCAGTTTGACCATCTTTGAAAATCAAATAAAAACCCAAACGTTGCCACCAAAGTGGACTTTGTTTTTTGATAAAAACTTTGCAGAGACAGCTGGGAACTTTCCCTATTCGCTTAACTAAATATAGGCGAGAGAGCAGAAAAGAAAATGCAATTTGTTTGCGCCCACCATCGTTTAGGTACGAATACCTTATTAGCTCTTTTTTGCCGGCCAAAATCTAATCAGTGAAACTGCTGCGACTTAATTACTGACTTCCTGTCAGCGCTGTTTCCGTTTCAACGATGGCGGTAGAATTCTTTTTCCAGCCATTAAACTCAACGGTTCGTTGTGTTTTGATGTGCGTGTATCACTTTGTGTCTCATTTTTGGGCTGCATGCAGTTGAACTTCAACGCGCCGAAAAAAGCCATCCATGTTGCCCAAGAAAAGAATTTACCTTCACATAAATGGTAAGCCGGAAAAAAACGCTGTGCAATCCTACCGAGCTTGGTAAGTGAGACAAGCAACCAAAAAGAAAGTTCCACAGTTGGACATCACTTTTTGTGACCGTTTTTGTTCGTTGTTCTAGGCACTATGGACGTACGACAGTCACGTCGTTCTTTACATTTAGATAGACAAGTGGCAAAAGAATCGCTACTAACAGACGCAAGGCACTGCCAAAGTTGGTACAATGAAGAACTCGTGTCAACTATGGCTGTACAATGGACTCTGTTCCGCTATTGAAGAAGCGGTTAAACTCTTGATGTGCTCGTTCGATTAGAAAACTGGAAACAAAAGCACAATTTTAACTGGTATCATTCTACTTAAATAGATATTAAGATGTTCTTGTTACATTCCAAGACTTCAAGATGAAGAATTCAACTCTCAACACCTTACACCATCTTGGCCACAATGCACACTCAAGGGTTATACTTGTAGCGCTTCAGAACAACCACCGCCGTACATTTCTAAAGTTGTTTGTCTTTGCAGGGGGCGTCCTCAAACGGATACAACACCATTGTTGCATTGATACTTCCCCACAGGAGGCAAGAACAATTCCACTTTTAACTTTATACTGGACGGAACGGGAACACTACTGACGGGCCACCTAGAATGTGCGGATATTCATTTCCTTTCCATTTACAATTTGAGCATCAACTACAGCTGCATACATCGGCTGGAATGGAGGAATTAATGAGCCTCAGATATCGCGTACCAGCATGCCAGCTCTGCACGTGACGGTACAGAATAGAAAATGCGAAACAAATGCGACAAGCTGGACGACGTCTTTATTCATCATCACATCATCAGGCATCCACCAGGCAGCAACAAAGCTTTATGAGAACTTTTGTCTCTCCCTCGGGTGTTCTCCGTCCGAGGGCCGTCATTTGTGATTCCATACGCAACGCGCACCTGTGACACTACCAATGTTCTAGAGCGTGTCTTGCCTAGTGTCTGCGTGTCTTTTAGCAGCGAAAAGAATAAATTTAATTTCCGATGCGCCGGCGAACAGTTTCTAGCCACAGTACTACCACTCCATAATGACACATCAGCTATAGCGAACATCCGGCCACGCGGGATTGTTCTGGACAGGAAACCGTCAGAAACCACCGAACGGGGGTTCTGAAGTGTATGGAAATATCTTGGAGCAGTGCACACTGTGTGTGCTTCCCATTTGCACCTGCCGGAAGTGAGCATGTGAATGTGTGTGGCGTTTATCAATCGGAAAACTCATTCCGCTTTCCGGAAGCGGGCGTGACAGCGGTAAAAGCGCTAAGCAAAAGAAAAACGGTTTCCCGACATTGTGGGACACCTAATGAAAACTTCCTGTGGTTTTTTTTTGTCGCTTTAGCAGTTTCAGCTATTATAAGGACCACTCGATGATGACACGGCGATCTGAGAGTTGACAAGCTTCAAGTTGCTTCGAATGTCAATCAAATATTTTACTGATTGAGGTCTCTACCAATTCTTGACCTGGAGTACACATCAAGAGATATTCTAAGCTTTTAAGATCGCAAGGAACTTCACGCACTACCGGACATCACTACGGAATAACTTACCTCCAGCGTACGCCAGCACAAACACCAGGCACAGAATGATGGACTTCATGTTTCTTGGCGGGATGGTAGGTTCGTTTTCGTATTGAGTTTTGTGTGTGATCGCACTGGACAGCTTCGCGTTCGTTTGTTCGCTTCAATCGATCAACAAATCACAGATCTTGTACGCACCGCACGCTTTCACACCGTGTTGTTTCACGCACAGCCCCGTTTTTCACAACCAAAAACACCGATCCACTACTCCGAAACGTTCTGCACAGCTCAAACACTGGTCGGTCTGTCACAAAGTCCGCAGTAAGCAGCAGCACCAAGCAGCACTAGAACGAAAGCGACCCGCTTCTCTCGGACGATCTTGCACAATTGACCGCAGCCAGGCTCGAGCAGTCCCGCTTAACGCATTTCCAGCGGGCGTCCGATCGGGCCAAGAGCGGATGCGACCACCGGGAGGAAAACAGGGTAACCTCACCCTCACCTCGCCCGGCTTCTACCTGTTCTACCTGGCCCGGGGCCCGCATCTTCTGATGTTCGTTTCTCTCCCTTTGCCTTTGCTTTCTTTTTCGCTCGTTCTTGACTTCTCGCTTTCACACGCACACATCAACGCTGAGATTTCTTCCTGGCCGCGCACTGCCGCGCACACACACTCACACACCCGGCAATCCCAAAGAACGCATCGTTTCCACCGTGTGTGTGTTGGCCCTTTTACTCAGCATTTTCTTTGCATTTCTCTTCTCGCACGGTTCGGTGCATGGTGTACGATGACTCTTATCTCACCTGATCCGAAGCCAGATAGAATGCTCGATCACGATCGACACAGCGAACCCTGCACTCGCTGTGGTGCGAATGTTTGCCGCTCTTCTTCAGCATTTTCCCAACAAACGGCCCAGCATCTTCCACCGAGCAGTACATGTTGCTTTGGCTTGTTTCTTTACTCCTTTTGCTTCGCTTCTCCATTTAAACACTTTACCTGTTTGTTTCTGCGCCCATGTGTGTTGGTGTGTGTTTTTCTCATTCTGTTCTCTTCTTTTCACCTTTTCCGAATTCACTCCATTCATCTCCACCGTTTCGGTCGGGTTCGATCGGTGTCTTCGGGCGTTTTTCTCTGCCCCGGGCCAGCGCAAATGTAAGAAGATGTATAATTTACAACACCCGACCGTTTGACCGGGACCCGCCGTTTCTTTCGCTCATCCCCCTCCTCCCCTTCCCCCCTTCTTTCCACGTACTGCACGTTAGAGTCTCTCGCGAGTTTTGTTCCGTTTACCTTTTTGCTGTCCGCTTTGTTTTTTTGCTTTTCTTCTCGTATGTTTTTTTTTACTTCTCAACATCTTAAAGTGTAGTTCGTATCTTCTTCATTGTTTCCCTTCCAATTACTATGTGTGTCTTTCTTTTCGTTTTTTTTTGTCTCTTGTTTTTATTCTTTTCCAATTTTGCATCCTTTGCACACGAGCGTTTTTTTCTTGTGTTTAAAGTTTTTCGTTTTTTTTTGCGCATTCTTCGTTCTTTCTTTCTTGCTTGCTTGTCTCGTTTCCAATGCTGAAGCTGGCTTTTGCGAACATGTACATATCCCTTTCAGACCTTCGGGCGTACGTTTGCTTCCTGTGGCCAGTGTTGCCTGCTGACACCTTCATCAACTCTACACAACGTCACAACGCGTCGTGTTTGCGTTTCTTTTCAACTTCTAACAAGAGCTCTAGCGCATCTTTTTGTTGCTCGAAGGGTGTTCGAGGGCGCTTCCAAAAACCGCGAAAACGCTTTTGCAGACTTGGATGATGTGTTTTCGTTCCTTTTGTTTTTCATTTTTTTTTCTCCCCCGAAAACAATTATCTATATTGTCTGCTTCGATTTAGATTCTTTCCTTGCGCACTGCCTGATGTCTGGTTAGTTTTTATTTTATTTTATTTATATAAAACATCTAGCTTAAAGTATGACACTTCCTCAAATAGATCCTTCCACGTAGAACCTTTCAGGGAGGTTGAGGACTGTATATCGTTGCCGATAAGAAACGATAAGCACGGTTTAAAGTATCAGCATTACGACCAAACTTTTGAAAACGAGCTTTGTAGAACTCCCAGCATCAGATCACACCTCAGCTATAAACACCTTCACCTGACAATAGCTTTTAAATCCCTCGGAAACCATAAGCGTCTTTGACACCGCGTCCCAAGGGCCACATCTTAGCTCCATCCCCAAAAGCAACGCAATAAAAACTCCCAAAAAACGGATGGAAACAATAATCTCGTTAGCTGTTGGCGCGATGTTAGTGAGCGCCGGTATGGTTTAGTTTGCTGCCGATCCTACCACCAACGATGCACCGGAAAGTCTTAAAGTGAGCAAAGATAAGAGAACTTTGTGTGAAGAGTGTAGAAAAAAAAAACATGGAATAGCAACAAACAACTAACGCTAAAAAGTCACCAACTAACAAAGAAACGTTCCTTGCCTAACTTGCTAGAATTTCTCGGCTCGATCGTAGATGAAACCTTTTTCTTTTCTTTCTTTTCCTCCAAGGACTGCATCTTCAACCCACTATGCTCACAATGGCCAAAAAAGGGGGAAGATGGGATGGGAGGATGTTTCGTTAAGATGCATCCCGGAGAGAGAGGGAGCGAGAGAGAACAAAAGGCTACAGTGCCGAGCAAAACAAACAAATGCAGTAACAGGCGCAGCATAATCGGGTAATGCACGCTGACGCTGTGGTACTGCACTTTGGGCAAGTCCTCGTAATGTGTACCCGTGCAGCCGGGTGGTGCGGCCGAGCTGGGGAGCAAAAGGTTCGTGGAGCTCGTCAAACTGGTCAACAAAGAACCGTCTGTAATGCTGAGCATTACTGCTTCTGGCCGTGGTTTGTGGCCGTGGAGGTTTATCGGCAAACACGGACACCGTGTAACTGCCGGCCATACCCGATAATAGGGGGGAGGGGGGAGGGGGAGTGTTGTATCGTGATGGGAGGCCAGGACAGCCAGGGAAGAGATTCGTTTCAGTGAAAGCGTGCAACACAGTAGGAAGGCATCTGCCAACAGAAGCCAACAGTCAACAGCGGCCGGCCCGTTCTATGGTCCGTGAAGAGATTTCCGAATGCTGGTATTGTGCTGAAAAGTTCTCCGGTCTACGAACCCGCCTGTTTTGTGTAGCCTGTACCATGGCTGGGAAGACTGGTAAAGGGATTATTTTCATTGCTAGCTTTGTGTAGTGATAACCGGTGATCCTTTTACGTTGGTATAATAACATTAATATATTATTCTATTATCTGACAATCCACCCTTCATGGGTTTTATTAGTGTTATAATCACTATCATTGCATAGCTTACTAAACTGCTTGGCGTGATAAGGCAATAAGCGTAATTTAAATTGCTAGTTTTTTGGTCTGAATTCTCAATGAAAAACCTGGCTTCAGCACTCATTTCTAACGATACTCGGAATAACATTAAGTAGAAAATAAAATCTACCGAAGTTAGCTTCAATATAGAATGGAGAGATAAGATATGACCGGGAGGAAGTTAATCTATTGGAAAGAGGTATTAAAGCAAGGTATCCTTGTGCTAAACCACGGTGAACCATCATCGAAAAAGGAATGAAAGGATTACAGAGGAGATTATTGGAATTCAAAGAATTGTGTGCTTCATAATTAAACAGAAAGGCCGTGATAATAACGTTTATAGGGCTTTAAGCGAGCAAGGAATTTCGAACATAAATTGCAAAAATTCCGACGAAGAAAATTTTTTTCTTCAACTCGTTCTCGGTTCTATGAAGCCGACCTAGTCTCACGCCATGGAGAACCCATAATAAGAGCCTGCAGAGCTTCACGCTTCATCAAATTTTAAACACTTCCATTGCCAGTACGGTGAATTGCATTGCCACATCCGTTTCCTTCTTTTGGCTCTACAACCGCAACAGGTCTCGGTCCTGCCACTACCGATTTCCTGGAGGTGGATGTCGGATTATACATCCGGTGTTTGCCGTAAACATATAAGCGCCATTAACGTCTCTAATAAAATATAAACTTCTCCATAACTCGTGCCGCTTTGGACGGTTCTCTGTACAAATCTGACAAATTACTTCTAGTCATGTTGACTAGAAGTCATGATAATGACACCGGATGACTAGGCTCGTGAACACTTAGGTGGCCATCGATATGGATAGTGCCGGCGTAGCATACTTTCAGCGTGCGTTATGATACATCCTGGTTAAAATCTAATCTACGACTTGACATTCCAACTATCAATCTAGAGAGGTGTAGGTGTCTGCGCATTACGAATTCTTTTTTAAACTTAATTAATATCGTAAATAAAGTGAACTGAATATAAACCAGCAAGTATGATGACGAATTGAGATCGCGGATATACGGCCACACAAAGCCCAAGGTAATGGATTGACAGACGACAGTGCTAGATGGTTTGCTATTTCGAAGACTTCTGCTGCTGGCCAAGTGTTTGGAGTACAAAATCAAACAATTACCAATATTAAGTCGAGTTCCTTATGTTGATTCAAGATAATGAGATTAAAGATACTTAAGATCCACACGTATAACTTGACTGATTCGGTTTTACACATGTGCCGTGCTACAATGCTGTGAGCTGGAAATTTCGGCTGCCGGTTTCTTCGATCTTGCTCCCATTAATGCGTCTGATTGGACTCATTAATGTACTTACATATTTCTAGTTGTACATACTTCTTTTATCTTCAACTTTTCGGTATCGGTACGATCGTCTATCGATTGACAACTTATCAGGACACAAAGTCGTCCACGTCGTCGGATATGAGTGTCCTAGAGTACACATGTACATGAAAATTAGTAGTTCGGATAGGTAAATTGGGTCAGGGTAGTGAGTAGGGACCCTGTGTAATCCTCAAACACGCGTTGGATTTTTGGAAATGCTGAGCGAAGTTATACAGCAACACTTACACCACCGCCAGTGCTGAATTTATGCCACTTTAAACTCAGCTTTTAGTATACTTTGTTAAGACATTTGGCTCCAAAGTTTCAACACAAGCATGATATACGGATCGAGTTTGAATAACATTGCCTAAACCCAATATTTTTTACTTTTTTTACAATATTTTTAAAGTTGTAAACCTGTTGCTTTTTCTACACCTTACAGAAATCCTACTAACAGAAGTGCTTTTCCTAAATTTATATGAAATAAATTCTCCATATTCTCTTTCATTTATTTGTATTCCTCCTATTTTTGTATTCAGAAAAAAGGAAGTTTCAGAATTATGTTTTTAGTTTTCAATGTTAGGTATATTATTGTCTAGATTACTGAAATATGAAGATAATTTGCATTTTTCTTCCCAGCAATCAAAGACTTGACTATATTTATGTTTTAGGCTTTACGCTTTCACTACGATCGCCATTCATAGAGACAAAGTCTGGAGCTAAGATAAAATCTTTATAAGTCTTAAATGATATTTTATTTCATTAAAATTCATAATAGTTCTATGACCATTTAAGAAGACGCTTCAGTTAGCAATTATAAAAAGGGAAGAAACTCAAACTTCATTTCAAATATGAAAAAAAAATAATTTAAAAATAAAAAAACTACATTTTAATTAGTTGCTTCAACAAATAAAATATGTATAAAATTCTAAAAGTATAAAAATAATGGAAAAAAATAAAAACATAAATCAAACCAAAACGGAAAACAAGGGAAAAAATTTGGAAACAATTTAGAAACAATATCACACACGTTTTAGTACAATAATTATACCAGAAGTAACATAAAAGAGAGTAATAAATAATAAAAAGAGTTTCCAATTCATGTCACGATTAATTTCAAAATTTTAAGGCTATTTCAAATAAGGTCAAATCAACTTCATTTCATTAAAACAATTATGTATAACTTCCAATCGGTTAACTGTTGTTTCAGTTAATCCCGAAGACATCTCCCCAATTGGTTCTCACATTTTTACGATGCTTGTACCCAAAAACTTCGATTACTTTAATGGGGTTTTGATTCTCTGTTCCCTCGCTTTTTTTTTTCTTCTTATCAACCCCAAAAACCGCTTCACAATTTGCATACTTTATTATCATCGCACGTTTGGGATGCTTTTGTTTGCATTGATTGTACAACAGCAAAAGCACACACAACAAAAAAATCACACACACAAAACCCCACAACACAAGGTTAAAGCAAAATAAACACATTCCGATTTCCCGATCCCGTTACCTTTTACCACGAATTTATTGCGCAACAATGTCACCGTTCTGGTCGTGACAGGGGGGGAAAAAAGTACCAAAGAAAAGCAAGCCACAAACTCGGTTCGGTGACTGGGAAGGTAAACCAGCTCGAACCGATCAGCCGCCAGGTATCGGATCATCAACCTTTTGCTTCACCGTTACGAATGGGCCGATTATTTTGGGGTTGAAAATTGAAGTTTTCGCCGTAAACAACAGCACCGCCGTACAGTGAGCTCCGGTATCGCGGGTTTAGGAGCGTAACACCCAAAATTTGATGACCAATTGGGTGGTTGAGGAGACAGAATCAGATCACCTTCGGATCGCCCTCGGATGAACTAGACCATTTGCCTTGGGGGTTGTGCGTGTGATTGGGTGTGTGTGTGTGTATGGTTGAAAGGTTCAAATTGATTCTAACAACAAATATGCCAGCACCGGCATCGAGTACCTTTCTCTCGGCTCACGCAACTTCCAGCATCAGCATGGTCCCGGTTCTTGACAGCCTGAGTTGAATCGCGTCCTAAGTGACAGTGTCAATAAAAGCGACTCATCCAAACCCAACGTTGCTCCGCCATGATCGGGCCAGTTTTCTTTTCCAGCCGTTGGACCGTTGGATGACAGCACCACGCCACGGAAGAATCAACAAAACCCCGTCAAAGTGAGCTTATTACACGCCAGCCGTATGATTGGTGCCGGGACGGACGCACATTCCAGCGTCCGCCGTGGGATGGGTTCTAGCAGCAAGAACATTCCAGCAAACAAGAGCCCAAAACCCTTTCCCGTGAGCCTTCGGATCACCCCGGACAACCATTTACCAAGCAACAGGGTCAGAGAAAAAACCCCAAAACACGAAACAAAAGCAATGGGCCGAATGGCCGATTCTCCCCACAGGCACACCGAGGTAAACATTCCTGTTCGTTAATAACACGCACACCCAACAGACGAAACATACACACACACACACATTTGCTGGCGGCCAAAATGGTCTGCTAAAGTATGAAGTTATGCATGCCCCCAAAAAGGGATTCATCTCCCCCAGAAAACGAAGGAGAAAAAAAAGCCATCAAAAAGAGAAATGAACATTGGTGTAGAACAAATTTGTGATGTCGTCTTCTTCAGCCTTCTTGAGCCAGTTCGGTCTCGTAAGCTGCTTTGCAACTTTGCAACTTACAAAAGAGAACCAACCCAACCAAACAGAAAAATCAAGACAATCTCTGCCAGATCAAGATGCAACAGTACGAAATCATAAAACATAAATACCAAACAAACAAAAAACAACCCAAAGAAAAACTCTGCAAACAATGGCCTGCAGGCGAACGAAACACATCAAGCCAAACAGGCAAGCAAAAAAAAGCGCTGCAGCAAAAGATGGTCGCCGAAAGCTGATGGTGACTTTAGCGCAGCATCGAGACACCACGATAAACGCTTTTTTTCTGTGAGTCACGTTTTGAACTTGACACTGAAAACCGATACCACCTTGCATGTTCGCGTGTCGGCAAGGGCCTGGTGTTCGGTTTGGTGGTTCGACTGCATCAGATGGCGTGCGTTACTTTGATCGGTGCTTTCACAACAGTTTCACAACACGTCAATAACATTGTACTTGATTTTTTTTTTCAACAATGTTGTTTCAACAGTGTTGTTAGTTTTTTTTTATTCAGTTAGAACGGCCTGGCCGTAGTATTGTTAGTTGAATTGAAGCAATTACGGACTACAATTGAAGATTTCTTTATGTAAGAGCGATGAAATTGGAAATGGCACGGCATATCATGACAGTTGTTAATAACTGCTTCAAGTATTACTGCATCTTCTCACTGCTGGAGAATGACAACAATATCTTAAACAAGACTCTAAATTAAAGAAAAACATACAAAGAAAGCCGAAACATTCTTCTTCTTCTTCCTTGGCACTACAACCTCGTGAGGTCTTGGCCTGCCAGCTATTGCTAGTTTTCTGTGACTAAGTTTTACCCGTAGCTGGATAGTCAGTCCTGCGTACGGGGCGGCGGTCCGCCGAGATTCGAACCCCGGTCCTGCCGTGTGAAGGCAGGCGCCGCTATCATAGACACCACCGGGCCGCCCCATTGTTGGTCTGAAACATTGTTGGTCCTTATTTTTAAAACTAAGATACAATAAGCCAACTGCATTAGATGAAAATTGTCCTCATGAAGCTTGCCATGTAGCTGACAATCATACAGAAAGAGCGATTGAAAAGGTTTGTGAACAATCGTCGATCTGACTCCCAGCTGGTCTCAACAGTGGGCAAAACCAGGTGCGATTAAGTTCACAAGTAATTGGCGAAGGGCCATTCAGGAACATTCAAGTTGTGTTTTGATATTGAAATTACTTATTACAGCCATTTTAAAATAACTTATGACGAAATCCAAACTTAAATAAACAAAACAATATGAGAATGAAGAAGCTACAGATAGGCCTTTTTATTTACAAATACAAATTGATATTAGCTTTCGAAGGATTTTTTGTCTTATATTGTCTTTCGTTCCTACGTTTGCTTTTTGTCAATCATTCCAGTTAACGAGATGCGTTATCTGATATAAAAAGAATTTAAACACAAGCGTAATTATAAGCAATGAGCGTGACACATGAAACGGCAGAGACTCTAAAAAAGGAATCAACATCGATGAAGAGCATGAGACAAATGGACAGTTCTGGTTCAACCGTTTGGCTTAGAGGTTCGATTCGGGATACCACTTAAAAATGCAACTAATGGTGTTTGTCGAACTGTCCTTCCCTCTGGTGTTATAGTAATGGAAAGGTAGTGTCTGTCTCCTAAGTCCCATTCTATGTACCTTATTGCAATTTGATTGCGTATCGATGATCAGATTTTAAGCTATTCCATTGAATACTCCGTTGACCTGAATATTGGTTGAATATTGGTTTGAATTAGGACATCCTGATTCAGAGAACACTCTGTTATCTATAATAAGAAGTATTCTTATAGGAACAAATATGTAGAAATACTTGTAAAACATTCTTTAGGTTGCCTCAATTGAATCAAATACTATCAGTATCAGCCATCTGTCAAGTTATGCACTTTCTTAACGCACTGAGACATAGAATCTTCTCAAGAGAACAGAGGCGATGGCTGTCAGCAATTAAAACCTCCTCTCTCATAGTCATGTCCTGATCCTTCACAGATGCTTGGATAATGTTGAAAATTAAAGGAGGGGGATTTTTTTGTTAATTTATTTGATAAAAAACATTCGCTTCTAAATACAACGGTTCCAATGATTGGCTATATTTGTATTAAATTATCCATAACCAAATATTCAATAATCATAATCGAGGGAGGTCCGGTCCGGGGCGCCCCGATGGTAGATGCAACAGCGGCGCCGGTCTTCACACGGTAGGACCGGGGTTCAAGTCTCATCTGGACCGTTTCCCCAGGACTGACTATCCAACTATGCGGTAACAATAAGTCTAGTAAGCCAAAAATCACAGGCATCACAGGACCTAAGAGCTCGTGAGGCCAAGAAAGAAGAAGAATCGACTGACGTTTAATTTGTTCATCACCCCAAGGATCGTGGAAGACTCGATATAATTATGGGTTGTTTATTCTATCGAATTCAAAACCAGACTGTTTCTTAACTCTAACATTTGAAAGTGGCTTACTTATAAGCTTCGACGGAATGCTGGCGTTGCGGAACTATGGAGAATGGCGTGGCGTGGTGTTGGTATGAATGCGGGGCGACGTGTCGGATGACACGTGCAGTGGCGTGGCGTCGTTCACCGGGCAGAGGCTGCAACATGATGATCGTTACCACCTGTGGGAACGATGCATGGTGCTTCACGGCATAACTATATACTTTCGATATATTCGATATAGATACTCGTTTATTGGAGTATTTCTCCAACATTGTTTTTTGTATAAAAAAAGAGGATGAATTAAGTAACAAATGTAGCATTCCCGACCAGCAGTACAATCTTCATAATTACGGTCTGAATTCAAAGCTTTCACATAAATATGTTCTCATTTGACGATATAGACTCGCCAAGCATTCGATTTGCTTGATAGCATTGCCCAGTGTATTGTTTAACGATATCTTATACAGCAACGGACACTGGAATAAGACCACTTTCTATTGTAAGGACAAGCTCTGACCAGCATTTAGAATGTTTATACCTAGTAATAGGGTCGAAATTAGTAGTTTAAAAATCGGATATTAAGTTGGTCTTATTATATTGTCCAACACTGTAGATTTTAACTTTGATCCTTCGCGATACCATAGATAGGGTCTTTCATCTATATCTTTTTACACACACCCAAGAGATCTTGGTATATCAGAGAGGTCCTTAGTAAAATAACGAAGACTAGTTCTCAAATAGATATTTCTGAAGAACTTGCAGACAATATTAAATCTATTTTACCCTTTGATTGTCTCTCAATCCATTTACAGCAGGGCTGACGTGTGAATGAACTTCAAACACTATGAATGTTTCACTGTAACATCAAAGATATGTGTCTCCATATAAATTCTCCATCCTATTCCTATGCCCTAAAAGTAACGTCCACAGTCTCCTAGCGATGTTTTCATTATAACCACAAACTCAATAAAATAATAGGCGAGTTTAAAAGCAACTATTTGAAAGCTCTATTTACCGCTTCAAGTGTAGAATTGATGATGAAAGGATATCGGATGATTTGAAATTTATTTACACCATTTTCCGCTGTTTATCGCAATTTGGAATTGAATACACCATGCTACGAGCATAAAGAACAGATTCCAAATTCGCTTTTTTATCCACTTCCCTTATCCCATCGCTTTCTTTTCCATTATGCGCACACTGTCTCTAAATATCCTCGAGTTAATCTGCTAATTGCTTTCGAGCTTTTTTTTTGGGTTGTTTGGGCCTACCCGTTATGCTACATTGCACCGTACGCACAGCATGCTTGACCTAGTTACACCGGCAGCCAGTAGCAACCAGAAGAACTCTTATCAGCATAGGTTTTTTTGTTTTTGTAGATCCCGCACCGACGGTCAGAAGTATCTGACCCAAATTCATTATGACTGTTACCCATTAAAATCACTTCTGTCGCTGTTCCTGCTCGATCGAGCGCACTGGCCCGCACTGCATACGTGCCTTTTGTTTCTTTTCTTAATTTCAATTTGAAATTGGAAAAAAGCAGGCCGGCAGCTAATGGGAGGGAAAATGGGAGGTACGAAACCGGCATCGTCATAACGGCACCTCAGAACGTTGACAAGATCCGGCGCGTTGGACAGCCATGAAGAGATTCGTCACACAGCGAATGCAACATTAATACCACCGATTTAAGCGCCATCTTTTATTTGCTGTGCGCCACAAAACTGATGATGAAAGTAACACACACAAAAAACCTGCTTATGATAAAAATGTTACCAGAGTTGAAGGGTTCGGTGATGATGATGATGATGTGCAGCAAACAAACAAACACAGAACCAAACAACATCTACAACGAAAAAAACGGGGGGAAAAAAAGCTAACAGGACATTCACACTCGGCAAGCGGAATCAGAGAATGGTTCAAATGCATGTGACGGTGTGCCTGTTCGTGTGCACAAAGGGAGGAGGAGGGTTGAAGAGGGGATCTGGAACCGTGGAGTTATGCTGTCAAGCGATCCGACGATGGCATCCAGCATCCAATCAACCATTCTCCCCGTCGAATGACATCGGGATTGCATTTTTCCTAGAAATATTCCCGTTCTACTGTCCCCATAAGGGTTCTCTCTGTGTGTGCGTGTGTGTGTGTGCTGGTGGGTGGCTCGAAGGGATTTTAGCGCTGGGTGGCACAACCGTCGGATGATGTTCTTTGTTCCGTGTGGCTGTCGGATTAATTTTCTTTCATTCTTTCTTGCCTGCATTTCGATTCCTGCCAGCCAGTCTGCCAGCGGGCGAACCGGTGCCGATGATGGCATCGTCTCTTCCTACCGGGAATGCTTTCTTCTATCCAACTGCAAGCAGCCCACCAGCAGCAGCAGGAACAGCAGCAGTTACGGGGTTAATTGTTCACTGGATTAGTGATCCTACAGCCGGTTTTTCCTCGGCCCGCTTTTTAGTGCTCCGTTCCATGCCATGCAGCCAGGCGTCTATCACACCAATCTGATAGACTGTTATTACAGGATGTATTTTAGTCTACGATGGTGAGCGATGGTGTATCTCTAACCGTTACCTTTGCCCTCGGTTGGGTGGTACGTGTTTTTTTTTTTAATATCGCATAAATAGCTTAGCTAACCTATACAGAACAAATAGCGCATTCCATTGTACAGCTGCTTACAGCTGTGACTATGAGACTTGATTATATCCGCTTGCTGTTCTATTTAACAAAGGATACAATTATTGTTCTGTTGCACCATCTAGTTTGATGCAGATTTTATTGTTTAATATCACTTGATCTGTTATCTTAAACAGGTCAAAATTAGAGGAGTTCATAATTCCGAATTTCAGTAAGGCGTCCAACAGGTGTCGTCCATGTAACCTCACAGTCCGAAATATATTGTCTTCCAAGGAGAATCATCTATCAAGAGGCCTCATCAGTAAAGAGAACTGGTTGTCCAATGCGCTTCAAAAGATTCTAAAGATACTCCAAACCTTTTTTTACTTAGTGATACAGTTGATTATAGCGATTTAGAGCAAGAGACATAACTTAAATTTCACGATTAAAAATTCTTTGCATTGAATACCGTTCACAAGACAATCTCCTTTATACTACATCATCGGTTTTTCCCATACGTTGAAGAAACAATTGTAACCTATCAGAGAAGATTCCGAAACAGAACGTTCCATGCCTTTACCATGCAGCAATTCTTGGAAGAAGATGGACTACTACCAGATATTCAGAAAGATACTCAGAATGATACTCAAAAGAATGTATGGCCCCATATGTGTGAAAGGACAATGAAATGGGTGCTACGAACTGTATAGAAATCTCACCATCGTGCACTGAATTAAACTCGCCAGACACGATTGGTTGGCCATATCATGTGAATGGCACGGGGAAGTCTAGACCTAGACCGCAAATGGTTTATATTTATAAGATAAGTCAAAGATTTCACAGAGTTAATAAAGGTTAAACAGGGAATGATACTTGTACTCTTACCTCTTCTTGGTATCATCTCAACAATTTTGTCCTCCGTATATCCTAGAATATGGGGCCCGGTGGTGGATGCGACAGCGGCGCTGGTCTTCACACGACAGGACCAAGGTTCAAGTCTCATCTGGGCCGTTCCCCCATAGTGAGGACTGACTATCCAACTAAGCGGGAACAATAAGTCTAGTAATCCAGAAATGGCAGGCATGACCTAAGAGGTCGTTAGGCCAAGAAAGAAGAGTCGTTGAATTGTCTTGACATAAAGTCTAGACAAACAGATAATAAAAGTATCGAATCCGGATCACCCAGCTACGTGTAAAATCAAATCAAACAAACTATCATAGGAACACTAAAAAAAAAATCTTAAGAATGATAAGAAAGCGATTGGTTTGCCAGTAAGCAGACAATGGAGATTAATCATTGAAGTCATAATTGAAATTATGACACATTCTATTATTTTTATAGTTCTATAAGCTGGTGTGGTAGCAATACTGGTTAGGTATGGATCCGAAACCTCTTGAAGGCCGACAAACGCTCTCCATACCCTACTTCGACTCAATACGTCCCGCCAAATATCTGAGCTTGGGTATACGGGGAAACCCAAAAAAGGATAAAAAGCTACAAAAAAAGGACAACAATTGGAAACTCGGAACATGGAACTGCAGATCCCTCATATGAACCACGAGCTAGCTGAGCTGTTTGGCGATGCAGACATCCAGACGGTACCCAAAGCCGGAAGGATACGCTGGTTGAGGTTCGTGATGAAGATGCCGGACTCATGCCCGGCCCCCTCGTTGGAGTCAGACCTGAGGAAGATCGGATGCAGTCGGAGATGGAGGAGTGCAGCCATGAACCGAGTTTCCTGGAAACGAATTTCGACGTCAGGCCCTGTCTAACGTCGTGCTCCCTAGGAGCCAGGAAAGAAGAAAAGTCTATTATTTTGATTATCAAATTAACGTTATTCAAAACAAATTCTACACAGTCTTTATGTTTGTGATTAGATTTTGAATGTTACATTATGAGATGTTTCATAACAAAGAAATAAAAAAATATTAGAAATAATAATTTAAAATTAACCATATAGAGTTTTCATAATGTTGATCCCTGTAGTGTACGTCACTGCGAAAAAAAACTGTGAAGCATATACCGACAAGTATCTATTATTATACAGCTGATAATTGGGTTTGTTTACTCAAGAAGCCTAAAAACAAGAGTAAACTAGAATAATTTACCTACATTTAGTTAACCTAAACCTCTTCCTATCACCACTTTAAGTGCTAGCATCCAACATTGCCCAGCACTGTTTAAACACGGTGAATCAACATTCAGGACGAAAAATAACACAATCCAACCCTCATCCCAACAGTTCAGCATAACAGCATCCTCCTCCATCACCAAATACGGCATCATGAACACAAAATGGGGGATGATTATCGCCGGTGATTAACGGAAACTGGTGATAATGCCGGTACACAAAAAACAAGCCCCCGGTGCGTGTACGTGATACGATGATTTAGCTCATTTACCGGAAGAAATATGTACTAGCCAATTCATCCATCATTCTGCTGCAAGGTCAGCCGGGAATGCCGGAATCGATGGATTAATCGGGACCGACTACATCACTACAAACCCAAGGCTCATGGGGAGTTTTTGCAGGGAAATGAGCGATCAACTCACATCACCAGCAGGGAAGGATCGTCTATTGCGCGTTCGGTCGATGGTGTCGTAAATTTTGGAATAAACAAAAAATACGGTTTGTCCAATGAATAAGTTAAAGGTATCGTTCTCTCGCGCACAAATAGCTTTAAACAGGGGTGAACGTTCTTGGTAACTATTTAAATTACAGCACGAGCCGATGGTGTGTATGTAAAGTGCAGGCACTCAAATAAATGGTCGACGGTTTATCAATGCCATCCGGATAAGCATCCTTCTCGGCAAAAGCAAGCGAATTGTTTCTGGAGGATGAGCATGGGTTTAATCAATTTATAGACCACCTGGTTTCTCTGACATCGGTTAGAACCATATGGGTAGAGCGTTACATGCACAAAACAAGTGTAATAAAAATAAATCATGAATGAACGCATATGGTCGCTCTCCAGGCGTAAGAAGCCAGGAAAGCAGCACACCAAACTCATTCTTACTTCACGAAAGAGCTCTGTCTCGACATCCTTACTGTACGTCTAAACAACACTGTTTTTTGTTTAGTACAAAAGAGTGTTTTTATTTCATTGATATTCATGGAAGCATCTTGGGAAAGAAATTAATCCACCCATCCCGTCTATGATGCCGCTTCAGTTCCATTAGCCGAAAGCCGAATGATCCCGAAAAAAGCTCCACCACACAAACTTGCACACCCGCAACTTCCAATTTACACTAAGAAAATACATTCTGTTCGCAATGAATTTAAAGCGCAATTTACTTTTTTGTCCCTCTCGGACTGCGGCCGTCCTGTTTGCTGTTTTAATGGCAGCATTCTAAGAATCTTCAAACCCGCGGTACTAAACTCGCCGCGAGCCTGGCATGGATACTCAAAATTTGAGCACATTTTATTGTACTCTCTTACCATCCCCTGTCGGCAAGTGAACGCTTTTTGTATCTTCTCGCTTTCGCTTCCCTCTCGATTGGCTTTGTAAAATTAAAATGTAGTTGATGTGGAAGCGAAACCACGGGAAGACCACACGACGGTTGCCACCGGAGCGCAGGCACCGCTAACGTCGTTTTCCACCCGAAAGAGGTTGAATCATTTATCACATTTTGCGCTAGTTTACGACACCACGACGACGACGACCGACGGTTTTGCCACAAAATCTCAAAACCCCAGCAGCTTGCTTGCAACCGAACTTTGGACCACTCGAAGCGCAAGGTTGAGCGTAACGCAAGATAAAGCTCTCAAGTCCTTGACTTCCAGGGGAAAGGTGGAAAATGGGTAAAGCGAGCGCGCCTTTTTGCTTGCGTTCCGGGCGTTCCGAAAAAAAGCATGGAGCATGAAGGTTTTCTTTTACCACACCGTCCCGTTTTCCTTCTTCCGCGAAGTGTGACGAACAATTGCATTAAGATGTTGAAAGAGTAAAAATATTTACATTTTCCGGCTTGAAACGATTGCAAACTGTGCGAACTGTAGGCATGGTGGAAAAAGGGCCCGGCTAAGGATGAAATAGCACGAGGGCAAAAAATTCGAGCTTGGTTTCGATGCATTGAAAATGCCATTTACCGGCAACCCGTCAAGTGGCGTTCCGAATTTTGCCCGACCGAGAATAAATGTGTTTGTGCCACCCGTTGCTTGCTTACGGAGAAGGCTTTAAATTATGCCAAGCACGCAACTTTATCCTGATTTCGTTCGCTCGCCCACAGCAGCAACGTGCAGCGTTTGGGAAAGTGGTTGCATTTTGTAGCGAGCAGTAGTAGCACGATAACATTTTCACTCGCCTATAGAATTGGGAAAACGCTTTCCCTTTTTTTACGGCCTGTGAAGCGTTCAACCGTGGGCAATGGAAAAATTGTTAGGGAAGTGTTACTAAATGTACAGATTGCGGCGACTACGGTAAGTATGTTCTTAAATTGTAAATAAAAGCATTTTTTGACGTTTTATAGACGTACTGTAGAAGACATTCAATGAAATAACCATCACAAGCTGTATCGAACAGGTATTCTTTGTCCTTTAAGTTAATGCCAACGATGTTCGGTGTCAGGATGTTTAGTTACAGCTCACGGGAAAACAGAGTTCCTTGTCTTGCCTACAAGAGCTAAAAAGATTTGCGCTTTTCCTCGTCTAGTATATCATCCAACAATACGTAGAACAGTAGACTGCGGATGTTTTGCATTAGTAGGGCCAAACTATTCCAGTTTCTGCGACTTAGAACGCACTAGTTTATTTGTTTCGGTTACTAGGCTCCGTAAAGCATATGCTATGTCAATTTATGAACGAAGTATTATATCTGTTCGGTAGTAAACATTGTCTTATTAATAGCAAGGCATCTCTTTCAACTGTCTAATCAATTTTTGTCCAAGCTTTAATTGAGTGACCCGGCTCTACTCGAATTCAGACCAAGTACTTCTGGTATCTATCTGGCATGATATGTCTGGCTTTCTTCCTTTATTTTCCAATGTCAGTATTCAGTTCCTCGTATTGACGAATGGTATAAAATGGAGTTAAATATAGCACGAGACAGTAAACATCAAAACTGGGACAGCAGGTTAATACCCCACAATAAAAACATAACACAAACAGCTGGAATCAAAGTAAACGATATTTGTCAAAGAATGCAACTATTGCATAATTAGCTATTTTGACCGAACACCCGTCGAAGCACCGACCAGCGCACTCGACTAGCGAGCGGCGCAATGCAACCAGACACGAAACCGTGTAGTCAGCAGGTTAATACCCCACAATAAAAACATAACACAAACAGCTGGAATCAAAGTAAACGATATTTGTCAAAGAATGCAACTATTGCATAATTAGCTATTTTGACCGAACACCCGTCGAAGCACCGACCAGCGCACTCGACTAGCGAGCGGCGCAATGCAACCAGACACGAAACCGTGTAGTCAGCATAACACATAGGTTTGCGACGATAACCATAAGTCTTGTATCCATGCAGAAAAACAATTAAATCAAAGTTATAAACTCAGCAATTAAACAGACAGACAGAAAAACCTATTCGAACCAACAAACAAACGCAACCCGTTTAACATCGAGATGTAATTTGACACTTTTGTTTACGACAAAAGCCTTATGCTTTTGTCGCCAACCAGAAAGATAGCAAACGATTTTACAATGCAAAAATAGTGGAAAAATATTAACACCCCGACGGACTGACCTATTTTAAGTATTTTGAACTTAATGTAAAACAATGAAAATTTGATATAAATAAAGCCACCTATCCCGACCGAGAGACAGAGAGTTGGTCGTTGGACATAGACAGAGTTGTGTTCAAATTCATTCAAGAGCTTTGAGTGTCCCCCTACCCAAGGTAAGGCCTCAATGTCTCCAACAATCCAGTAAGGAAAATCTCCTCCAGATTTTTGTGATCGCCTGGACGATCAAGACAGCCGGAACCATCATGTTAGCGGAACCGATTTTCCGCTGTTCGTGTGTGCGCCCACAGACGACGTGAGTAAGAAAGCGTGCGCGCGAACACATCACACTACACACAATAAACATGGTTTTATAAAAAAAATTAGAATTAAATTTCCAAGATATAAGCAAAGAAATGTGTACAAAACTGGGAAATTTTTGAAGATGTGACATCAATATATGTTAGAGGCAAATATAGTATACCAAATCCTTCTCTTGCTGCCTAACCATAGCTCCTTACTGACAATGGGAGATGACTCCCTAAGCTTCAAGTATATGACGATTGTTTTTCGTGGATCTTCCCGATGCTGAGCAGTTCAAGCCACCAAAGCGCTCTTTTCGTCCACAGACCGCCTTGCTGCTGGTAAACCTTCTTTGAAATCGGGATTCGGGACCAAATACGATTATAATTACACACCATTCGGTTTCATTTTTAGCAAGTGATAGAAAACAGAATCCGGATCCGGATTTTGGGATTCTGGGAATCTAAATAGTATGTGTTATAATGTACTGATTTCATATATGTTACACAAATGATCCAGAATCATTATAATAAATAAATAAATATGAAGAATCTGCACATAATAGGAAACAATCAGAAGACATTTTAGATACTTTTTTCATCTCCAACATGCCTTTGTAACAAACCGAGGTGTTTTTTAGTTGTTTTTTACTCATATCTAATACATCCGGTTTGTGAAGGGTATGGCACGGCACAGGATGGATTGCGCCGATCAAAGCTTGCGACAGACAAGGCAGCGGGAAGGTACAGGAAAACCTCACACAGAGCTCCAAGCTCCAGAACCCGCCCGAGTCATCGACTACGATAAAGACCCTCGCTACAACACGGACATCGCATACGGATATTGGAAATATTTAACAACAAAGCGCCCGACTACACCCGGGATATGGTGTCCGATACTGACCCCAGCTCTGAACGGACCCTCGCATTAGGATGACGGAATACTGCGCAGCGTAACAACCGAGCACACCCGGGATAAGGTGCCCTTTCACGGTTCGGAGGAGGAAATGTCTCCCAACCCATGTGAATTGTAGTTTTGTAATTTAGAATAAGTTCCTTATTTGTAATTTAGAGTAAGCAATACGGCCAGGCCGTCCTATATGAATAAAAAAAAAAAAAAATATCTAATACATCACTTTTATTACAGTACATGATTATATGCGTCCCTAGTTCTTTTATTACGTGCTTACAGACACTACTACGTTTTTCTTTTATCAAAAGTTTTTTATCAGACATGATATCCCACATTTTATGAGTAAATTTCTACCTGAAACTCTGTACTAAACCCGTTGTTTCAATCTTGAACAGTTGTGTCTGTAAAGTAGATTGGTCAATAAAATGGATGTTTTAATGATTTCGCCGGCTCTGGATTTTCTCATATACTGAGTACTTTTTTTATTGAATAAGACTGGTGTCACTGCTCACTGTCGTACATGATAAGTACAGGAGTCGTAAGATTTGTACCTGGATTCGACTAATAATGTGTTTTGACTGTACGACCAAAATCAGAGAAAATCAATCAAACCATCAGTTAAGGCACTTGTCGACTTTTGGGACAATCGTAATCCAATCATCTTATCCATGCTGCTTTTCTTTATTCTCTGGAAAAAGGGCCGGACTGTATGACTTGTCGAGACTTCGACTATACATCTTAAACACGAACATACATATATATTGACAAAAATGGAACCACCACTACGCCAACACGCCCCGACATACGGGCTGCTTACAAAATATTGCGGCATAAAATATCGCAACACAGTACGTCAAACTTGTTAATCTTGTTAACCTATTCATAGTAAGCTCAAAGTAAAAAAACCCGAATCTACAGCCCAGAAAAGGGACACAAACTCCATTTACTTACTCAAATGGATCGGTGTTTCAGGACCACTACCCGAAACGAGACGACCCTGGGTTGGAAACACTTTTCGAGTAAAAAAAAATAAAAGACTACACTCAAATTCAACCAACCGAAAGTGCTTATGAAACTTCAACTTCTTTCGCAAAATTTATCACCTAAACTGTCGTTGAACAGTTGAATTCCCCGGCACACCCGCGTGATGAATGGTTGAGCTGTGGATTGTCGCATTTCCCTGCGGCCATCAATCGCACCACAAATGAACCAGGTCTGTAGGAACCGACCAGCACCATCAACGCGGTAAGGACCATGGTCGAAAAGCATGATTGAAATTGAAACTTGTCATCTGATGATGCAATTGCGGGGAGGTGTATCATCTTGTTTGCTTAATGCATCATCGGGCCAATGGAAAAGGTCGGTTGCTAAAAGGTGCTTCCAAACAGGACCGATTACATTCGTCCTGATGGATGGATTTTAAATAGGGCTTGGGACTCGGGAGCAGGTTCAGTTTTGGGTGGATGGGTAATATCACTCGCGTGAGTCGAAATGAATTATTAAGATGAAAGAAATGCATTTTGTGAAAATGACCCCTTTACCTGACAGTTACAGTTCCATGGGGTTAATGAGGGCGAAATACAGGCGATTGTTGGAGCATACGAGAAGATGTGACAGTGCTGTTTAATTGTTTAAAATAATTTAATGATTCTGTTTAAAACTGCATTATTACTCAATGGAAATTATGTGTTTTTTGGTTGCAAAAAAACTGTATATTAATAAAAATTGACCCGCCTAAAGCTTTAAATACATTGGAGCAAGTTAGTCGGTTCAAATTTAATAAAGAAACTGCTTTTTATGGACTTTTACTGCATTTTGTAAGTGATCATATTTGACACATGTTACATGATCCTGAAAGATATGTTCTTATTCTTTATAGTTACGCATCTTCAACAGGACATCAGATCTTTAACTAGAATTGTAGTTACTTGCTGGGTCATATCATCCGTGATCAGGTTTGAGTCATAGTATAAGCAAACTAAACAGATAGATGAGCTTAGGACTCCGATCTTCATAAGGCGATCTTCATGTCCCGTATTAGGACATATCGCGCATCAACCATCCCATCTCAAATGCTATATGTAAATAAAATTTTATCTAGGCTGTCTCCGCTCGGACTCTGCCTCAGGCTCTGTCAACGGATTTGCTTGGAAGCCAACTACCACTCTGCTTATCGTCTGTTGGAGGCTTAATCCGCCAATGTCTATCATTCTGTCACAATCGTCTTAGAGAATTTGCGATACCTCTAGTTTATTTAATTACTGCTATTTAACTGATTTTTTTAGTAATAAACAATTCAAGACAAGCCAGTAATGGCAGAACAAGTCCTTGTTACTATTTATACTGGTGAGAAGCAATCAGCGCAAACTATAGATGACAGTTTTCATAAATAGCTACAATACCAACGTTCGACTTCCAGTAGTTAACAGCGCCGTCGTCTGCCAATCCAATATCCCGGCCATTCTGGCGGATGCGTCTAAGTCATCACTCCATCTCACTTTAGGTTTGTCCATGTGAACGCGCTAAAAGGACATAATGACGTTCTCGTGACATGATCAGCCCCCCGCAGCCTGGAAAGCTTCGCTGCACGATGGTGAGGCCACCGTACAGCCAGTAGAGCTCGTCATTGTACCGACTCCTCCATTATCCTTCCACACAAACGGGGCAAAAAAAAAGTTTGTCAATGCTTTCAAGCTACTATAACAAGAATCTAAACCTGGGCCTTTAAATTTGTATAATTTTAATTTATATTACACGTACATGGTAGTAATGAGAGGACTAAAGATTCTAAGGCTAGTTGGATGCATTTGATCACAAAACAGTCGTATTGATAATGTATAACTTGCTTCAGATGAATAACAGCATGTTCTTACCAATAATTGCATACTTTCAGGCGGTAATAAAAGCGAGTGAATTAACATGTTTAAGCATTCAATGGGAGGAAAAACAGTTCGCTTATTTGAGCAGCACTACTGATTACTTGCATCGAATTGCTCATCCAAATCCGCCGAATGCTTACCACATTACCATCTCCAACTGATTGGACATTTTCCACGAACTTGTTTCCATCACGTCCGCAAGACCAGTATCACCAAGTATCACTGATTTATAATGTAAGTTTCCCACGAACGTTGGTACTGCAGCTTACCGATATTTTCGCGAAACATTCAATTACTTCAGTGGCACAAAAATGCATCCCTCGTCGTCGCTAGAACGCAACGCAAATGCATCGTTCTCGGTATTTTATCCACATCGTTTGATCTATGAATGGTTACCATACGGTTACTTGGCAGTCGATCCTGGGCAGCTGATGCTGGGATTGGTTTGGTTTCTCACATTTGATATCGGGTTAGCGGTGGGTGCGTTCCAGTGCCACGATTTCGCAGCCCGCTCACGACGTCAGACCACTCAGTGTAGCGCGATATCGCGAATCGTAATGTACGACGTGATGGAACTTAAATTGCCACTGCGTGGCGGTGAAAAGAAAATAACGACAAAAATTGCCATTCGGTGTGCGAAAATTGTGTCTGACCAAGAAGACAGCATTGACGGTCCCGGCTCGTGATCGTGATGAAGCGTAAGATCATCTCGGGGAACGCTAATTCTAGTGTTGAGTGGCCCCGTTCTCGAAACGGTTTGGTCGAGAAGAAATATTGGAGATGCGATGATGGGCCATTTTACTCGTACCCCAAGTACAGAACGGACACCACACCGGGATATTGATGTACCGTTGAAATGGCACCATAATTGCAGTCATTTGTGTCACTTCCGGGTAAAATTGGTACGACAGTTGCAGTTGCAGATATCGGTAGTTTGATTCCTGCAGCAGATCGAGTGTACCAATGATTGACCAGGACGCGAAAGCTAATCGATTATTTTCTTCGGCATGGTGCGGATTTGGGTCGGAGTCGTGAGAGTTTTTCGTGGAGCGTGAGACACAAACTCGGATTTTTGAATACGAGCATTAAACATTATGCCTTACGAACAGATTCGCTTAAGCTGCCTACGCTTTAGGCTTTTGATGTAGGTACAGGAGACTGAGCCGAGCATGAAAAGCTGGTTCCTTTGGTTGCATTTCCAAGGAAAGGATAATTTTGAGCTCGGCAATTGATGATCGATGAAGCCATTCTGCGAATGTTTAATAAGACCATTCATATCAATAATATACAACAATTTCGTAGAAGCATCGTTATGGCTCAGCATTATGCGCGATACGATAGCGAACGAAATGGTAATGGATTTCCAGATAGGAAACATTCTTATCGCCCATCGGAAGTGGAAAGATTAAATCATCTCAAACGGTTGTATATTCAATCGTACGGCTTACATTTTCACAAGCTCTTATCTATTGCTGCCTTATCTTCGTTTAATTGGTTCTATTTGATGTCGTGCAGAATTTGCCTCTTCGATGCCCTTATCGAAACGTTTAATTGAAACGGTTGAGCGGAATTTTTTTTTTTTTAATTGAATTCAATCGAGCATTGAAACGCTTCAGCCTGAAGGTAGAAGGTGAGTGTTTTTTTATCTAGATTAAAACATTCAGCATCGAAGATCTGTAGCTCTGTAATGCCTGGTAGCCCCCGAGGGCGCAATCGGCACTGGCGGATGTGTCTCCGGAGTGCTCTACAACATTTTGATGTCAATCTTATGCCCGTGTTACCTTTGGTAGAAGAAACCCGACACCGAACACAGAACCGTCCAGAAGAGCTTCCGAAGAGACTGTCTGCCCAATTGGCACCTTCATGCCTCGTTCGTACGGGCCACCGGAGTCCATTAACGTAAAACACGTCACGTACTTTGGTGCTAGAACACTCGCTTGGCACGATCTCTCAGGACATGGAACTCGCTCGTGTAAACCGAACGCACACTGGGCTGAATCGGTGGACAAATCATTTATTCCAGATTAAGCTTCTCGTGTATGACTTATTGGTAAAGTTGTACGTAGTTGATTATAAATATATTATCATATCAAACCCAATTTGATTGTTTTTTGTATAATGGATAATAATAATGAAAATAGCTTTGAAAATTTAGAAACTGCAAATATTATTACAAATCAAACTCGCTAATATCTCACACACCCAACAGTTTGTTCTTCCAACGCATAAGTTTTGCCCGAAAAACGGGTGATTGAAATCTGTTTATTATATTGTTCATTTGTACAAGGATCAAATCTTAATGTTGTTCTTACTATAACAAGAACAAACAAATTATAATTAAACTATACGTTTAACTAATAGTTTTATTTGGGCGGCCCGGTGGTGTATATGACAGCGGCGCCGGTCTTCACACGTCAATCCCGTCGGACCACCCCCCCGTACGCAGGATTGACTATCCAGCTACGGGTAATAAATAAGTTAAGGAAAGCCAGTTGTATGGCAGGTCAGGATCTTGCCAGATTGTAGATCCAGAGAAGAAGAAGAATAGTTAAAATTTGAAGATAATAGATAGTTTTAAAAGTAGAAATACATAGTAAGATAAACGTGACATAATTAAGAGAATTTAACCATAGAAACATATTACTTCTGGGGTTAATCGGTGGTATATGTAACATCAATATCATCAAATGATGTGGCACGAGAAAAAAGTTGATTAGTTATGGATTTGCTCCGACTTAGTTGATGTAAACGAAAGTAGTATTTTTATTACTATATTAATTATTACATATCAATAATTATAACAAAATTTATGTAATTGAGTTGAAAATGGATCTAAATTGAATTAGTTAAAATTGTTAAAAAATTATTATGAAATAAAATAATAATCAAAATATCAATCATAATGGGGCGGCCCGGTGGTAGATGCGACACCGGCGTTGGTCTTCACACGGCAGGACTGGGGTTCAAGTCTCATCTGGGCCGTTCCCCCATAGTGAGGACTGACTATCCAACTATGCGGTAACAATAAGTCTATTAAGCCAAGAATGGCAGGCATAACCTAAGAGGTCGTTAGGCCAAGAACGACGATCACTCATTATTTTTGACTATTAATAGCACACCACTCAAATATCTCTTCAAGCTTTATGGATTCTACACAACGGAGCTACAGATTTGACAGATTCGAACTAAAACAAAATAATTATTTATTACTTACTAATGTTTTATTATTTTAAATTATCAACTTTTTGAATGGAAACAATTATGAACTTCTTTTTTGCACACTATGCTTGAACATAAATTTGTAGTGATTTAAAATTGAGTGACCTCCTTGCCGTAGAAAGGCTGGTTTTGACGTATCTTCTGCTTCTGCTTGTTTTGCTGTGACAGTTGTCAAGTTTCTTAGTGCTTTCCTGAAGCTAGACAACCGTAGCTTGATAGTCAGTCTTGAGTATGGAGAGACCGTTCGAACGAGAATCATGATTTTGGCTTGTAAATTGAAAATCCCTGTTTTTGTTACAACACAATTTCTCTAACTGATGTCATCATTGATGAGTAGTTTGATAAACGCCTTATTTTAATGCTTAAAAGATTTTTTTTGTTGTAAGAACGTATTAATATTATTATTAAATCATACTTATCCATTTAAACCTGCAAAAAAATCCCAATGTTTATGTCCAATCTAACGGGTGCTGCCTGACCCACTGTTCTGCAAAACCGTCATCCAACACGACCCGATAGCATTACTGATAATCCTTTCGTAAGGCGCACGTGATCGGATCGCAGCAGGATTCACCCTCGAGCGAGCGTCTTGGTAGCTGAAGGGTATAGTTCTAGCCTGGCCAGAAATTACAGCCCGTACATCCGCGCCAAAGTAAGTGTTTTCCACCTTTTATCAGCTCTCGTGATATCTCGTGAGCGGCGACAATTCGATGCTACTCCAATGGATGGCATCGTTGGGTTTATCGCTTCGATAGACGTGTACCAAGCCGGTGAACCATTACGGTGTTTGTAGGCGTCTGTTTGCTTCTGGCCCAAGCTGTCATACTTTGTAGGCGTAATGCGTTCGATACGCTAGTTAGTTACTTCACGGGAAAAAGCTATCGTGCAATGTTGGTGTTGCCGGTGGGATGTAGTTGCATAAATGCTCAGATCATGTCGTACGATTCAAGGAAGCGAAAAATCACTTCACTGGAAAAGCTACACCATTGCACATGTGTCAAATGGTGGCTGCTTCGTTCCCCATGCTTTTTATGTTTCATTTTTATAGTCAATCATTATCGTCGTGGGACATCGTGGTTTGGAATGCAAACAGAGATCCATGATGGAACGATGGGTAGGAAAATGATTTTTTACTACCAAAGGGCAAAAAACTATCCTAGAATTCGGAAACATTGATGGTTTCCTGCAAAGAACCAAAAACTGCAGACGTCAAAGTTGTAGTAATGTGCACTGAACCTATCGAGATCACTTTGAAGTTCCAGCTCAACTTTAACGCATATCGAGCTGTGGAATCGGAATGATTTTCTTATTCTCTTGTCCTTCTCGCTCTTCCCGATCATAGCAAATCGTCTTTTGGTGCAAGTTTTTCCTTTACGAGTGCGCCTCTTCTGCCTTCAGAACACGCTGCCGATGATAAACATCTGGTTTCGCGAAACTGGTTCTTGGTGTTGGTGCCTTCGAAAGCAACAAAAAAACATCCTTCAGCAAGACTTATTACTTGCCGTTCACTAATAATAATCATTATGCATTGCCAGTGCACAAGTATGTATAACAACAGGGAGGAAAAAAAAATAACTCTGTCGGTAGGGATTTTTCTTAAGCGTAGGCCGTGTGTCCATGGCTAATGTCTATGCATGATTTTTTAATTTATTATGATAATGTTGCCGCCACTTTCCGGTACCGGGTGGACCAACGTCACAACAGTGGCCATTGCGATATTTCTTTCCGCTTTTTTTGTCTTGCTTGCTTCGTTTTTTGCTCTTACACTGGAACAGGGATTATCTTACATTCGGTTCTGGCTGTAGGATGAGTGGGATAACGTGCTGCTACATAAAATGCATTACAGTTTCATTCATAAAAACGAATTTTACAAAAAACTAACAAAAAAAAAGTCTTGTAATGGAACGGGTTATGTAAAAGCGAAGCTCTGAATGTTTCCACCCGAGAGAAAATCGGACCATCTCGGCATGTTTGGTAAGGGATGGTTAATGGATTTGCTGAACATTTGCTCTGGACACATCATCATCATCATCCTGTATATGGTTTTAAAGGGTAAGATGCACCTGGGCGGACCATACAAGAAATGCATTACTACCATTGAAGGAAATGGGGAACAGGCAATCGGGTCGTCTGATGTTATGCATACCATTACGCTTTTGCCTGAAACGGGGATATAATGTAATGCTGATAGGTGGTCCCAGCATTCAGTACCTGTTTTCTGTTTCCGCAGCATTCTACAGGGTCGCCGCTACTGTCCACCGGTAGAAGTTAATTACTTGAGCTATGTTAATAACGTCATCGAGAGGCAGTAGGAATAATTTAATAAAGAGGATCTTTAAACAGTCTCGACGGGATGTATGTAGTACATCGGACGCTTCTGGGTTACTTTTATTCCTAGAAATTGTAATAAATAGATCCTGCAATATGTTCTGAATATTAAAGATTTAATTTGCAGTTTATGTTGAAACATTTTTTGTACATCTGCTGTAAAGATATGTTAGCTGTTTAAAAGCTCATGTAACGTTTTGCACTATTATTTTGTTGTTAGAGCTTAATTTAATCACCTCTATTGTATTAGTAACAAAACATCTGATATACTCAATTACATAATTCGCGATATAATTAGGTGTGATAGTTTCATCAGAATTGATTGATTTGTGACGCATTGTACGGCTAATATTGGTGGTCTACCTACATCGGTCTTGGATATTTATAGATTTATCGGTGATTAATTTGATGAAGTTCTGTTACTGTTATGGACTAGAGCACTAATATTTTTTGACAAACTTTAGAGACCAATGGTCTCTACGATTTACATAGCACTGCATATCCGGACCAAACATAAACTCGCGCGGTTTACTTTAGACAAAATAAATATTTTTCTAATAGCTTTTAGATAAATCATATTACGGCTTAAAGTCTGACTAAAGAATCCCATGTGTCTTTGCTATTGCGAATCGGGTTTACGTTTGATCATGATCAAGCGTATCCTTAAGTTCTATATCTTTAAATTTTAATAGCCCTTCGGTACGTTATTCGTCCTTCGAAACAAAATTATCATTTTTGAACTATTTCTTTCATATTCATTCGTACAGAGTATGATTACCATAAACTATAGCTAAAATTATTTGCATGCTAGAGGCTCTAACCGACACAGAATCCGACTGAGAAGCAGCGAATCAATTAATAACACGGATGTCAAGGTGGTACAGCAGTCCCTACTACGAGCTCCGCCAACTCTTGCGGTCCAGAAAACTCCAGCAACACACAAAATGCACAATATATCGTACTTTGATGAGCTAAGGACCAAATTTTCGGTGTATGCAAGCAGGGCGTATGGAGAAAAAGAATAAACCAAGACCTAAATGAGCTGATGCCGCCAAAGGTGCCGATTTACTTACGTTGGCAAAAGCCAGTTGGGAAACGTGACATAGAGGAACGCATCTAGCTCGTTGGCTGGATCAGGTGGAATGTCTGTCTGACAGATTCCTGGAAAAGGATAGAAGACCTGACCATGTTTGGTAGAATTACTCTATAGAGCAGGCCAAGGAGACCAAGGAGGCTTTAGGACAGTTGTAATTCCAGGATCAGTCTTTATTTATTTATTTTTTATTGAAGATCGGAGATACACATAGAAGTTTTTGAGTCAATATTATTCTCCGAAAATTTCAATGGAGCTGTTTACAAAAGGACCTTTGCGATGCCTCAACTAATTTTGGTAGAGAGGAACATCCGTTTTCTTCCTATTCAGCGATATTATTTGTGATTCTCTTTTTTTTACAAAATATCGTACTCACAGGTTTCAGACCATTTACATGATCCTGCCGTGATGTAGAAGATGGAACTTATGTCTATTCGTTGGCGTATATTAAAGCTTTTACAACAGATTTTAAACACGAATTCAAGAACTCTTTACTTGAACTTGAGAAATCCAATTCTCCGACTGTTTGGTACTGAAATGCTTACGAAAGGATTCTAAATGAGCAATTGAATAGAAATGTTTAGACATGAGACGACCATACTCAAACGTTTTAATTACTTAAGAACCCCATTACGCTATGAGACAGCGTAGTAAAATAATGTTAGCGCATTCAGTATAAATTTTCGCTTATTTATAGCAACCCATCTCGATTAACAACTCTTTGAGTTGGCAGTTCCCATTCATAAAGTTTTTGAATAATCTCTCTGTATGCTGCCTGGAAGCCTGAAGTAGCAAACAAAGAACGCCAAACACACCTCTGCAGTGTATTGACGGAACATCCCAGAGTTTGATATGGAAGTTGTAACACATCCTCACAATGTACAAACATGGATCTGTTTTGAAAATGGTAACAACAAAAATGGAATTGAATTTACCAGAAATTTGTCATTTCAATTACACATACTTATATATCAACTAATGTGTGTAGAATGCGAATAACAAAAACGAAGTTCTATGTGAAAAATCATGGTCATGTTTGCTAAGAACGAATATATTTAAACCGCAAAATGAAGCGTAATAGAAATGGCAATTCATTTACCAAAAAACCTCGAGGCTTGCGAAATCAGATTTCCATGCACATAATTCCCTTTCTATACCAACACTTTTAACACATAATCGCTTGAAGAAAGAACTAACACTCTATGAACTCCAGCCTCCAGCATAATGCGCAGTGTAGTGAGGTGTATAATGTTCAGCCTGCAGGCTACAATGAACCACGTTTAAAGCATCACCTCACGCCACGATCAAGCGTACGATGATCGGGGAGCAAAAGTTTTCCGTTCATTGCTGTAACCAGCTTCGGGGTTTCCACCGTCTACACACAGTGTGAAGTATGCGTTGTAATCGCGGCTGCAGTTAATGGATTTTTAAACTCATACAATTTAAAAACTCATTTTCCTCACATAAAAGCACCGTACGCGATTCAATTAAAAGTAAATTCGTTACTTAACCACATCCGTCCCAAAAGCGGTAGTGACAGACAGCCCATCGATCCATCCCGTTCGCTCACATGCTTACAAAAGAAGTGGTTAAGGGATGAATTTAAGGGGCAATAAATACTTTTCCTCCTTTTGAAAACATTTATCACATCGGAAGGCTTTATTCTGGTTGAATTCCCACTCTCGCATCGTTGTTTTTTGCATTAAAATGTAGGTCAAATAATTGTGTTTGATTGAAGCAAAATTAATTAAAGTCTAAAGTTATGTGTACTGCTTGTAAAAAGCAAAACAATATATCCTATTGCTTCACGTTCCATGCACTCATAATGGAAATTAATGATGAAATATCCTTATCATCACCGCAATCGTAACTTCCGCGCGCCGTTTCTATGGCATCAGAAAAGCTTCAGCAAAAGTAAAATGCTGCACACGACCACGATAATGGTACGTAAATTGAATACACAGCTAAATGGATTAAAAGAAAACTTCCGGTCCAAGCTAAGATTCAAAAGAAGGCACAGAATGAAATAAAATATCACACCAACCATCCGAAAGGAAGATTTTTCCGGTAACTTATGCTTTGATATCAAATGTGCTAGATGGAAGCTTTTTTTTGGTTTTAATTAACTGATTACCACCACAACTCACAAGCAAAATGATATTCTTTCGCTGTACCGTAAACCTTATTAGAAAAGAAATTATTCCAACGCTTCAGAATATTTAAAGCCCGTCAAAACAGATTCATCTTGCCGCAAGAGATACATTAAGCCACAGCACAACGGTGCTTGCCACTGGCCATTTTGTCTATTAACACCGCACGAGTGGTTTGCTTGCATGAATTTTTCGTCACCCTTATACCTGGTACCGTAGCGGACGTGGACGTGGGACCCTTTTATGATTGGGCGCTGTTATTTTTCCTGTTAAGGGACCAAGTGCGTTAACCGGTAACGGTAGATTTGCTGTTTTAATTTTGATTTTATCACCCACTTGGCCACGGTCGTGCACGGTTGCACTGAAGGGGGTTTTGTTTTTTTTCGAGACTTTGGTTTTTTCGAGACTTTGCTAAAGAATGAACTTGTAATAAGCCGTGGGACGTTGGCCCTACACCAATTTGCATACAATTTTGCTGGAAGAAGCAGTTAGGCTGGTAGAATTAATAGCTGCTTGAGAAACCCGTTCAACATCGGCTAAGAGATGAATGCCAGCCAGTTCTTATCGCTTGGTGTTTTGATGTTATTGTTAGAATTGCAAACCAAGTACTACGATCAACGGAGTGAGTTGTTTTCTAGAAGGTTTCAATCTCGTTCTGGTCAAGTTCAAAGGGAACTTTTTTGTGTCAGTTCTTGGTTATTTTCGTGTCCTAGGTTCTCCTTGACAAGTCCAGTCTGAGATCAGTGCCATTCAGGAGCTAAGTTATTTTGGAACTGCTCCCAGCTCTGAATCTCTTTTTCCGCTCCTGTAGGAGTACATCCTCGCGAGGCCTTGACATTCTATTTTTGACTTCCGGAACTTTATGTTTACCGGTAGCTTTACAGTCCATCCTGCAACCTGAGTGTGCTGAGAGATAAGATATCGGTCCTGCTTTACAAAAGAAGGTTCCTTTTTTCTCAGTATAGAATCACAAGAAACCCATCGAGAAAAACATCTGGTACTATCAGTTCACTTTACAATCCTTAATGACATTGAAGCATTCTTGGAGAGGAAGCTTCTCACTTGTCTTGTTGCAGTTTTTAAAACTTTATTCATATTTTAATATCATTTACTGATAAGAAAAAACCCCTTCCTCAATCAGTATGTCCTGTGAAACATATCGTATCTCAATTGCAAGAAGGATCTGTTGTGTATTTGAGGAAAATTACTCAGAATCTTATACAATAAGCATCTCTTATTGTGAGAAATAGCTTAGCCTTATGTGCAACAGAAATTTTCATAAAGTTGTCAACAATTTGAAGAAGGATTTGTTTGTCTTAAAATAGTTTTTCAGGTCTCAAATTTCTTGCAAACTTCTGAATATTAACTACTTTTCCCTGAATGATCTAGATTTTTTTCAGAATAAATGAAGTTTTTTTTTTTAAATTTGACATCTGATAGGCTAAAATTAGTTGTATAAGTGACAACTTTCTAGGAACAACTCAACCCCACCAAGGAACCATTCCTTGTTTGTCTTTGATGTATTTTTAGCATCACCCAGATTCAATTCTTTCTAAATGACGTATTTACTTGGTTTAATTTCCTTGTAAATTTATTAAACTTCGTTCTATTCAAAGTTGTGTAGAACTATTGTAGAAGTACGTTCAATATAGTTCAATATATGTTTTACATAGATTTTATGTTAACAAATTAGAATTAACTCCTTCGAAAATTCACTCTTGTTCCATACTTTATTCTGCTCCAATCTCCAATCTCTCCAATCCTAATCTCCATTTTCCATCATGTAACAACCAATTAAACTCTTACCTAGTCTTTGAAACAATTTAAAAGACAAAATATCTGTTAAAAATTGATTTGATTCATTAATTTTAGTCTTTTTGATCGAGAACTTATTTTAACACTGCACACTAGTAGTTACTCGTGATCTGTGATTTATTTGTAACACCAAAATTGTGACCTGTGACTTATTTCTACTCAAAGTATTATAATAAACTACCTAAAAACCATTGATTATATATAAAAAAAAAGCTGTAAAGCGATCAAATCTACTTTTAAAATATTAAGAATATATCCACCAACTTCAATTACATTATTTATTGTCAAAATTTGAAATAATATTCCTTTCCCCAACAATCAGTTTGTTTGTAAAAGTTAAAAAAAAAAAGATAAATCTTCTAAAAATGTAATCACGCAAACGCTGACCCCTGAGCCATCCGAATGCCATCAACGGTTGCCGGTACCGTCTAGAAAGTAATTTGCATACTTTACAGTTCCGGACCGCTGCGGTGGAGACTGAACACATTCCAAAAGCAACTTGCACGAGCACTGGCATTCAAAAGGAGGCAAATTATTTAACCGAATTCATTAGCCTGTGGTTCAGTAACTGACCAAGGTGAGGTATCTTTCGCCGAGGCCGAGTGCTCTCCACCCGAAGAAAGTGTTTAAGCCCATACATCTACTATTCTGCCCCCGTTCGTGGCGTGCCACGGTAAAGTCCAAACACTTCGTTCTGTGTGCTGGTAAGAACGAGCTTATTGAATTATTTCACTACGAGAAGAGTAGTAACCGGTGGCCCTGCCAGTAATCATATTGAGTGAGAGGGTAGCTTATCTGCCGAGTCTAAACGAAACCGAAAGCATGGTAAACCACTGCCCACTTAATAACCATCACACATGCATTCGTGGAATGGGAGTCGAGAAGTAGTACTTCATGCCGGTGACAGTTGCGAAAGTGTTGTGCTTCGTGGTGGGATTAATGGTAAGCGGACTAAGAAGCGACGGGATGTTGTGAGTTTACTGATCAGCCGGCAGAAGAGGTCGAGATTTATAGTTTGAAAATTTACAGGATGACAGAGAGATCGAAAAAAATGTTAAAGTTTCTAGAACATCCGCACAAATAATATGGATAGGTAAACTACGTTGTAATTTTGTCATAAAAATATACGTCATTTGTTCATAGATTATGTTTTCATTCCAATAAAGAACGACCCAATGTTTTAGTGACTGTAATGTAAGTTTCTATCATTAAAGAACTAGTATCAAAAATCATTCGTACGTTGGACTGGAAATTCATCAATCAAGATACGGAAGTCAGAAATGGCTGGTCAAGATCTCCTGAAGAGAAGAGAAGAAACCTGCAAAAATTTTGTTTGCTTTGATGTACGATAAGAACTCGAAAACAACGATAGAATTGAATGAATCAATAAACAGAAACAATGAGCACGAAAAAATCGTCGATGAAGCTGTGAAGCTGTGAAGCTTCATTAATTTGTTTTTGAGTTGATTAATCATCTAACAGAAATTGGCTTCGAATCCTTGAACGTTAGTTGAGTCCATCATTTGCATAATTCGGTCGCTAGTATAAAATGTTCCATTACTAAAATCTGGTCTTAGCAGTTGCCTACCTTTTAAAGATTTACTAAGAACAAACCGGGGCGGCCCGGTGGTAGATGCGACAGCGGCGCCGGTCTTCACACGGCAGGACCGGAGTTCAAATCTCATCTGGGCCGTTCCCCCATAGTGAGGACTGACTATCCAACTATGCGGTAACAATAAGTCTAGTAAGCCAGAAATGGCAGGCATGACCTAAGTGGTCGTTAGGCCAAGAAAGAAGAAGAGAAGAACAAACTTGTTTATAGAATTGTAAACACCATGGGATATTAATGGTCCCAGTTTTAACCGTTAGAAGGAGTATGCACTGTGCCGTTTTTTCTGTATTGTAATGACTCTAGATCATAAAGTAAACTCCTGGTCCGAAAAGAAGCAAGTCCTCTAAGTCTATAGTCATACGAAGCTTAAATCGTAAAATAAGCAAAGCCATTGAAATTGTTTTTAAGTCTTAAGCTGCTATCACAAATCACAAGAAACAAATTCAATTTGCCATTTCTTTTTTGTAATAAAACAAGATCTTGTTAAACAAGGATATCATTATTTGAGACATAAAACATTGTTATAGCTTTTATCCTTATATTTACGTCATAATATTTGCGTTATCCTATTCGAAACTGATGGACAAAAAAATAAGACCACCTTACTATCCGATTTTGAAGCTTCAGTCATCGATACTTAAATAAGGCTTATCCATTCCAAAATATGGCAAAAGCCTCAGCAATATCTTATATTTAAACAATTAAACTTATAACTTAAACAATTGCCGAATCATTATGGTAGAAATAAAAACTTCAAGAATAATGATAAACAACACTACTTTCAAAATTATCGAACTAACCCATGTTGGATGATCTTGATCAACCGTGCTTTATTAAAAAAAGTATTATAACCTCGCTTTTACGCTTTTACAAAGTTAAGTTGTTTTATTCCATTTTCATTCACTGTAATTAATGTATGAATTTGTTAAATTTAAAGCATTTCATGAGTAAAACCATTCTTCTTCTTCTTTCTTGGCCTAACGACCTCTTAGGTCATGCCTGCCATTTCTGGCTTACCAGACTTATTGTTACCGCATAGTTGGATAGTCAGTCCTCGCTATGGGGGAACGGCCCAGATGAGACTTGAACCCCGGTCCTGCCGTGTGAAGACCGGTGCCGCTGTCGCATCTACCACTGGGCCGCCCCAAGAGTAAAACCATTATAGTTTGTGTTAAGATGTCTACATATGGGAAACTGACAACACTAGCAGTTAATTGTTAATTGTGGAATTCTAAAACTGTCAAAAGAAATCAGTTTCAAAAACAGACTTTTGGATGGTATTATTGTATTGTCTGTCACTGTAAAAATAAATAACGCGAAAATAAGCGCATAACATGAGATGAATGATAAAACACAAATTATATCAAATATTATTGCAGATGATTACAAAAAAAAATCTACAATCTTTCCTTAAAAGAGCTATTTATTATTGTTTTTCTTGAATCACGTGCCTTAAAAAATATTGTAAAAAATAAATAAATAGTTTTTTTAACTAGGCCGTCCTTTTAATCAAACATTTTGTAAGATTTCATTTATAATAGAATTTTATCCCATCAATGTTTTCACTGATTTTATTTGTTAAAGTGATTTGAAGCTGCAATCGACTGTGATCGAAAAAGTAATAATAACGTACTACTAGTAAAACCTAACTCAAAAACTAGTAATATTTTGATTAAGCTGTTAATGTGTTCTGATCTCGCACAAAAAAATGTAATAAAATATCCGAGCAACATAATTCTTTCCCAACTGCTTCAATGTGACATTAAAATTACTCAATTATCATCCAGCCAGCAATCCATCGCATCCCGAATCGTAAAAGCCCCATTTTCCAGCGTATCTTGCGTCTCATTATCGAATCAAATAACTCGATCAACGGCATCCATCAATCAAGCCATGTCTGGGGAAGCCGTTTAAGCCCTTGCATCCATGTGAATCATCTGCCCTCTGACCCGAAGGATCGACCGAACAACATCCAACCGAATGCAACAATGTCAACAAACTTTTGTTCGTGGCCCCGCGCATCACCCCCGACTGACCTTTAACCGTGCGCAAGAATCGTTCGCCTCGAACTTGAACGGCGGGCACTCTTCTCACCGCACAAGAAGCATCACGTGATCAGGCTCGCCAGGCCATATTTCATCGTGCGCCGATCGTGCTTTGTGTTCGCTCGCCTAAACCCATCTCCCATCATCATCAACAACAACCAGCCGCACACCACAACATCTGCGCAATGTCGTAATGGGCTGGAGGGGGTGGGGGGGGGGGGGATGTCTATGCTGTCCAGCCGACCGGTCACTGAACCCTTACCCGATTTGCCCGTTCGGCTGGGCAATCTTCCCGAGAAATCCGTACAGCCGTAAGAGCCACACCAGCAAGAGTAAAGCGTTTTGCAACGTGCAATGAACGTCGGGTGGCCAGTGGTGCAGCTCGGGACCGATCTCTCTCGCTCTCTCTGGGTGCAGTCCCGCTGCAAGCGCAAAAGAATGCTAAGAGCGCGCGCGGTTTGGGGCTATTTATAGACTCATAAATTACTCTTCCATCGTATTTATCATTACCCATAGACGAACGAAGCCGGGCGGGGTCTGCACAATTACGTGCTGCATTCTCGGCATCATAGAACCCGCCCGAGAACATCGGTTGACCGATGAGAGTCGATCAGCTTCAATATCGATCGCCAGCAGAATATTAAAGCACAACGCAACACGATCGTACCTTAAAAATAGTACATAAATAGTGTAGCGCAACACGATCACAGGGGACCGTGGGCGACTAAAAAAACTTGCCCGCTCGCGCAAGCGACGAACCCGATCGTCGAGCGCATCACCGTATCTGTCAACGATCGCGATCACATGGGAAAGAAACACCGCAAAACGCGATCCCACCGCGTAGTGCCGTGAGTCATAGAGCGCATTTCAGACGCTCGGACGCGCTGCCAATCGTCGGACCAAAGCCGGACTTTGATTGTCATTTTCCGGCCACCGTACAGCGGCCGATGGCAAATAAATCATTGCGATGCATTCTTTCGTCCCCTGCCGGCGGTTGCTGGCAGAAGGAAACATCTGTCCGCACTTTATAGGCTTTCCTCGATGCCGCATTCTCGACAAAGTTGATCCTTTCTACCGGGGCGATAGATAAATCTTACAGGACGTACGATCCTACCGGTGGTAATTACAGCGATTAAAGCACGCAAGCACGGAACCGTCCGATCATGCTGATGATGCATGGCTTTAAAATAGACCGGCGAATCGTCGAACTGTCACTTTGTGGCCCGACCCGCCCAACAACTGCACAATGTCAATCGCGATCGCGAATGGTGAACACATGCACTACATGTGAGGAGACAGGAAGAAAGGACGATTATTGCCGCTTGAACGTGCATCATCACCACCACCCTCTCCAAGAGCCCACCCCAACCCAAGAAAGATGCATTGCACTGTTCTGCGCTCCCGGGCGTACGGAATCGCTTTATTTATTATGCTCATCCGATTATAAGCAATTTAAATTTATTCACCTTGATGGCGGGCGCTTCCGTCGGTATGGCCATCGGCGGGGAGGGGAAAAACTCGCTGTACGATACGTACGATTGCACCATTTTCCTCGCCCATTTAAAGTGGTGACTTCGGGATGACTTCTGGCGTGGATGGGAGAACAAAAACGCAACCAGGCAATGGGGCAAAATGGTGCAATGAATGCATTCCAATTACGGCCAACCACGGTCTAGGAAGAAGGTTTGCTAAGCAGCCAGGCAACCCTTTTTGCACAAAACGTCTAGCCACATCGAGATGGACATCCCATTCCGTTCGTGTATTGCCAGAGGATGCGAATGCCATCGAGCGATACAATTCTTGGCAGCATGTTTTGTGTTGCAGTTGCATTTTAGTATCCTTTCGTCCGGTTTCGGTTGCGAGGGTAACAATCGTTCGGGGTGAATAGCTGTTACAGTACGATGGCTTGTTGTGTGTTGACCTACGGACTAGAGGTCACTAGGGGGGTTGGTTGGGGTGAAAAATGCAGCTCACCTAATGCAATATGTCCCTTTCGGTACGTGCTCGTGCACGTGGAAAACACTAATAAGCGATTTGTGATCTAGTGTGTTGCAAGACATACGATTGTTATGTATGAAGTTAAAGCTGTTATAAAATTTCAAGTTATGTGACCAGGTTGGTATGTAACAAAAATGCTCTCTCTGGGTGCAGTCCCGCTGCAAGCGCAAAAGAATGCTAAGAGCGCGCGCGGTTTGGGGCTATTTATAGACTCATAAATTACTCTTCCATCGTATTTATCATTACCCATAGACGAACGAAGCCGGGCGGGGTCTGCACAATTACGTGCTGCATTCTCGGCATCATAGAACCCGCCCGAGAACATCGGTTGACCGATGAGAGTCGATCAGCTTCAATATCGATCGCCAGCAGAATATTAAAGCACAACGCAACACGATCGTACCTTAAAAATAGTACATAAATAGTGTAGCGCAACACGATCACGGGCGACCGTGGGCGACTAAAAAAACATGCCCGCTCGCGCAAGCGACGAACCCGATCGTCGAACGCATCACCGTATCTGTCAACGATCGCGATCACATGGGAAAGAAACACCGCAAAACGCGATCCCACCGCGTAGTGCCGTGAGTCATAGAGCGCATTTCAGACGCTCGGACGCGCTGCCAATCGTCGGACCAAAGCCGGACTTTGATTGTCATTTTCCGGCCACCGTACAGCGGCCGATGGCAAATAAATCATTGCGATGCATTCTTTCGTCCCCTGCCGGCGGTTGCTGGCAGAAGGAAACATCTGTCCGCACTTTATAGGCTTTCCTCGATGCCGCATTCTCGACAAAGTTGATCCTTTCTACCGGGGCGATAGATAAATCTTACAGGACGTACGATCCTACCGGTGGTAATTACAGCGATTAAAGCACGCAAGCACGGAACCGTCCGATCATGCTGATGATGCATGGCTTTAAAATAGACCGGCGAATCGTCGAACTGTCACTTTGTGGCCCGACCCGCCCAACAACTGCACAATGTCAATCGCGATCGCGAATGGTGAACACATGCACTACATGTGAGGAGACAGGAAGAAAGGACGATTATTGCCGCTTGAACGTGCATCATCACCACCACCCTCTCCAAGAGCCCACCCCAACCCAAGAAAGATGCATTGCACTGTTCTGCGCTCCCGGGCGTACGGAATCGCTTTATTTATTATGCTCATCCGATTATAAGCAATTTAAATTTATTCACCTTGATGGCGGGCGCTTCCGTCGGTATGGCCATCGGCGGGGAGGGGAAAAACTCGCTGTACGATACGTACGATTGCACCATTTTCCTCGCCCATTTAAAGTGGTGACTTCGGGATGACTTCTGGCGTGGATGGGAGAACAAAAACGCAACCAGGCAATGGGGCAAAATGGTGCAATGAATGCATTCCAATTACGGCCAACCACGGTCTAGGAAGAAGGTTTGCTAAGCAGCCAGGCAACCCTTTTTGCACAAAACGTCTAGCCACATCGAGATGGACATCCCATTCCGTTCGTGTATTGCCAGAGGATGCGAATGCCATCGAGCGATACAATTCTTGGCAGCATGTTTTGTGTTGCAGTTGCATTTTAGTATCCTTTCGTCCGGTTTCGGTTGCGAGGGTAACAATCGTTCGGGGTGAATAGCTGTTACAGTACGATGGCTTGTTGTGTGTTGACCTACGGACTAGAGGTCACTAGGGGGGTTGGTTGGGGTGAAAAATGCAGCTCACCTAATGCAATATGTCCCTTTCGGTACGTGCTCGTGCACGTGGAAAACACTAATAAGCGATTTGTGATCTAGTGTGTTGCAAGACATACGATTGTTATGTATGAAGTTAAAGCTGTTATAAAATTTCAAGTTATGTGACCAGGTTGGTATGTAACAAAAATGGCAGAATACCTTAAAAACCTTTAAATTTTTTCTTTCTTTCTTTTTTGGCTCTACAACCTCGCACGGTCAAAAATAGGACTTTACGTCGTTTAAACTTCAAACAAACAGTATAGAGCTCAACACTATTAATAGCAACCATAGAATGCTCAATCGGCATCTTTATAGGATATACTTACTTACTTATCACGCGCTACAACCGGTTCGCGGTCTTGGTTTACTCCAAGAATCCTCAAAACCGTTCATGTCCTAACGCCATCGTCTGCCAATCCAATATTCCGGCCTTTCCGGAGAACACATCAACACCTTCACTCCATTTCAATTTGTGCCACGCCACGTTGTCGGCCTAACAGGACTTTACATGCCTGAACAGCCCACCAGAGTCTGGCGAGTCTAATTCGTTACACGAGGTGAGTTTAGGTTACCGAGGAATAAAGAGCCACCAATATATGAGACTAGACTACTTTTGCTGAGTCTGCAGTCTTTGCATAGTCATAGAGAGGTAGAACAAGGTGAAATTGGAAATTGCGAGCTGTTATTGAGGATACATTTGGATGTCCCTGGCCATGCACTACGGCCTCGAGATTCGCTGCATACCTTTATTCATAACCCTTATTAATAGGTAACCTTAGCCTAGAATAACCTAACGATAACCTTAAACTTAGAGGTTTATTTAAATCCTATGGCTAGAAAAAGGGTGCATAAATTCACCGAACTTCCGAAGTTGTTGCCTGAATACAAAATAGTGGCAAGTGTCCACACCTACAATGTAGTTTTCCAGAAGAGTATGAAAAAATGTGAAATTTTGACCAGTAGGAATCAATAGAGTTAGTCGGTTGAGAGCATGGGTGAAGGAGGGTGGTGAAGGAAGGATGGTGACTGTAGACCAAGCGACTGACATCTAGACTCTATTCCATCCATTCGGTTTTGGTCCTCGCTGTGGAGGGTCAGAAAATCTGAATAGAGTACTCAAAAATTGATCAAACTAGTGAGCAATACAACGTCCACAAGCATAGTTGATCCGAGAAATTGCGAGCATTCCGTCTTAGCAATCCCAATGTCCTCCAGACTTTAATACCTACGGAATCGGAATTTGGTGGCTGACTTAAGGTCCAATCATTGTCCATCCAAATACTCCAACCGGGATACTTTGCAGAGACTCGCAATACTCACAACCACATACAGGACGAAAGGTTTAAAGTCACCTGCATAGCAACTAAAAGTGTCGTCAGGACCCAGGATTGACGACTGAAGACACTACCTTTGCGTACGCCCAAATCACAGAAAAAAGCCACCAGGTCGCTAAGATTTGTTTAAAACTTGTGAAAGTTAGTATACTTCATCAGAATAAATTGATTTCTAATTTAGCATTTTCAAAAATAGTAAAGCATTCTTTTTGCATTTCTAGATCTTTCAATCAATCAAATGTAAGTCAAGCAAGCCAGTAACGGTAGCATTTTATTCCAAATATTATTTATGATATTGAACTCGCTTATTAATGTTTAGAATATATTTATTTAAAATATCTTACACGTAAAGATATGTATAAATAAGTTATCTAAAAATCTTCATAAGTTTTCAGATTTTTAATTCACTTTTTTGGGAACTACAGCCACTAAAGGCGAACTCCAATTTTTTTACCCTGCCATTGCTAAACTCCTTTACTTGATTTTGTTCGTAGCTCGATAATCAGCCTTGAGTACTTTTTTGTTCAAACCTTACTCAATAACCATCTTAAATAATGCATCATCATTTCCGCAGAAGCAATTAGTTCGCATAAAAAATTTAGCACCAAAGATACCCGCTTTATCATTAGACAAAGCCTACAATTCAAATACGTGCCGTGCAGCACCTAAAGCGTGTGCCATTTAAATTTCTAAATAAAACTGTCCTCGTTATAAACTTTAGCCGAAACTTTAGCATTCTGTTTCGTGTTCGACAACAGAATAGAACACGAAAAAAAAACACACACACACACACACAAACCCAAGTTCTAAACAATTCACGCGCAGACCACAAATTCGTGCTCCCCACAAACGAGCTGACACAGGCTTAGATGCTCGACTGAGTAGTGCATAAAACCGCACAAAACGAGCTGTCGCTTTAGCATATTATCGACCAATCGTAAACGGTTATCTGTATACGCGGTGCATATTAGTGAAGTGCAATATCGATGCACGGTCGTGCAGACGGCGTGTACGGACAAACCACCTTCGTGCAATGTCCTGGGATGCATTTATGCCATTGCGCACACCAAGTGTGGGCATTGTTTTATTCAACATTCATCATTAGTCCGGGCTATGATTGAGCTATGCACGATGGCAAACAATTCAGTTCCTGTTCGAACTATAAAATGGGAACATTCTCATCTAATCTGAGAGCTCAAAGCCACATTGTTTTACGCAGAATACCTTTGAATTTGTTCCTACAATTTACATGATTAACTTCAAATAAAGTTTAACACACTAATCTTATTCCAAATCAAGAAACTAAGATAACGCAGAAAACTGTCCAAAGTCGTTTAAAGAACAAATTGTGGTGAATTTAAATGACTATTTTAGTGACCACTAATGACATGCTGCGTTAAAAGACTCATCATTACAAAACATAATACGCCGTGCCCATTGTTTGTCTGACTTTTCCCACCGAACCATCGACGTGACATTAAATTGTCACCGCCAACAGACGGAATCATTTGTCCGTCCGTCGCATCACGCCACATTACGTGACATAATTACGTCGATCCGGTCCCGAGCCCACCAAAACAAAAAACGATTCGGCCAAATCATCTCCAGATGGTCCGGTTTACAGTCCGTAAGCTGCCTCACTCGCGGTGTTCCTTTTCTACCAACGACCGGCGGGTGATTTGTCATAAATGTGGCCGCTTTGGGACGTGTTGTTTTGGGGCCTTTATGAAGACACATGTCGCACGAGCAGGAAGTAAAATACACACTACAAAAGGTATCAGCCATCCACCGCAGTGTTGCCCAAAAGTGAAGATGAAGACCGTTTGGTCGTCTCGATTACGGGTAGCACGTGACGTTCCGGCATTCCGTAGCGAAAGAAGCTGAAGCGAGTCAACGTACGAGCCAACATCATCGACGGGTAATCACTGCGCCAAACCAGTGCGAATGTAATTAGTGTTTCGTTCATGAGCTCCCAGCATAGAACGTAAGCCAGCCCTCGGGGGAAAAACTGAACGTACACACACGCACACAAAAGGGCCAGATTGAAAGCGGAAAGAAGATCAACGAAATCGAAAAATACGCTGTTCCGACTAGCCGTAACATTCCACCCGGCTTTTGGTAGACAACCGACGTACGCAATGGGAGAACGAGCGAATGAAGAAGCGAAACTCATCCCCAGCGCCAACCAAACGTATGCCGGTACGGTGTACAACAAATCGGACGCATCAAATGAATCGGCCACAGACCGGTAGCGCCTCGAGCGCTCGCCAAAGAACGCTATCTTCTGCCGGGATGTTCAGTGTATCGAGGCTTCGGCCATAAGTCATTAAACTTCACAACATAGCCCAACGCAGGACGCACGGGACACAGGCGACAACTCGCTCAGCTCGGATTGAAGTGATGGCATGGCATCATGTTGGTGGGGAAGGGAAAGCGAGGGAAAGACCGGAAGGGAAGGGTGGCAATCGATTACGATGCAAAAACGGAGGCAAGACAAATGCGAAAACCTGAAAACCCCGCCACAAAGCGTTCTCCGACGTTGCGCACTGTTCGGCCAACCATTTCGGTTCGGACATCGGCATTTTTTTTCAGCGGGGATGCGTTTTGTTCTCGCGATTGCAGTGCAGTGCTTGCGTGTGCGTATTGTATTCAAATGGTACGGTTGGTAATAGTATGGAAAACATAATCTGATAAACGTATTAGGTACGGGGCCGGCACAATGGCGTGTTTTGCTTGCGAGCTTAACATCATTTAATTGTTTGAAATATGTCAGGGTTCACATCTGTAATAGAATAGCTGAGCAATTTATCTTAGCTATATCTCATTAACTAATTCTTAACTAATGTTTTTTTAAACAATTTGTGGTTATTTTCTTTGCTTTAATCTTTGCTTAGTAAATTTGTTTTATAGTAAACGCAGGACTACAGTCATCCAGCTATGGGTAAAACCAAGTAAGGTAGCAAAAGATGAGACTTGTCGAAAATGTTGTACCAAATAAGAACAGATAGTAGAAATAATCTTATCAAAATTGATGCTACAAAGAATCAAATAAAATATTCAATATCAACTAAGCTGCTACACCACTGTATATGAGCTTGAGTAGCTGAAAATTTATCCTTAAAAGTGAAATAGGGCGTTTACTATATTATTTCAACCTATTTCCTATAAAAGTCACTTAGTAGTTGTAATGTTCATGCAGTATTAAATCTCCTATTTACAATTTAAAGCGTTTTAAAACTAAACAGTAGGATTGCCTTTTTAAAAATAAAATAGACGTTTTACTTTCTTAGATAAATTAAAGGTGGATGTTAATAGTTTCCTTCTTGATTTTTTTTCCTTCACATTTTCTGATATCTTTTTTGCTTCAGAAACTACTACTTTGCTACTTAAATTACTTTCATAATAAATCGCCACAATCTTGAAGATGCCTTTATTTTCTACATCCATAAGTTTTAACCCTCTAGTACCCAACCCCGCCTTTAGGCGGGCTTTAGAAAAATAGATACAAAATGAGTAAAATATAATTTTTGTTTGCTCCCAATCAAAATGCCACTTCGAAACACTCCTACCTTTCATACAAATACTTTGGTTCAATTTTTACTTCTTCTTCTCTGGCACTACACTACAAGGCCTCTGTAGGTCTTGGCCTGCCAGCTATTGCTAGCTTTCTGTGACTAAGTTTTACCCGTAGCTGGATAGTTAGTCCTGCGTACGGGGAGGCGGTCCGCCGGGATTCGAACCCCGGTCCTGCCGTGTGAAGACCGGCGTCGCTATCGTATACACCACCGGGCCGCCCCGGTTTACTGCTTTATGTAAAACGCGACAGCGGTTCCAAGTTGAAATTTTGTGAAAATAGTGCAAAAAAAAACTATTTCCAGTGATGTAGATGTCCAGTACCGCCTTGAGGCGGGTTATATTTGGTAGGTATTAATAAAGGTTTCATTACTGTTATGAATTGAGGATATGTATTTAGTTTTCTCTCGACAAAAACTAGTTAAAGCAGTTTTTGCAAGCAAAATAAAAACTTGGAACTAGTGGGTTAAGATTTAAGATATCTCATATCAAAGTGAATTCTATGTTGTTAACGACAAGATCTTCTGATTATACTAGAGTTCCAGTTTTATTTACAACTTCAGTAGACAATATCATACCATATCGACTCCTTTCATTGTCTGGTATCTCAGAGTATTGGATTGTTCCAGTGTGATAAGCATTCTTTAGCGTTACGGTTAATTTTCATATTTATCATAGTTTTAAACTTATTATAAGGTTTCACACTCATCTGTAGCAGATCCATCACAATTTGTGCTTTAGTAAATTGTAAAGATAAGTAAAATACACATTTAAAAAATGTATGAAATATTACACATACTCTAGAATTTTTTTCAACACATCCAACATTTTTCCATATAAGATAGCTATCAAAACCGTACGGAAAATAATTTGCTCGGCTATTGAAAAGGCTTTAAAAAATCGATCAAATTAGGCATCTAAAGAAGCCTAAAAGGTCTTTGTTACCGGTGTATATTATTCAATCATTTTATCAAACGTGTTTCACAGCTTTCTGTTGTGTAATTTTTACGGTCACGATAAGTTTTTATCTTCATATTTTGATTTTATTGTAATTTTGATATCGTATGTATTGGTTTTATATCAGTAAAGTAATTTAGATTTTTTTTAATGAAAATGGCGCCACCACACTTACTTATAAAAGGGATTCTTCATGTTTTTTCGAGTTCTTAGATAATTTTACATGTGTTATTGCTTGTACTGAACTTTCATGTCATTGAACACTGAATTTATAACTAATCTTTTAGAAAGAAAGGCTTTAATTTGCATTAAAAACAACCACACCGACTTATTTATCGGGCTGATAGTAAATACCAAGGAGCATAAGACTTAAAACGTAGGAAAACAAATCGCCATAGCCTTTATTTAAAGTCCCGGAAACAATACTTTAATTTCAAAAAGTTTTTATTTAAAATCTATTTTTTTACTTACTATCAAAACAGATTCTCTCTATTTATTTAGAGTCACTTCTAGACTCTATTCTGGATGTAGTAGAACGTTTCAATGTAGTCCTTTGACTCTGCTGTACTTTCTCGGCATCATGTGAAACGAAGCAGAATATTTCAAGGCATGTATGTTCAAAAACATTGAAAAATAAAATTGATGCCAGGCCAGAAATTGGCCGAACAGAATATACCTCATCCTGAAAGACATCAGGAATTCCTTGTGAAAATGACTCACTTTATCCTAAACAGTGTTCAAAAATCGTTCGATCATTGCTGGTCCACCCCAAATCCCTGTCAAGACAAACTTGTGCACCAAACTCTCGTTGCTTAGGAGCAGAATGCATGTTGTGTCATATTGTTTTGTAGCAACAAAAACAGACTCAAATTCTGTCTTTGTGATGACATGAACACTATGCCAACCAACGATTCCAATTATTCGTGTCATTCTAATACCAGGAAATTTAGGAACAAGAAGCTTTTCTACGGTATTAGCTACAACCGTAATAGATATTTAAACATTTAAAATATTTTTTACATTCCAGTTGACTACTGAGCTACAACTGTAACTTGATGTCCCTGCAGGAACTCTTGTTCGCTAATATACCTCCAATTCTTTCTAGCCGACACTGATATTAACTCCTTGCAGAAGTGCTCATATTGAGTTACACAAGGCAATGCATACATTCCATTGCAGAGCGTCTAAAACACGCCAGCATCGAACCCGTCCTGCGATGATTATTCAAGCTCGTCCACTACCGCCTCTGCCTACTGCTACTGCCGTCAACCGGTGACCAAGCATGAACGTCACGACAAAGCATAAACGATTGCGAAACATTGCCAGTGCATCGTTCACTTCAGCGGGCTACAACGGGCGTCTCAACATAAACGACCGCCCGTACGACCGTCCGGCCATCGGTTGGCTGTGTAGAAGGAAAGCACCCAAGAGCAGCAGCAGCAACAGGCGAGGATGGATTTCTCACGACCCATCCCATCAGCGATCAGGGTTCAAAGCATGAACTTGGCCATGACCGTGGCCGCGAGGTGCTCGCATAAGTACGAACGACCTGGAAAACTGGAAATCGTGTAATACAACCTTCCCATCGTCCATCCCCCATCGCCTCAATCAACCAGCTTCCAACCCACCCACCGGTCCGATCTGATCATCTTCGCTCTGCCCTCTTTCCTCGCCTTAACCAGCCCACCAGCCACTCACCTTACATCATACCCGGATCGTTTGGGCTTACTTGGGGCCCTTTATTTCCACCTTCTTTCTTTGCACTCGGTTTTGCGTTATGGTGGATGTTTCGTTTTGTTCGTGCTGGTGCTCTCGCGCTTCCCGCCATTCCACATCCATGTTCCCCCATTTTTGCAGGGAACGCCCGATGATCGGCGTTGCGGCGAAACGATGAAAGCAAACTCAGCTTTCTGGAGGCAAGATATTGAGGGTTTTTTTTTTGTTTTTTGTTGTTGTTTGGGAGGTTTCTTCCAGTTGAAATCGATCAGTTACACTACAATCAGCATGAAATCACTGGGGTTTTTGGGGTGTTACGGAAACATAACGAATTTCAACCGTTTGGTAATTCTAGTGGCGAAATTGCTCGAACACCATCACAGCCACAGATCGCTCGCAAGGGGAGTTGAAGTCCAGAACTGAAGTTCTGCTCACCACTTCACGGACGGTGTTCAGAAACGAGATTCGGACATTCCCGTTTTTTTACGCCGTACAACTCAAAACTCGAAACTGAAAGTTCGGCTGTGGTCTGTGTGGTCAACGAACAAAAAGTGAAACTCATGAAATTCGTTTTCTGAATTCCCAACTACGATAACATTCGGTAGCAGTTAAACTTGTCCCTAAATTTTCTCCTGTGATTTGTGTGAGGATCTGTTTCGGTGGTGATAAAACTCTCCTGTCTGGGCAACTATTCAATGTACGCATGAGCCTATTTTCGGTATTGCAACACTCTACAAAAAAACCAGAGAACCTCAATTTCAATGGAAGTTTTCCTTTCGTTTTGTTTGCATCAGCTTTCTAATTATTGGCATCGTTTGCTTACCACAGAATAGCACCAGAGATAGAGTGCATTGATTGCCTTACAGCCTTACAGCAAAACTAGCAAATGCAAAATGGAAGCATTGCCTCCAAAACAATGCTCTACTGAGAAAACTTTTGTTTTTTTGAAATGGTGCACACATACAGGACATTCACGCTTAAAGCACCCAGAGCTTTACCACAGCTACACACGAACAGGTCAGTAAATGGGGCGACTAACCGCACCACAGCAGCTCAAAGGGTTCGCTGAGCTTGCAGTATCTGCAGTGTCCTTGTGCGGTTGGCCGGTCACTGGACAAATCAAATTACTTTTGCAGTTACTTCTCCAATCAGTGTCACTGTGTTACCGCAATCAATAGCGCAATCGGGTGTGTCGCAGTCGGTAAGGAATATGGTTTTTTTTTGTCCTAGTAAATTAAGTTAAGCATATCTTACCCTTTGCCACGATGCGCTTTATTTTATTGTGCATTCAAGTGAACAATTGATTCAATCACATCGCAAGTAGAGAACAAATACATCAAGCTATTAATTTACGACTCAACGAAAACCAATAGTCCAACATAAATTACCAAGAAATTTTTAAAAGCTCGATTTCTCTTTGCATTTCAAATAATTTTTTGGACAGAATAACGCATTCTTTGTCTCTTCTTGATAGATGTTTTCATCAAAGTTTTAATGTATGTACAATCGTACCTTTTTTTCTGTTTCGGTTGAATTGGTGCTCACTTGTTTGAACGTAACGACTTACCAAGTTTCTATCTTTGATGGTTTATGGCATAAAGGACTTTGTAAATAGTTTTTATTTGCCTGCAGTCCTTTTACATCCAACAAACAAGTTCACGGTACACCAATTCCGAAAAGTTCTATCTTGGAAGAGTACCACATCTTTCTCGATTTTGTTTACAAAACTGACGAAACACTTTAGCCTGCAAGACGACTATAAAGTAAGGATATCTTCTTTGCCAAACATACTATACTAAACAGATTATTAGAACATTGTAGGCATGATTTGAAGACTATTAAAGTTCAAAAATAGCAACAGACCACCGGTCGGTTTAGAACTCCAACATCAAACATACGGTCAATTGAGACAATTGATTTCGCCCCATTGTTGCGTGTCTTTCAAATTTACCATGAAGAATTATATCATCCTATACGTACAGATACATTAAACATTGTGTAAAATAGCTCATTTAACGCTCAGAAGAAAAATACTGCCGAGAGGACTCTACGTCCAGAATCTGCAAACAAAATCGCCCTTCGGATATTATCATGATGGAGATGTTGCATCGGATAGAGAACACACGATTAAGTTTGAGAAAGTTGGAGTTTGACCCCAACAGACCAAAAAATCTTCCAACTTGTGACAATACCAAACCACAAGAGATTAGGAAAAAGTCGCGATGGAGGGGATTACGACTCATCATCAAGATAATGCGATTTAGCCCGGTTAAACTTTTTTGTGGGGTTATACTTAGTCGTATGTGTATGTCAATTAGCCGCACAATAATAATCCTCTGAGAAGCCACATTGCCTAATCCATCAACGAGTTATGGAAAGTTTGACCTCTGAAACGCACGCCATAAGGCAAGGCTGATTCGAATAATCAGTATCGAATCAAAATGAGTAGTCAAATTGTTGCTTACCCGATTTGTTTAACGCCTGATGCGACTTTGTTTAATACAAATGCTTTCAGATAGCACGCTTTAGCTTTAATAATTGCATATTCAAGTTCATGTGATTCTCGTAGTGCACGGATTACTCAAGGAAGCATAGAACACACAGCAAATATGCATAAAATTAAAGATATTTACAAAAACTAACATAAACAATGGAATTGGGTGGCTGGGATCAATTTTGACATGGAAGGAACATGTATCTAATCCCAACCGGACCATCTCAAAACACGCAGTTCTGACTATCCAGCTTCAGATAATAAACAAATCTAAGAAAGCCTCCAATTGCTTGACTTCGCGGATGACATCGACATCATTGGGCGAACATCTGTGGCGGTGTGCGATGCGTACACCCGACTGAAACGCGAGGCCGATAGGATTGGATTGAGGATCAATGTGACGAAAACAAAATACCTGCTTGCCGGAGGCTCTGACCGTGATAGAGCACGACTCGGAAGCAGAGTATTAGTTGACAGCGACGATCCCGAGGTAGTAGAGGAGTTTTGCTACCTCTTGCACAATCGTAACTACGGATAACAACGTAAGCAGCGAAATCTGAAGGCGCATTGTTCAGGGGAATCGTGCCTTCTACGGGCTCCACAAACTCCTGAGATCCAGAAGACTGCAACAACGCACGAAATGCGCCATATATCGCACTCTGATACGGCCGGTAGTCCTCTACGGGCACGAGTCTTGGACTATGCTGGCGGAGGACGCCCATGCACTCGCCATTTTCGAGCGGCGAGTGCTGCGGACTATCTTTGGCGGTGTGTGCGAGCAGGGCGTGTGGTGAAGGAGAATGTACCACGAGCTAGCTGAGCTGGTTGACGATGCAGACATCCTGACGGTTGTCAAAGCCGGAAGGATACGCTGTTTGGGTTACGTCATGAAGATGCCGGACTCATGCCCTGCCAGGACAGTGCTCGTCTGCGAAAAGTTCGGCACGAGGCGTAGAGGAGCACAGCGAACTCGTTGTCTGGATCAAGTAGAGTCCGACCTGAGGGATATCGGATGCAGCCGGGGGTGGAGGAGTGCAGCCATGGACCGAGTTTCCTGGAGAATGATTAGATATCAGGCCATGTCTATTAGACGTGCTCCATAGGAGCAAGCCAATAAAGAAGAAGAAGAAAGCCAGTAATGGCTACAATGGCAGTAAATAACAACATAGTCATTATTGAAAAAAAATAACATTTAATAGACCTGTTTTCAATTCTTTGACAGCCAAAAACTCAAGCTGCTAGTCAACCAATGACGTAATGACTTCATATTCATACTATTTATTACTTAACTCATTATCTAGTTGATATAATTTCATTTTATATTTAATAAAGTTGCATTTTTAGCACGAGAAAGTCTGTTTTTCGAATAAGTACGACGGCTAGTAGCCAACAATATAATCAGCTATTCTTGTGTTTAGTAAGAATATTAGTCACAAGGAACAAATAAATGATTCTTTGCATTATCCTAAGCATACTCGATTAACTTATGAATGATGAATGATTCAAAGATGTATTAAATATAAATTTGAATACTGGTTTCTACAGACAGCAATATATGGCTTTATGCAAGCATAATATATCACTGTAATATTTTCTATTATTTTATATCACTGTAATTAGCTATTGTTAGCTATTGCAGATAGTAGAACTTCTGCAGAACAGTACACATTATTGGTAATAAATTTGCCTAAATATTATCGAAATAGTTACACATTATTCCGGCAATGTTTACCATTAAATTTGAAAATACTCATACTGCGGAAAACATTCCTCAGATTTTCCACATGAGCAAAATAGTACAGTAGTCCAAAATCTTCACATAAAAAAATCAGATACACACCGCATAAATGATTAAATTTATTTCCAACTAATTTAGCCCTGCAATCTTCACCAAACATGTGGAACGCAAATTCAAATTCTTGTAAAGCAAAATGTTTCCCTAGAATATGCAATTTGAAACTAAAATCGATTCCATCCCTCATATGTGATTTTGGTTTGTTTGGTAACCAATGAATATCGCGAAATTTACAGATGAATTTTGACCGAAAATATTAATTCCTAGCTCTTGAAGTACATGCAATTGTCCGTAAAGAGATGTACTGTAATTAAATCATGCAAACTTTGAAACATGTATTATGTTTGACATTTTTCGTCTGTTGAACTTGAAACCGGTCGCTGAAGGTCTTGTATTTATGGTGAACATTCCGCTGAAAAGCCTAATAATGTATACTTTTCTCAGAAACCATACGGCACACACACATAATGGATCGTTTTCGTTTGCCGAAACCGCATAAAAACCGCACAAACTTGATCATAAAATTCGGCGAACCTCCCTTTCGGTTGCTAAATTGGTTGATAACAAGTGGGGAGGGACAGGCGAAGGTGGAGTTGGTCCCCCCACTCAGCCCACACTACTGTACACAAAATCATCACACAAATCGATCGATTTTAGCTCTAATCAGCCATCGCATCGCTTTACCCATTAGGGTCCCTGCTTTCTTTTACAGGTCTTCCGTAGCAAAAACGACCAAGAATAAAGCGCTCGTTATGCAAATCGATAAGCTGTTGTTTATTTTTATTGTCAATTTTACAACCCAGCTGGCTTCCGGTTGGTATGGTCGTGCCGGCGTCTCACACACCAGCTGTCGGCACACGGTATTGCTTAGCTTCACTTTGATAGGATAATGAAATGGGCGGGTAAAATGAAAGCAAAAAATATATATATTGCACCTTACTGATAACGATGGGCAGGGCTAAGACCAAAAGAGACAAAAACATATTCCACATTTTCCACAAATAAAAGTAAAAAAAGAGAAGCTGATTAAATCTGATCTGATCTCGACGCGGAAAGCAAACCGATCGCGCTTTTGTACCACACGGAGTAGCTGCTAATTATTTGCATGATTGGGTTTTATAGTTTTTCCCTTCGATTGCTTTACGTGAAGCTTCCTTTTCTCCACTTTCCTGTTGCCGCTTCTAACGATTTTTCTGCTTTATTTTGTCCCAATGGGATAACGCTGAAAAAGCAGAGCCCGCCCGATCATTTACAGGCGAAGGAATCTTCTCTAGTTCTGGTGCAAAGGTGTCGAACCTTGGGTACACTTTACGCTGCTTTACGGTTGTTTTTTTTAAGGCATAAATAAATTTTTAAATAATCGACAAAATTGCAACAATTATTTTGAGACAGTTTTTATAAGACCACGTTATTTCAACAATTGTGTTAGAACAAAAAAAGCTCGTAGAAAATCTAGAAAAATTACTCAAACTGTCGCAGATCACGTAAGTTTGTCGTTAT
>KZ062074.1:100025-119659 GCA_002091835.1 Anopheles maculatus | reverse complement strand
GTCCCCCCACTCAGCCCACACTACTGTACACAAAATCATCACACAAATCGATCGATTTTAGCTCTAATCAGCCATCGCATCGCTTTACCCATTAGGGTCCCTGCTTTCTTTTACAGGTCTTCCGTAGCAAAAACGACCAAGAATAAAGCGCTCGTTATGCAAATCGATAAGCTGTTGTTTATTTTTATTGTCAATTTTACAACCCAGCTGGCTTCCGGTTGGTATGGTCGTGCCGGCGTCTCACACACCAGCTGTCGGCACACGGTATTGCTTAGCTTCACTTTGATAGGATAATGAAATGGGCGGGTAAAATGAAAGCAAAAAATATATATATTGCACCTTACTGATAACGATGGGCAGGGCTAAGACCAAAAGAGACAAAAACATATTCCACATTTTCCACAAATAAAAGTAAAAAAAGAGAAGCTGATTAAATCTGATCTGATCTCGACGCGGAAAGCAAACCGATCGCGCTTTTGTACCACACGGAGTAGCTGCTAATTATTTGCATGATTGGGTTTTATAGTTTTTCCCTTCGATTGCTTTACGTGAAGCTTCCTTTTCTCCACTTTCCTGTTGCCGCTTCTAACGATTTTTCTGCTTTATTTTGTCCCAATGGGATAACGCTGAAAAAGCAGAGCCCGCCCGATCATTTACAGGCGAAGGAATCTTCTCTAGTTCTGGTGCAAAGGTGTCGAACCTTGGGTACACTTTACGCTGCTTTACGGTTGTTTTTTTTAAGGCATAAATAAATTTTTAAATAATCGACAAAATTGCAACAATTATTTTGAGACAGTTTTTATAAGACCACGTTATTTCAACAATTGTGTTAGAACAAAAAAAGCTCGTAGAAAATCTAGAAAAATTACTCAAACTGTCGCAGATCACGTAAGTTTGTCGTTATTATAAATATATGTTCAAGCTAAAGGTTTTACTGGTAGTGTTGAGGAACATAGCGTAACATAAACGCTAAGATTCATTAGGATCTAGTATTAAGTTAAGAAAGCCAGTAATAGCAAACCGAAACCGCTTAAGGTTGTAAGGCCAAAGCAGAAGAAGAAAAAGAGGTAGTTGAGCTAATTTTTCGGCTCTCCTAATGCTCTTTCTAAGTATTAGGGTATTAAGAATAAATAATGGATGTTTATGGACAACTCTTATTCATTTTGGGAATTAACATTTGAAAAATATGAAATGTTTGAAATCTTGCCTGTTGTTCCTTATTACTTTCTGTCATCTTAGAGGCAAATTACGGGTAACTTTTGTATAAAATTATTCATTGTTTTCAAAGAAATTGGTGGTCACCAGTGATAGCAAACCAGCAATAGCTAGATACGCCATCGACCGAAACATGTGGTAGTCCGATGGCGCGACATCCGGAGAATACGGCGGATGTAGTAGAACATCTCATTTCCAAGTCTCCCGGTATGTTTACCGGGACCGGTTGCTCAATATATGGCCGAGCGTTTTCGTACTTTAGCATCACTTAGTCGTTTCGTTTAGCTTCAATATCGTTCTCCTGTGATGGTTTCCGCTGGTTAGAGTAGTTCGTAATAAAAAAAAAACATCAGTCTGGTCTCACCAATCTGGTTCCACCGAGGTAACGAAATTGCTTAATGAGAAGGATCCACTATCAATCTACTACGATTAAATGGTATATGCATTCCTACCGATTGTACCTTTGTAGTAACATTTCACTCAGGACGCGACGACATTCTAAAATTCACGGCTTCACCTCAAGTGCAATCGATGTTCCTTTGTTCTGAATCATTCCTAACGAATGTAATCGTGAGGATATACTCGGCGGTTCAGCAACGTTACAAACTCATCTTGTATGTATGAGTACCATGTTCTTCCAGCAAATGTCATCTTTAGAAGCACAAAGTCCTCATCTTAAAAATAAGCGCTTCGAAAGTGTCTAAACCACTCTTAACTGATAAGATTGAAACAAAAAAATATACCTAATGCAAGTGACGCTAAATCCAGTACGAAATTAGCAATATTCAAGCCAATCTTCTAATCAAGTCCTAATACAGTTTTTTTTTTCTGACATGTCCCAGAATGTTAAATTACGTTATAAATATGTCACAGTCAGATCCCATTTTCCGGTGTTTTCAAATGATTTAAAAAGGGATGTTATTTTTTTACCGGCCTAATACTTCCAGTCAGGAACCGACAGGACTAAGCTACGGGTAAAACAAAGTAGAGGAAAATCAGTATCGGGAGGAGATATTTAATTCTGTAAATATTATAAATATTATGCTCACGATAATGCTTAACATAATTTTAATAATTCAACTTACCAAATAGTTGTCATGTAAAATTTTCGTACATGATTTCTTAACAACATCTCAAATTTTGTTACATTTTTGGTACACTTAAGTCATCATTACACCAGTTTACATCAGAGATCATGCTGATTTATTGTTGAAAAGCTTATTTGGAGAATAGATTTCTCATTTGAAAATCTCTCAAAATCGTTGATGTCTCTACCGTTGGATAAATTTATCAGAATATCCAGAAATAAGTCTGGCACTAACGTATTCGCTTAGTATTTCCCTTTATAAGATTTCTTCGACAAGCAATCCCTTCGACACCCTTGCAGTAGTTTTTCCGAACTATTCAGGACTTGAGTGTAGTTGCTAAAAGTTGTCTATAAGCACACATGCAGCTGCTACCACCCCATCAGCGTTAGACTGACGGATTCGCGCTCCGTATGCAAGTAAATTGCTAATTAGCGTGTCTGCTCTGCTCTTTCCGGTTGCAATCGTCAGTTTAACCATCTTTTTTTTATTCTCCCTCCATCCCGAATGCTTTTAATCCACTCCACAGCTAAACGCGGTACGGTGGACTTAGAATCGATTAATTTCCGACGCGGGTGTACCGAAGCAAAGAAGGGGGAACTCAAGTTCAGGGACCGTTTTACAATGCTGTACGGATCTGCTGATCGTTCCTTCACCGCCTGGCACGATTGGTTACGATTGGTTACGAAGTTTGTTCACGTTTCGCGCGCGGAATTCATGCGGTTTTGCTGTTCATGCGGCTCCAGGCATCATGACTCATCTGGATAGTAGAGGTCTCCCTGGCTGTCCGTATGTTTATCTACCTCCTCTCCCTTTCTTTCTCTCTGTCCTAGCTTTCCGTTCTCGAATGGTCAAGTGCACACAGTAGTAAAACCGGTGGCAAATGTTCTTACGTTCGTACCACGGCTACGCGATTGTAATCATGGTCCAGCGTGGTCTGGCTACGTTTCGCTTGTTCCGGTGCAACGAAAACGATCGCGGTGGGGTGCGAATGGTTGTTATTTAATGTGTGCATGCTTATCGACTGGCTGGGATCGTAACGCAATCGATCGCGCCAGTCTATTGCGGGTGCTTCGTGGAATTTTCTTCGCCGGAGCGTTACGTACTCCATTTGGGATTCCTGCAGCAAGCAGGCTAACTGTACCATCCTTGTTAAGCATATGGTGTCTGCGCATATGTTGCTTTGCGGGCTAATGTCCGGCGAAGGAGTGAGCACACTTATGGGCATACGAGCGGGCAGGTTTGTCGATCGCAATCGGGTCATGCAGCAATAGTTGGGGCCTAGTTAACGATTCCAGCAATTCGCACACAACTCGAGGTAAGGCTGTTGACGAAACACCAGCAAAAGACACAATGTATCCTCGGCGGACGTATTTGTTTGTGTACCTAGCATGAATGATTTGAGGTACAATGTATGGAAGAATGTGGAGCGTTGTGGTTGTACAAATAGTTGTCGGCATTTTAATTAATTTAATCGAAACCATTATGAGCATGGCATTAGCCCATACTCATTGTCTGGAGAAGCAATATCATATTGGCTTTGGATAATTATCGCTTTCGCTGTTCGAATTGATGTGAAGTTTTTATTACTAAATTGCTAACATTTAATACTGTCTGTTGTTCAAATTCTCAATTTTTTAACGCAACGTAAAGGTATGATGCTGTCAAACATAAAACGAGCAATGTGAGATGTGTTTACAATAACAGGTACACTTCTCACCATACGTTCTATGAGACTTAGCGCCTTAGTGCACTCACTCTGCATGCTTACCCATCGGTTACTATAAGGGCCCGATCAATAGCCGATCAGGCTGTGTCTACAATTCGACTTGAGGGTTGAGTTTAGACAAACTTCGTTTATTTAGTTTAATGAACAATAACATATGCTTTTTAAGGATGCCTGAGATTCCAATTCGGGATTTGCTGGGAGACGAAGACGAGGCCTACTTGAAGGTAATCTTTGTTTTTTGCCTAGCGAATGGCCTCTTAGTGTGATCTCCCCTCCCTCCTCCTACTGTTCTCCTACTGTTTGTCTGTCTATTATATGTGTTGTACCTCGCTTGTATGAATGATGACGTATGAATGGATGAATGAAAGGAAGTGTGATTGAGTACGGTTTGTGAAGGGTATGGTACGGCACAGAAGAAGTTGCACCGACCAAAGCATGCGACAGGCAAGATAGCGAGAAGGACAGGAAGGCCTCACATAGAGCTCCAAGCTCAAGAACCCGCTCGAGTCATGGACTACGATAAAGACCCTCGCTTGAATCTGGACCTCGCATACCGGGCGGCCCGGTGGTACTGCGACAGCGGCGCCGGTCTTAACACGGCAGGACCGGGGTTCAAGTCTCATCTGGGCCGTTCCCCCATAGTGAGGACTGACTATCCAACTATGCGGTAACAATAAGTCTAGTAAGCCAGAAATGGCAGGCATGACCAAGAGGTCGTTAGGCCAAGAAAGAAGAAGAAGATACGGATTATTGAACACCTGACAACGAAATAATCCGATTACACCCGGGATATGGTGTCCGATACAGACCCCAGCTATGAACGGACCCTCGAATAAGGATGACGGAATACTTTGCATCGTAACAACCGAGTACACCCGGGATAAGGTGCCCTTTCACGGTTCATAGGAGGAAATGTCTCCCAACCTATGTGAACTGTATTTATATAATTTAGAATAAGTTCCTTATATGTAGTTTAGAATAAGCAAAACGACCAAGCCGTTCTACTAGAATAAAAACCAATAACATTTGAGAGTCGAGTACTTTTCTATCGATGTGTTGCAATATGTATCAGAATTAATATATCAAGATACGTAGAGGGTGTTCCATCTAGATGTGTGCAGGAACGTTAGCTCAGTTAAATGTATGCCATACCACAGAAACGAACTTCGAATAGCTATAAAATGTCCCCAAGTTCAATACTAAGTGCAGTGTTTTTTTTTTTTTTTGCAGAAAGGATCGTACACTTATATTTCCTTAAAGACGGAGAAGATACCTTCCAGACGGTAGTGGCGATCATTGGTGAGTGATATCAGGCCATGTACCATGATTTTTAGACAGATGAGAAAGAAAATTTGGATGAAATCATGTCTGTTCACAATCGATTCGTAGGTGTTCTTATTTCGTCGAGCAAATAATACTTAAATGGAAAGGCCATTTCCAATAAACTTATTCCAATAACTCGCTAACAAATGAAGGTATCCTCTTACTCAGAGAAAATGCTTCTTATGTACCCAAAGCAATCGAGCATATGGGACCAGCCACATGGTCAGAGTAATCTCTTTTGGAAATCATTTAAAGAACTTCAAACTATTCGAAAAATATCTCAGAATGCCTTTGGATGGAAACACTCAGTTCTTACAATAAGTAGATACTTACAATTCATTGTGCAGCGCCTTTAAGTATTCACATTGAAGAATTGGATCTAATTCACTCATTATATCGTGTTGAATCTTAATGCCAAACTACTTGGGACAGCTTTCGACACTATTATTTAACAGAGAGCGCTGCTGTTAATTCCGTATGGCGATGGGAAATCCGATCAAGGAAAAAAAAACGAATGACGAAAACAATTAAATACGCATACGCAAGAGTTCGATAATTCAGGTTTTGATTTTGTTTTGAGTTATAGGTGTAAAAATCCCTTTGCCTAAATAATAGCAGTAGAATAAAATAGGAAATAGAATAAATAAACTTGTTGGCCTTTAAATGACGTAGAAACACAACTTTACTTGAAACCGCAAATAATTTCATTGCAGACATTAACATTGAACTCCTAATCATTCGAATACACCTGCTGCACACTTTGAATTTTCAAACCCCACAGTAAGCCCGATTTCTGCATACATAATCCTTTACGTGCAGGCACCGGCACTGAACACACTCAACAGGTCCGGCAACAGGTGCCGGACTAGTATGGGCGCCCATCATATCCAGTCTCATCAAACTGTTATTATCATGCGAACTGGCATTGGCCGCATACCGGTTCAACACTTATCCGGCACTTTACTTCTAGATCGATACCCTTGCCTTACTGGTACGCTTCCTTCCCAATAAACCCAATGTCCGTATGATGTCGATGATGATGATGATGATGTTCCGAACGGAATCACACTCCAACCACACCACGGTGTGCCTCAATTGGGAGGGAATACGGGGTGAGCGCAACATGGAAGGGAGAGAAAAAAAAACAAATGGAACAAATTTCCTCCACAACTGTCTCGTAAGTTAAGGAGAAATTATTGTCCGACAATGATGGGCCGTAACCGTGTGTTGCCGGTTCTTGTTGTGTTCTTAATGTGGTTGTTGCTGTTGATGATGATGACGAAGGTGGAGGAAGTAGCAAAACACATCCATGTCAATGGCCTCTGTCTTGCCGATCGTCCAAATACCCCCGTACCCCAGCATGACCGGCAGTGATTCCGATCGGCCGAAAAGAGGGGGCAAGCGAGCGGCATGACTCAATACATCTGCGAACCGTGCAACTAGACTTGGCTCCCTCCGAAGTTCAACCGAGGTCGATTCGAGTGTACCGGCAGAAGGAAAAACAAAAAGCAATTTCCCTACCCACAAAACACACGCGCACTCACTACATTCCCGGGATAATAGCCTTTTGCCTGGATGCATTATAATCCCAGCCACGGTTCGACCGTTGAAGAGTGGCCGGACCCCAGTCCGTAGCCGCCGCTTCGTAGCAAAAGAGCGAGAAGTGTACGCACCGTACGCAAGATCATAAAGGGCGTTTCTTAGGCCGACCCCAGACTTCAAGAGGCTGGATGTTAATTATGCAATCGATTGAAGATCGCCAGACGAGAGCGTAAGCCGTAAGCCCCGGACAGTGGACATCTCCGATGACGCTGTCCAATTGACGGGAAGAGTCATTTGCCGTTCAACAACAGTGTCAGTGAACAACGCTGGTTGAAGTTGGGAGAGGACAAGCTTCGCGTGGTGTAAGTGTTTCGGGACAGCAGAGCAAAGCAACGCATCAACTCGTACCGTTTAATCGTTGGTACCGCTGACACTTGAACCTGGTGGTTAAAACGGGTCTTTGTGAGTGTAAATGTGGCACAGAATCCGCTAGATGGCAGTACGCTACTGTAAAGGTGACAACTGTACAATGATAGATTAACATTTTTCTAACCTGATAGTTGGATGGTGATTTAACATTTTCCCTAGATCTATAAATTGGTTGGTGATACCGATAACTTTAAGGTAATGGTAGAACTGAAAAGCTTTCATATAATACCTTAACATAACTCTTGGTCTATGGAACAGAATATCAATCAAAAAAACATCTTAATATATTCTCAATATTCAATTTTATTCACCATATTAATCTATTATTATTACTCTAACAATTATCTTGTCAAGGTGCGAAATAGGAGTTTTAAGTGAATAAGTTGGTTAAAATCAAGGTAAAAGCTTAAAATCACAGAGTACACGCTTCAAAATACCAAGGTTTCTACGGACACTAAGACCCGTGTCTTAGGGTATAGGAGTCTTCTTCTTCTTTGTTGGCCTAACGACCTCTTAGGTCATGCCTGCCATTTCTGGCTAACTAGACTTATTGTTACCGCATAGTTGGATAGTCAGTCCTCACTATTGGGGAACGACCCAGATGAGATTTGAACCCCGGTCCTGCCAGGTGAAGACCGGCGCCGCTGTCGCATCTACCACCGGGCCGCCGGGGTATAGGAGTAAACAATGGATAAAACTCATAAAAATATAATACCACAGTAATAACTGACGTTCGAAGGACCTTCCCTCTACGTTTTCACAATGAGAGATTAGTTGACATTCTTCACGAAGAAGTGAAGTAATCCGTAGATGAACTTGTATGCAAAATACTGATCGGTCGTATAGCAACATCGCTTCATCGCGCTTTCTATGACAAATTTGTGCAACATTGACTTTCAGAGCAGCGGTCGTGTGCGAGTAGTTGACATAGACATGGGACTTAACATAACTCCACCAGAAAAAGTCTAACAGGACTCAATCACGTTGTCTTGGAGGTGAGTTTGAGGTAATCGAGTAGATACCAATCCCATGTTTGAACATTTTTATTGATAACTAACTTAGTAAGTCCAGATGAAATCAGAAATTGAGAGCCTCGTCGTTGGAGACGAAACAGTTTTTGGGGTCTGTTTCACACTACTTCAAAACCTAATCAGCAAACATACGGCGCAGTCTATAACGGTTAAGTTTAAGCGCTTGAGTCAATGTAGACAACTAGTCTCAAAATTTATTACATTAATGTATGCAAAATGTTGAGTTCTTGTGTGTAATGCGGAATCCACTATCGTGTGTTGTCCACCTAATTTTAACGTACAGAGGCTATATTCTTGGTATATCGTGGGAGCAGCACAGATCCCTCAAATTTGTTTCCCATAGTGCGAAAAATCCTCTCGGCAGAATTCACCATGTTCTTGGGAGAATTACATGGATTAAATAGTCAATTTGGTAGCTAGAAAACACATTTGCCATTTTTTTATAAATATCTGCACGTGGTATTGGATGATATAATTCCTCAAGGAAAATTGGAAACACACAATGTTTAAATACAAACTAATTTACCACTAGCAGTGCTTAAAACATAAGTACAATTAACTTTCAACGGTGAAAAATGCTAAATGAAAAATTTACTTTAAAGTTCGCAGTAGAGGATTGTTTCAAAATTTCTTTGCAGGGCGAATGAAAAGGATTCAGGGGCCATAACCAACTCGCTGGCTATATGTTTGAAAGGTGTGGTCTAGATGGAGAAGAATATAGGAAGACAAGATAAATATTTTTATGCAAAACTTGTCATCCATGTCTATGTAGACCAACCCAGGTCATGTGACAATTATTCAGAATAACCAGCGCTTGTGTGAAAAAACCTTATCGAATCGTTCCGTATCTATCGAATTTCGGATGTTTTCCGAACGATTCGACTATCGGGAGGCAAAATTTTAAAACCTATGTGAATTTGTGAAATAAGGTTCAAATTTATTGCCGCTTTTTACCTGTTCCTGAGCTTTTTTCTAATGGTGGCTCCCCTTTTTCTCCTATTTATAATATTTATCCTCTCTCGCGCCACCTAGCGGAAACACAGAGTACTGCCTAGCCAGGCCACTCAAATTCAATTTGACAGTATCCAATGCTAAGATGTAATGATGCTGCTAAAGTTCAGAAAGTGCTGAAAAAGCTGCCCAAGAAGGAGTGGCAATAATTGAGAAATTTGAATAATGTAATTTCAAAACAATAAAAAATAATAAAAATAATTTTTAAAAACAACAACTATACGTTGAGACTCGTCGAAATATCTAATAAATGTACTTAAATGCTGCTAGTTGGTGTTAATGAACACATGCCTGCAGATTCTTCATCGATTATACAGTGATTGTTGTGAATGTATTTTTGTAACTTAATCTTTATTTCTCTCAGTGTTCAAGCTCAACCCTACGATGGATTGGATTTAACGAAAGCACAAAGATTCTTCGTTCAGCATGATAAGTGAATTTCTCGTGATAATCTCTCTATAAATTATGAGCTCATTCCAAACGAAATGCTGGTAATTATAAAAACATACTACTCCGAAACACATAAGACTGAACTCTCAAAAGTACATTAAATGAATAATGTTGTACTTAGCAATACAATTAGTGTAGTGAAATTATATTTATGATAAGCACTTTAGCATTCAATAGTTTAAAATTGTAACCCAGTTCGGAAAGCGGAAACTTTCCTCCGCAATTTATACTTTATCTAGCAGATTAATTGATTTTCGTGCGTCACTTTACACTCAAGGACAAAACTTCTACTATCGATGGTGGTGCTATCGATTGGTAACACTCATACACTTTCAAGATCGATCAATATTCATCAATGTTTGGATTACTTTTAGCAAAATTCTCACCAACTTCCTTGAACCACCCAACCCCAGCTGGACAGCTGCCAGTAGTCCAGCAGGCGGACATAATTCCCACCCATAATTTCGCGACAGCAAATGGTGGCACTTGTGGAGGTGTTGGTGTTGTTGGTGTTGGTGGCAATGGTTCATAAACCAATTCAATTACATCCGGTTTTCCCCCATTCCTTGGCCAGTCTTTAAAATGATAAACGATATTGGCGCTATCATGCGCGTGAGGAATGCTGGTCCAAACTTTTGCACCACCGAGCAGCAACTTCATCGTGGTCGGCTCTCGTTCTCATCTCGGAATTAATTTTGCAACGCAAAAGTTCGCCTTCAAAGCTGGGCCGAGCTGTGTAGCAGCCGGGCCAAAACCCATAAATGCAAATAATTTTACTCCTGGACACTTTTCACACTGAGGAGTAGAAGAAAGTTGCTTGGCTCAATATTTATTTCTTCGATTTCTATTTTTGACCGTCTGCTACTGAAATGGCCATGGAAAATGTGGACAATCCAAAAAGCACATTGATAAGATAACGTGTAAAGCCCGAAGCGATCGGGAGCATACAGTTGTAAGTCGATGCGAAATTGAATTTCACCGCCGTCGATCGTCAGATTCGCTGGAAAAGCACAGAAAACGATTAAATCGATTCTCCCTTCATTCGCACGTGCTAGAAAGGGAGGGTAGGAGGCTGGGGACGGCGAGTAACACGCTGTCCACAGCATACGAGATACCCGAAATCATTCGCATTAAAATCGTTTTTCTGGTATGTTCTGCCAACAAAGCGGGGGCAAAAAAACATGGAGCTCAAAGCTCAATATAAATCTATACGGTGCTGCCCTTTTGCGAAAGGTTACAACACCCTCTCTAACCAACCTATCCCTCGCACACTCCTCCCCCACCCCCCTCCTCCCTCTCCCCACACAAACACAAACAATCCGTAACCACCGAGAACACAAAACTCAAATAACAAAATCCTCCGACGCGGATTGCTGGGCTCAGCGCCATTTTCAAACCCCATTGGCAACGCAATCGGTAACTGATAAGGATGTTTTTCTTGCCCTTGAATTTCATTTGCCAGCTTTGGGCAGCACCGAAGAAACCGTACGCCACAGATCGCAACGTTTGAGATCGGCCAAACTTTCTGTCCACGTGTTATTGAATAAGTTTTTAATTTTTAATTTGCTCCCTTTTGCTGGCCTGCCGGTTTGGCAGTTGTGACGTTTACATTGTATACAGGGCGATGGCGAAGTGGTGTCGCTGAAGGCTGTTCATTTTCTGCAGCTTATTTGTTTTCTTGCGTTTCGGAATCAGACAGCAGCAATGTCTGAGCCCTTCGGGGCTGGCTGGCTGGCTGGCTGTAATGTTGGCTGCTAATGATCTTGTTAACAAGCGGCAATTCGGTGGCGAAGTTTGAACCAATGTTTGGACTTTGTTTCTGACATTTCGTTTTACACTTGTACACGGCGCGGCCCGACGATGGTCTAATTTATTGTTTTGTTTTAGGTTTTTGTACCGTTGTGTTTTTACCCTCCAATTACAATTTTAAATTGGAAAATAATGCGTTAGATTTCGGGTGCAATCAGATGGAATTATACGTGTGGTATTGTACGTAATAGCGTTTGATTTAATTAAGGTTACTTCTTAAACTACAGCACCCGCAGCAACTTTATGTACCGCAACAAACATACTCAATTGCTTAAATATTTATGTTTCTGTTATCTGTGCTGCTTTTTTCCTGCTAAGCGCCTGAAGGTATGCTTTAACAGGGATAGTTTTTAGGTCCTTTTATTCGACGTCCTTGTTAAGGTCATACAAACGTAAATATGCATTTCGGCCTATGTGAATAGACGAACGAGAAACACGGGGTTTTAAAGAGCGTATAACGTGTAATGTTTTATCTTGTGTAAATTAAGCCTAGTTAAGCCGTTCTCCGGTGGACTTTGTAACAATAAATACTAAAATACTAAAATACTAAAATGACTCCTACTCTAACGCCTTGAAGTATGCAACTAGTGTCTTTTGTGCAATTTCAAACTTCTCACAGTAGAGAGTTTCAATATAACAGCTGGGGAGGAGTAAGCGGCCGCCTAGTGGGGCCCCGGAATAGGAAAACCCTAGCACCCCTCCCACGTCCTTCCGCTCACGTCCTTCAAAAAAGCACTAAAATACATGTTATAAATAAAAATTTTAGCAGCGCTACCAACGCTGATGCCAAAAAGAATGCATCCTTTTCTTCGTTATCCGTAACTTCAATAATATTTTGACAAGATAGCTATCTTCTTCTTCCTCTTTGGCACTACAACCTCGTGAGGTCTTTGCATGCTTTTGCTAGCTAGCTCTCTGTGACTTAGTCTTTACCCGTAGCCGGATTGTCAGTCCTGCGTACGGGGAGGCAGTCCCGCCGGGATTCGAACCCCGGTCCTATCGTGTGAAGACCGGTGACGCTATCGTATACACCACCGGGCCGCCCCAAACAAGATAGCTATGCGGCATCTAAATCCCTGACCAATTTTGATACTATACAGTCAATACCTTGTTATTGTTACGCTCATTGCTAAGTGGCTATAGCATGATATCCTCTAACTGTACTTTGCTGTCATACTTATCAAGCACAACGACTGTTTCGTGAACTTACCTACATCAACAATATATCTATAATTCTATAAGCTGGCGTGGTAGCAATACTTCACTGATAAGGTCCGAAACCTCTAGAAGGTCAACAAAGGCTCTCCATACCCTACTTCGACTCAACACATCCCCGGTGTATAGAACGGTAACATGTCTCGCCAAATATCTGAGCTTGGGTATACGGGGAAACCCAACCCCTTGGGAAGATAGGTGATATGGCTAAATTGAGCGGGAGGGGGGACAGCTAGCGTCTGTTCTCCATGTTAGAAGCGGCTAGCTTCTTCGAAAGGACGCTAGCGGCGTCCTTTCTGTCCTGGCTTCCTCCGGGACTTTAAACAGCTAGGAAGCGTAGGCCCTCCAACGAGACAGGAGGTTGAGGGAGAGGCCTTGCAAGCCACCCCCAATAATACCGCAACGAAAAAGTCGCCGATCCAATATCCCAGCCGTTCTGGCGGGCGCATCAACGCTATCACCACGCCAGTCCCTGTAAAATACTTTAGGGGCAAGTCTAAATCTCTGCACGATGGTGAGATCACCGTACATTTCGTAGAGCTTGTCTGTGTAGCTGCTCCTCCATTGTTACACATAAGGGATGAAAAACCTTTTCGAGGCTAAGTATTTCGTCAGTTTTGGGCAGAGACAAAGACTCATGTCTCAGAGGTGTATGTGAGTGCTGGAACTATAAATGTTCTATACAGATGCAACTACATACGTAGTGAAAGGTGTTTTGTGTGGAGAAGTTTCCTCAGGCTGTAGTATGACCGGTGGCAGCAAGCACCCTTGCACTCTCTTGACTTTTGACCCTAGTTGGGGAAGTTTTGGACGACTTCGGGTTTTGAGTTTTGACACAATTAATTCTTTTCATTTTTAAAGCGTGCCATTGTTCTATCGTAGTAGTATAACTATTTACTGGTAGTAGAGCCTCACCTAAAGCTTCTTCCAATACTTTAATGGAAATTTAATGTCCTCCTTTCTAATGAACCATGATTCTACGTAAATGGCGAACCTGCGTGTTACGCTTGCATATATTAGTAACATTGATATCTTCTGCAGTATTATAATGGTAAATAACTTCAACTTAAACTAGAAATCCTTAGCAAACATAAACATCTTCAACTTCACCATCCCCATTTCTGCATCCTCTTATTGGTACATAGTTGTTATTGTTGCGTTAGAGAAAGGCCGTTGCGTACCTCCGGAGAGATTATACCATGATCTTGTTTTTTTTGATTGCCAAATGGCGTACTTTTTAGTGGCGCATGCTTCTGTAGCGATTGCTAAGCTAACTGCCCTGTTCTAATTTATATACGCCTCAAACTATGCAATCCAATGTTTCTCTACTAGCGCTTTTTTGCCTATCCTGTCACCGCCCACTAGCATTATCAGAAACAGATAAAATTGAATTATCAGGAACAATCCACATTCAGCGTATATTTTGTCAAACATAGCAAGGAAATTCTTCATCAACAATTAGTACAAACGCTGATAGTTGATACGTTTATTACCAACACGTACCGCACAGGAGTTTATTGATAAACTACGTTAATAATTCCGGATTCCAATTAACAACACACCACAACAAACTATTCAGCACACTTCGTGCAGTCGCTAGTTCAAACAATACGCATCATAAAAACGGCAAACTGCCAGGAGAAAAAAAACCTCCCCAAATGATGTTGTTTTCACGATTAAATGCTCGTTCGTCATTAAACTGAAGTTTTCCCCCGCCATTTTGCTCACTGCACTGCACCAATTTCAGGCCCGTTGTTGATCGGTTCGGACGTTCTATTTGCGAGCCTTCTAATAATGTCTACCGAGAATATACAAGCTCGTAAAAACCCACGCCACCCATATTCTAGTCCGGGATGGAATCGTCTAATCCGTGCCCGGAATTGAATAGACACTCACCCGAACGACCAATAATCTACGTCGTAAATTATTATCTATAAACCATATTGAAAAGCGTTGATGTATTGGTTGCTTGGTGAGATGCGGCATATTTGAACCCAGCCGGACAGGCTTGTTTAAACCCGTAAATAAGGTGTTGGAAAAAGGAGTTTTTTATTTTGTTATTTTAGCGCTATGCAGATTGCATACTTTGCAAGCAATGCTGATAAGACAGTGGGATAAAGTATGTTGTTTTAATGGCAAAATTGTTTCTTTTCCCTTCGGATTTCGTTGCTTGTCAGCTGGGCACTTCACTGCTGAATGTTTTATGTTGCTTAGGAATTCAACAGTTCAAACCGGTAGCACCCGACCGGCCGGGTGTTAGTATTCTGCTTTATTATCAGCGTTTAACGAGCAGTCGCAGAATTAACGAGTGGGTTGTTTGCTTGTTTTTTAACATTTATTGTGCAGAACCTGTACCTGTGCAAGCTCGATGCGGCGGATTAACACAATTCAGTTTTTTAATATCACTATTACGTATGCTGGATGCATACTGAAACGCGTTCTTCAAGGTCTCGGAACGGAAGGACAACGGACATCCTTCCGACAGGGATGTGTTCCCAGACGTTCCCATGATGCAAATCGTAATCGTGCAAACGATCGCGATGGCCTCGCCGAAGGTTGCACCTGACAAAACCTTGGCCGTTTTTAACCAAGTGCGGTAGAGCCAGTGTGAGTCAGACACAGGATGTACCCATCGAACCGAGCACTCGATTCTTATTCTTGCACCCAGCAATGAGCAAAGGACAGTGTAGAGCAGAAAAGGAAAAACGGAGCGATCGTATTTAATATTTTATTCTTATTTAATCTCTTTCCTGTTCGTTTTCTGCGCTATCGAATGGCTTCATCGGGCCGGCGGAGCTTTATCGTGCCATCGGCATACATGATGAGGCGTTGATCGAGCACCGAGCCAACACTGGGCCCTACCTACCTGTCCGACGACACTTCCGGCGCTTCCGGTGTGTAATGTGTGCTCATCGGTGCAGTTTTTTTTTGTCTTTTTTTGATTTGTTAATAAATACATTCATAATGAACTGGCATCGCTTAAAATAGCTTACGGCCGTGCTATGGTGCGTCAAGCATAAAACCAACACCTTATTTTAGGGTTAAAGCCATCAAACAGTTGTGGACAGGGAATTATGGGACTTTATGTTGAACTTTGTTTGATTTTTATGGTAATTTCTTTGTCCTCGTAGCTGTCGTTCAGTTGAAATGTAAATAAAATAGTATTTCTTTCACACTAACAGGCACCTTTTGTTCCAAATAAAGTGTTTTTTTTTTTGTGGTGAGTTTTGCTGTATTCATGAATGAATAAAACGGCTTCTGATTAGCAATACGGATTAGCAAACCAAAATCGAAATAGCAAGGACGCTTGGAGTTACTCATTTGGTGGGACCAGCTGTGTGTTGTGTATTATGAATTGGCCTTTAACTAAACGAATCGAAAACAGAAGAGGTTTACTGACAACAATTGATATGTTTTAGTCAGGTATTTTAAGGAAAAACGATCGCAATACATCGATAAACACGAAAAAGCCATTTTGCTGAATGAAAATGCTGAGCCATACGTAGCATCTCCTGTGAAAACGTATTTAAAATCGCCAAAAAGGGAAGTTCTACGCTTCTGATTTCCAAACGTTATGACGCACACCAAGTCTGTCTCCCTACAGTACGCATTTTCTCTGGTTCCTATAGTTGAGGATGCTGCAAAGTTGCCACGCTATAGAATAGGACAGCTACCACTGAACATAAAACAATTACGGATAATGTGAGGCAGGATTTGGGAATAAAGGATTAGCCCGTTGGTTCTGGCAAAGCGGTAAATTGTCATCATAAACTTCAAGTGTTTGCTCGCCAAGATGTCGCGTATGGAGGTATCCCGGATTCTGCCAATTCTTCCAACACTGTCTAAAAAGGAAGGTCTAGCGGCCTCAAATTCTACGCAGGACCATAACAGATGATCCACATCGTGATATCCGATCTCTCTTGGCAGGGAGCCCATCGAACCAAGGCCGCAGGGATACCTGCGGAGTGATCGAGAACAACAGCCGACCAATTACATCCGCTTTCCACATGCTCTGCCAGCAAAACAGGCAAAGTTGCTGTGGGGAACGAAGGTATTCTTGTGTCGGTCGTAAAAAGTGCCTTACAGAGAGCCTTGTTTGGTCAATAGATCTCAGACATTGAGCTAAGAATCTCCAGGATTGTCGATATAAAATGGTCTTTGCTCTTATTTCTATTTAGCAAATGGTCTTTGCTTCTTATTTGCCTTCACTGACTTGAGTGTTTCTATAGTGTTGGAGCCGCACGCAGCCTAATGAACCAAAGTGAACGCGCTAGCCTCGGCTCCCGAAGCTTTCTCCCTCCTTCGTGGATCGTATATTCTGATAAGCGATGTACGAGAGGATTTGGGCCCTGAACCAACGAGCTTCACGGACGCGTCAAACCGAACTCTCTGTGTTCCCGTGTTGTATGTGTCGAGAAAATAAAGTGTCATTTGTATATGTATTTACGTCCATGTAATAATTCCGGCAGGACGTAAAATATAGCGCTAAGGCTATCTGTAAAAATTAAGAACTGGTCAGGAGGATAGGCCCTAATAACTAGTAGCGCGTAAAAAATTGCGGCAAGTTAGGCAGTGTATACACTGCAAGGTTGCATCAATTTGAAATACGCTTCGTAAGTTTCGTTGCCTTTTTGTATAATTATTTTTAAGGGTCATGTTTAAATGATGATTATTCTTAACTCCGTCCCAAATCCTATCATGATTATTGCAAATTCTATTATGAGCTATTTAAGCCTCTAAACATTTTGGCATTTAAGCTGTTGTTACTGCTCAGTCGCATTGTATGCGTTTTCACGGAGAATGTCGTCCAACTTAATCGAGCAGTAACACCAGCCTTAGTGCCCCTAATTGCTCCTAACGATTTAATCTTGAACCAAATAGCAAACAACGCATAATCCAGTAAATAACGACATTAAACAATATGCTTCCACCACCACTAATGAGCAACAATAAATCGTTTAGCTTGATTATCCGCTTTTATTTCGGAAGTAAAGACAACTTTACTTATTACAGCTTTGATGAGTTACGGATGATCACATTCCAATGGGAAATGGGAAACAATTATTCGATCGCCAAATCGTTCTTATTTGACAGAATAGGATAGCTTTTAATTTAAAAACATCTTTCCATTCAGCAGTCAACAGTTTTCAGCAAAACCACGCCTGAAAGTATGCAATTTAACGTATCTTCCTTTCACCAACGAAATGGTTAAAGTCCTTCGTCACTCTCGTCGCACCATTTCAACTTCAACAAACTTCACAACTATGAATCTCGTCCATCCGCCAAACACGAAACAATGAACAGCCGGAGTTGGAGTGTCCGGTTGTGGTGGTAGAAAAATCTCATTTCGGGTTTTCGATTTACTCTTTAATGGTGGCTTAATTTGTGGTCGTTAAACATCAAACGAGCAGGAAGCTCTAGCGCGTGCACAAATTTGTACACAAACAACGGCAACGACGGCGATGGTGACGGTGATGATGATGAAGATGATGATCTGCTGCGGTAGTTTGGCAAATTATCCTTCCTTTCTGACACCCGCGCACACGCACACAAACCCACACAAGCCCCACGCGGATTGTCCTTCCGCTGGCACGGATAATGAAATTGTGTTAAGCAATTATCAAACCGTGCCATAATATGCTGGACGCGGCCCGGACAACAATCAATTAAAACTATCCCACGCGTACACATTGCTGCCGTGCTGCAGTACGGTAAACATTGGCCGTGGTGGGACAAAAGTGTGTTTACGAACTTATGCGATGCATGCGCGTGGTGTACGGCGGTTAAACATTTGTTGTTTGTTATCCACTGTTTACTGGTTTTGTTTTGTTTACTGTACACTGATTTTATTGTTGATTTTTTGTATTTTTTACAAATGAAAAGAACAGGAAACATTATCTAACTTTTGTAACGTTGTAAAGTTAAAAGAAGAAAATTGTAACAAAATAAGGTCTTATCCGATTGTCCTTATTATTGTAAGTTGTACATCGATTAATGGTAGGGTGGATGTACCAATTATGGCTATAGCACCAATTATGGCTATAACGGTTAATTTTTTCCAGTTAAAACAAGGTAAATCACTTCTAAAAGTTTGGAAACATGTTTGTTATCAATTTTTAACACTTTTTGAACGCTTGTGGACAATTTTTTCCATGTTACAGCCTTCCAAATGTAAATTAATGCAGTTTAAAAATATGGTGGCTCAGAAACTGACAATTCTTAACATTTTGCTAAGAACTTCACTATTGGATTTTAGCAATTTTAAAGCATATTTTCATAGTTTCTTTGAACAAACTTCACTAAGACGTTAATTATAAGTTATTTTACCATTTCATACTAAAATATATCGTTATTTTATCGTAAAAGTGCATTTTTTCGATATAGCCATAATTGGTACATAGCGTCTTCGAAGTACCAATTATCGCAGCAGGCGAAAAATGCAAATTGTACGATTGTCATTTTTGGCTATAGTGAAAATGTTTACACCTTTGTGCAGTGATTAAAACATGGTTTTTTGTCTTTATTTCAAAATAAAAAGCCTAAATTGTGCCAGTTAACATACGGTATGTAAGAAATATGAAATACGATGTGCAGAGATCATTTTAAACAGCACGAACTTCTTTTTTAGAATGGCTCACCGAAGAAAACAAGCATTACGAAAACATTACGAGTCTATCGATGGCGGGAAGATTTTTTCGGGGTTCTGATGACAACCATCCGTTTTAGGATGTGCAATCATTTTCTAAATAAGTACGAATAAGTGGACACCCACAGTCTGTGTTATCGGTTGAAAAA
>KZ062074.1:67248-89779 GCA_002091835.1 Anopheles maculatus | reverse complement strand
TAGGGAAAAACTTCCTCATAGGACCTTGACCAACCATTCTGGCTAGACGGAGTAGCAACTGTTCGACAATGCCTCACGAAAAACGCTTCTTGGATGTAGAATTCGATCAAAATTGAGTCTATTATAGCATTGAGGTATATCTGTAGCAGTATTATCTACAAGACATTGTGTTATAGGTACAGTTTCATATTATACAGAGCCTTATAAGCATTAAGGCTCTATAGATACTAGAGACAGTGCATTTTGATGCAATTTCGATACTTATAATTGATTTCTCGACTGAAGCGTAAAGGAATTAAATGCTTCCTATCAACAAGTCCCTACTTCAATGTTCCTGTACTAGCTTCAGCAACGTTTTTCATTCCACAACACAGCATTCTTACTCCCCCCCAAGGTGGTACAGTTTGATCACCGCTAGTCCTCGAAAAAACTGAGTCTCAGATCAGTAAGCACCACGTATAGGAGGCTCGCCTTTTCTGTTAACTTATTTAATCACCGCCTAGCAACTCTTACTCTTGCTCCTTCCGCATCCTTATGCAGCTCTTCGCACGTCTTCAGCAATCAAACCGCACACAACACTGCACCGAGCACACACACACACACGGCACGATCCGGAAGACTGGAGCGGAAACCGAAGCGGACCGATGTCAAGAACCACCGCACTGTAGCGTGTAGTAGCACGAACTGAACGGTGCACCGGTACGGTCACAAACATAAAAAGACTTACACACCACAAGAACACATGCTCCTCAAGCAAAGGCGTAGCAGTAACGGAAAGGAACCCGAAACGGGCGAGGATACACCGGCAACTTACTTTATCGCAACACCATCTTATCGCACAACATTCTCGTAGGGCTTTCTTTTGTTATAGCCGGCAGCCCTCCTGCAGTGATAACACGCATCTGTGAGCCAAGCGAGTGTGTGAGCGCGCGCGCGCGCACCCCGTTTAACCTTGCACGAGAGGGTTAAGCATGGCAGGCTGAATTTTCCAAAGTTTACGCACATGCAAGATAAATGGATAACTTGTCAGCGTGCGTCCCTTTTGCGCGTGTGCGAAGAGGACAATTTTTGAAACTCTGTACGATGCAAGCACTGCAACAGCTTTTCGGCTTTATGCGTCAATACAACTGAATCCTTTCGGGTCGGATCTTGCTGGGGATTAAACGGTTGCACCAAACTCATACCGGCAACTCTCGTAAGAGTACAGGAGAAAAAAAAACTCTCACACACACAATACACACCAAGATAAGGTTAAATAATCCGAGTACGGCAATAATCCTCCAGCTCCCGATAATGGTGGAGTGTGTGTGTGCCTTAAAAGTTTATTGATGTACGGGATTTTAGTGCCTTTTGCGAATCTCCGCCACCGGGGCTTCTCCCAGGCGTCCATCATTATGTAAGCGAACCTGCTCCCATTCTTATCTGGGCACCAACCAACCAACCGACCAAATCACGATATTTCGGGGACTGCAATTGCAGATTGCGAGGTGCCATAAAAATAAAGCTTTTGCCATTTTTTTTTTGTTATTGTCTTGGCTTTATAATTGCGATTATGGCAACCGGATCGTGGCTAATCGTAATTGCTACCTCCGCATACTGGGTGTACGTCATTACGCGAAGCCACTGTGATGTACACGCTCTGTACGTCTTTGAAAGATCCGATCATGTGCAATGGGAATTTGCCTGCTATTTGCCATTTTTTCCTAGAACCAAGAGCATACTTTTTTGTTCGATTTCTTATCGGTTGCTGCACATTCGGTGCTGCACATGTAGCGAATAGTAACAACCCATTCCTTTGAGCGGACTTTGAACTGCACACTACAAGTGCCAACCATAATATATGAAAACGATCCTGTGTCCCGCGCCTTATGACTCCATCGATTGCGATAAAACATACACGCACAGCATAAGGTGCATTTCCTGTTCGTCCTCTTATCGGGTATTGACTATCAAAAATGCCTTCCTGCTTCACACCACCATCGCGTCAGCCGCTTGTTTCCATGCGTAAAGAAAGGATTATGAGATATCAGCTAGTTCTATCAGAATGGTAAACACAGCGGTACCAGTGGTACCAGACCAGTTCAGGGACGGCACCTTTAATCCCGAAAAGCGTCGAAACAATTCGATATTGAAAACTAAAAGCAGAAACCTTTGGACCTGTGGCTCTTGCTTCACGCAAAAGTTCATCGTTCGTGCGATGACTCAAGTAGTGTGCGGTGATAAGAGTGATAAGAAACTTCTTAGACTGATACAGAGATAAAATTCGATTCGTTGACACTTCTCCGATGTACACGATCGTGTTGTAGTGTAGTGCATTAATCGATGCCTAGCAGACATGCACGTGTGGCACCGTTCGGTGAGTGAGATACGACGCAAAAGTAAGAAACGAAATTATCAACTTAGTGTCTAGGTGTAAGTGCTACAAAACAAGAAACTACTTTCAATACGTGCAAGTTAATATAAACTACGGAACAGTATTTGTTAGAAAACTGTCTCTGGGTGTGATCTTACAGTTTTCTCACTTTGGCATGCATGTTATTGCTAAAAGTAGAAGGAAAAGGATAACGAGAGAGAAAGAGAGAAAGAGAGATTGGTAGAGGTTGATTGTTGTGAGAGTTGTTAGGCTTTTTTGTTTTCTTTTTCTGCACCATTTTCTGTTTGCTTTTACTTTTAGTGAAGCGAGGCAAACAACAACAAAAACCATATTAGACTAATAAGTAAAGCATCGTTTAGTGGGATTGTTATTTTCACAGTGAGAAAATAAAAATAAAATGTTAAAAAAAAAACAACAAACAAAAGGAAAGCAACAAATTGCCAAACGTTTAAGCAAACATGGCAAAAAGCTCACACAACGGTGGTAGGACGACGTATGGGCGGACGGCAGCCGCTTACTTACTTAATGTCCTCTTCGATGAACATTTTGTCGAGTGGATGTTGTTAAACTACACACGATCTCAGATCCTACATACACACCCCGACACAAACACAGTGTGTATGTGTGATTGTGGTGAATTTTCGTCTCAGGTTTGAATGCCAATTGTTGGTCTTAAGTTTTCTTATATTCTCACTAAAAATTCACGAACAAACGAAACGACGCACACGTTACAGCTTAATACAGGCGGTGGTGCGCACACCCCTGCTATCTTTTGTGGACAGAGCACAGATGTTAACCAACTATTTGTAACAAATGATCCTCCCCCGGTAAGACTGATTTTCTGTAAGCTTTCTTCCTACAGATATGATCACCACACGATCACACACGATGAATTCTATGCTTTTGATTTTCCAGTGAGATGTGAGTGCCCCGTGGCTAAGGAGAACCGAATGAGATGATGAGATGATGATCCCTCCCGATGACACCAAACTATAAGACGTCACCTTTAATGCACTAAACACACACACAAACACAATGATTTGGGACAGGAGACACAATACACACGCGCGAGCCGGTAGCGTTTACAACCAAAAGGCAAGCGATATGTGCCTGGAGAAGAACGATCAAGTACTAATGTACGCTCACACGACTCAATCGGTGTTTGATGATTAAGTGTTGTTGCAATATTCACGCGTGTCCTGTAACGGAAAGAAAAAAGAGAAAAAGAAAACATGAGTAAGCGTATTATGCTACGTGTGCTAACGACAAGAACGTGGTGAAACAAGAGAAGAGCGAACGAGCAAGTGATCGTCCTTTGGACTAATGAAACAATTGACGTAAAACGTTACACATCCCAGACAAAAAATGGAATAATTGAACGCCGTTTTTTTTCTACACAAACTTATAAACTAATCACTACAAATCGTTACAGTTCTACTGTAAAAACCTGATACTTAAACTCGCTAAACCGTCCCTACCGAATGACGACAACGGTGTGCCGCGATCACTCTTCTATCGATGCTTGCTAACGAATGACGCTAGACGACACGTGCAAAATCTTATTAATTACTTTGCAAAATTACTACACCTAGCCTAAGCCCGTTTGACACAGATTCCTCCTCCCTCCGGTCCGTCTAAGTTCCGTTCCTTCATCGACATTAAGCTAGGCAGTTGATACGAGACACACCGAAAGATACCGATGACCGGTATTGAAAAAGGTTGATGTCAATACTGACCTCAAAGCATCGTTTCGGAACCGGTTACATCGGAAAGGACACATACGTACACATACGGCTGCTTGGGCCACCTTTCACAACAACACGCGATGCAAATTGCATCGGTTACAGAGCTGTAAAGAACTCTCTCTCGTGGTTGAGAACCTTTCCAGAACACACACTTTGCTCCTGTTTGCACAACATTTTAATTTGAAGATGCAAACTCTGATAGTGTCCATCATTCGTTTAAATGAAACCGTTTTAGAAGTAATTAATTTATTTTAATTGTGATTTTATACCATAAAGATATAAAGAAAAACATAAATCTGTGGCTAAACGAATTATCTACGATCGTGATCGTTATCGTGCACAGTCTCACTTTTCTAGGTCAATCTTCAATTTCCTTCACGATGCCCAGCTACTTCTCATCCCTTATAGCGTGTGATAATGATTACGAGCAGCTGCTCCGTTCAAAAGTCCAACACGATCATCATCTTTCGTGTCCATCACCAGCACGAGCGACATCCAGCTTGTATGCCTTATCAGTGACAAAGATTCCTACCCACCCGCTAATTCAATTGTTCTAGATGAGCACAAATTGTTCTTTCCCGTCGCGGACTGTACGAAGAAGTAGCCCGAGGTTCGAAATACACGATCGTGATAAGCCAGAAGATGCACTCTGCACATATCGCGGGGAGGGAGACCGCGCACATTGAGCTCGGCGCTTTTTTGTGCAAATGTGTTTGATTTTGTTTCCATTTTTGCATCTCGTGCGATCGGGGGTACACGGCTCAGTGGAGAAACAATTACCGGACGGCGCGCGCTTTAATAGAAACGCCATAAACGCCTTCGTGTTTGAAGGGGCAGCAATAGTGCGCGCATGGTTTTTGTGCCTGTGTGAGAGATAATTTATCATAATGACCGGGTGGTGCTAGGCTATACCACCACCACACGGGGCAGAAGCATCACGTGTTGCAGGTACAAAGTGCAACCGGGACTGGATTGGGAGCCGGCTGTGGTGGTGATCGTTCATACACAACACAAGGGGCATCGTTGAAGGCACGCGCGTGTATACTACGCGATCCAGCACCACACATACATAACTTCATTTAAATGTTGCTGTGCGTTATCTACCGTGTGCGTGACCGGAGATGCTCATGGTCGAGAGGCAGATAAAGAGGGAGAAGAGACAGATCAAACTTCCGATCGTTGAGGATGTTTCTTGCTGATTTGTTGTTTATGTTCATCACTATCCATAATGATGTCACATTACGTGTATAGTTTATCTAAAAAGAGATTTCAAATAGAATTACTATTTATGAAACGGGAAAATATAGAAATTTTGTGTTCCTGCATACAGCATATAGTGATGTTGGATTCCGTATTGTAATACGATAATAAGCAATCATTTTCCCAGCGATATCCATCACGTTCATTAGGGTACACACGTGCATTCGCTGACACGAGGTTAGAATCTTATTCATATTTTAATTACAGGTCCCTAGAACATACCTTTGCTGTATAGTATTTGTTGCACAAATTTTTAAACAAAAAAACTACAATAATAAAACTGAAAAAGGACAAACAAGAACACAAATAAGCAATCTTTGTGTGGTGCCAACAAAAGATGATAATAGTATCTCGACAAGTCGGGGAACAAGGGGAAATCCGAGTCACATTAGTCACTTACACGTACCATCATCGTACACCGCACACATGTCGTCGTCTCAAGTGAATCATTTTGTTTTCTTCAAGCATTCTTTATCGAAGGGTTAACATGCTGAGTGGGCCGCATTTAATCCACCACACAAAGACCATTCAATATGTTATTATGTGCTTCGGAAAAGGGGATCTTTACTCAACAGCTTATTTTTTTCAAACTTCACGATTCAATGCTGTTTTACAAAGATAATTTTTCAGTCGTAAAGCTTGCACTTAACTTTATGGCGAGAAATACTCAAAAATAGTTTTGCCAGCAATTAATTAGAACGATTGCAAACATAACACGCTCGAATGGTTCATAATTAATGAGTTAGGTTCACACAGGTTAGTTGCCTTACGGTCTGTTGTGTGTCCTTCTAGCACTAAACAGGAGAAGTAATTCAATATGATGCATGCCACACCTTCGTGGTAAAATGGACCGAAGAAAGGCCTCATGTGCGTTCGTCATTTTTCAAGCTACAGACATAGTAGAAAATGATCGTTTGTGCAAAATAATTCAGTTCGGTAGAACCGAGCGAAAGGTTTTGCTTACATCCAATAAGGCGTCGTGAAGATAACGAAATTGTTTCAATTCCAGAAAAATGAAGTGATTACAAATGGTACAGTAATGGGACGAAGAACGCCCAAATAGTCTGTCTCGGTTCAAATTTTACAGTAAATCTTTTATATTTAAATTTCAATGAAGCTGTATGTTGTTGACCGAAACAAATATCTTTTTCAGGCAGATAGTTGCTTCAGCACCGTTCAGTAAATAGCCAAGACATAAGCTTAAAAAGCTTCTCCACTATTTAAAAACAATTTTAACTTGGAAATGCTCGCTATCATTGAAGGACGATTCTTGGCAGTAAGGACCCTTTTCCCATAATAAAATTGTATGTGTGGGAATTTTAGAGGAAACATACGACTGTTATTAATTGCTTACCATCTACCACCTAATGATCGCTTGCCGTTCCTCACCAGAGAATATAATCTATTCCTGATAAAGAAATTAATAAACAAAAAAGCGAAAACGTATCATACGGATCCGAACAAATGATACCACCGATGGACCTAAAAGCCAGAGCAAGGAGTTTACCCTCACCATGTAAATGCTAATCGCCACTATAGAGGAGCAAGGTTCATATGTTCTCAACCGACTACCATCGATTAATCGATCGATGTTAAACATCGTAGAAATCGTCGTAGTAAACACTTATCCGACCCCAACTGAACTCTGCCCGTAACGATCGGAATGACACACTATTGGCGCCCGCGTCTAATTTCGTTCGATGCATCGATAGTTCCGAACAAATCGACCTCCACCAACCCGGCGACTATGATTAGACACCAATTAAAACGGACGACGCCATAGAGGGCCACAAGGGCTAGAATGCATTCGGTACGACGGTAAGGGCGATAAGGTAAACACAGAAGGCAAACAAGATTAAGCGCTGCATTTCCGCGCTACCAGACCAGGGGATGAAGCAATCATCGTAGGACGCCGACTCGATCGCTTATCTTCCTGGTTCCTCCTGTCTCTCACTCTCGGAGGTCCGATCCTTCAACGACTGTATTTACTAAACAAAGTCCAACGTACTTCCTGACCGAGACAGCACACCAACGATCGATTCGCAATTACAGCACCTTATCGGTTGTGGCACCTTATATATAATTATAGAGCGATCGTTTAGCATTGTGCATCGACAAGTGCAGCACTGCGATTAGTGCTCCATTTGAAGGGCTTTGACTTAATCCTGCCATCCACTGTACAAGGAGGAAATGCATCGAGAGAGTTAATCTCTTTTTAATTCCGGTTAATAACAAAAGTTGACACCTCAACCTTCAACGATCTAAACCTTAAATAATCAATCTTCATCATGCTCTGTTGCTAGCCCCTACCATTTCGATCAAGATCAATTTCTCTGTCCAGAAAATTCCGGATTCAAACCGTTTGACCCAGTGTCTTCAATTATTCGCTGACCAAGCTAGTTCACCACAGCGTAGGTCTAAGTTCGTGTGGCCAGTGCATTAAACGAGTTGACAAAGGCATTCCCGACCGCGGCGCCTGGATGAACTTGAACTTGAAACTTGAACGCCGTGGCGATGATGCCGTGGCTATATGGTGGCGTGTGTGTGCCTTTCTGTTGTTGTTACGATTAAGAAGCTTTCAATTGGTCCGCTGTGTCGATGATTTAGTGTCGGACGGTCAGTCAAGTACCAAAAAGAAAAACCCCCACATCATGCACGAGCACGGATCGGGGATTGTGTTTGTCAGCTGACCACCACCACCACTCGCTGTCGATCATTTAGACTTTGACCGGAGGGTTTTTTTTTACTCCTTCATCTTCAACGTGTCGCCTCAATTGTGTGTTTACCCAGTCTTTGTGTTCAATTGAAGGTTTTAGCACACGCGAACCCATCATCTTCTAGCAAGCCGATGATGGGTTGCTGGCTGTCTAACCAGGTTAACCGATGTGTGTTTGCGTGTTAAGTGGTTCGAAAATCGCGACACATAAAAATACGCACTAAAATGAAAGAAAATGCGTCGAAGTGTTTCTTTTTTTTCGCACTGATGATGCAACAAACCGGAATTCCACTTCCCATATGAACCATCCCCTCCTAACTTTGGCTGGCTTTTTTTTTGGTAGGCCAAACACCAAGATAATATTGACGAAAGATTACTCCGCATGAGATCGCAGCGGGAGACGCCACCGACACACGGCGATGGCTATATGGTGGCGTGTGTGTGCCTTTCTGTTGTTGTTACGATTAAGAAGCTTTCAATTGGTCCGCTGTGTCGATGATTTAGTGTCGGACGGTCAGTCAAGTACCAAAAAGAAAAACCCCCACATCATGCACGAGCACGGATCGGGGATTGTGTTTGTCAGCTGACCACCACCACCACTCGCTGTCGATCATTTAGACTTTGACCGGAGGGTTTTTTTTTACTCCTTCATCTTCAACGTGTCGCCTCAATTGTGTGTTTACCCAGTCTTTGTGTTCAATTGAAGGTTTTAGCACACGCGAACCCATCATCTTCTAGCAAGCCGATGATGGGTTGCTGGCTGTCTAACCAGGTTAACCGATGTGTGTTTGCGTGTTAAGTGGTTCGAAAATCGCGACACATAAAAATACGCACTAAAATGAAAGAAAATGCGTCGAAATGTTTCGTTTTTTTCGCACTGATGATGCAACAAACCGGAATTCCACTTCCTATACGATCCATCCCCTCCTAACTTTGGCTGGCTTTTTTTTTTTTGGTAGGCCAAACACCAAGATAATATTGACGAAAGATTACTCCGCATGAGATCGCAGCGGGAGACGCCACCGACACACGACGGCAACACACGCTCGGAGGATTTGCACTGAGCAAGCTTCGAATGCTCTCGAACGGAACGTACCGAGATTTCTGCATGGTGCCATGCAGGGGGCTACATCATCGTCGATAGCCGGACAAACCGGAAAACAGTCAAAACAAAACGATTTATGTTTTGACAAAAGTTCATTCACCATGGCAAGATGGAGTGGCAAAAACAGTTCGGAGCGCCAGGGATGACCGTTACCTTGGGCTATAAGCTATCGGACTGAAGTTTGCCTTTTATTCGGGATGTTCTTTCAGATTTTGGTATTTTGCTTCTTGCCTTAACGACTCGCAACGTCATCCCGACTCTATAATGGGTGACTAGAATTATTGAAGCAGACCGGTGCTGTTGTTGACTGCGACATCATTTGGTAACACAAAGGGACCAGTATCAAAGCTCATACGGGCCGTTTCCTCTCTGTATACGGAACTGATCTTCAAGTTATACTTGAATAAAATCAAGGGCGTCTAAAAGGAAGAGTCATGCCTTGATACGACAGGAAATACTTCAAATATTGACACTCAATTCCTTGCCTTGCTATGTTTATAAATTACCAGAAATCACATAACTATATACCTTTAAAGCAAATACTAACAGTATGAAAGGTAGGCAGACACAACTACATCGTGAAGCCTCTTTTATGACTCTCTTACTTTCTCCGTACACTTAATAAAATCACAAATTGGTGCTCTCAGCTCGCACCACCGTCCCGCCACAGAAGATTATTTAATTACCCAAGTAATTGTCAAGCGGGAAACCGGAGCGTTGGTGGAAAGTGTCCCTCCAGCTAAGACACCTTACCTTTCCTTTGCAAAAACTCTCAAGATAAGAAAAAACCTGTATTAAGCACGTCCCAAGGAAGTTAAGTATGTTTTTACGGAAAGCGCTAAAAAAAATGCAAACAGTTTGTACATACAATTAACCGTTTTCATACACTAGTTCCGTAACGTGGCACATTTTGCCAAATCAATTACATGATCAAGTGAAGCATGCCGGTCGGCACTCCGATAATAAAGATGCCGCGCTACGACGACTTTGAACGAAAGAAACCCATTTTGATATCGCACTAGAGGGAGACTTACTTGCTAAGAAAATGGGGAAAACTTATCATCAAACTTTCCTCTTCTCCACACACACACACATACACTTTCACTTTACCCCCGGCGCGCGAGCACCGTGTTTCGCGCGGAAAACCCTCCCGAACACGTGATTACGCGATCGCACCGGTACTAAAGCGATCACTGCACTACTAATGAGCAGTCCACCAACGATATCGCAACGGTCGCAGCAGCGAGCACCGCCAGCCGACACGACCCGAGAGGATCAACCATTTTCTTGCCACGAGGTCATTCGTCTCGCGCGCAAGAGAGGGAGATAGAGAGGGAGTAGTGATCCGTCGCCGCAGTTACATCAGCAGCACTGAAACGGTCGACTTTGCTCCCGCCGCGATGCGTGCGATGCGAGATCAGGTAGGAAAAATGGTAGCGAAAAGCGAATGCGGTGGTTGGTTGTGGCGGAAAAATCTCGCTCTACCGCTCGCCAGCATCTTCATGCATATGCCCCCGATAAGAGACATGGCGTGCGTAGTACTGAGAGGTCGACGAAGCGGGACACGGAATCTTAGGGACTTTTTTGTTGTTGTTGTTGTTGTTGCTGTTGAATGAGCATACATCTTTTGCAGGCCAGCCCACCGTGTATGCGTTTGCGTACGTGCCAACCGATCTTTGGACTCATCGTACGACAGCGATGATCGAGCACTGACTGAAGGATTGGCGACGAACGAACGAATGAACGGGCAAATGCTTTTTGTCGCACATTATTTGCATCCTACAGTGCTTGACTTATGTTTATCATTGATTTATGGAGCAATGCATCACTTTTTCATAAACAGATGTTTACAGTAATTATACTGCACACTAGCATGTTAGCTTAAACTAATTCGATTTTTGTCAAATTTTTTACAAGACAAGAAATAATCAGTTAGTTTTGCCTTTTTACAACCATTTTTGCTTTCCTCACACTGTGCACAGGTACGCATCGTGTGGCGCACACACATTTGTCGTTACGCGCACCAACCAAAAATTTCCTTCCTTCGGTTTGCCTTCTTCTCTCTCTTCATCCATTCCACACACACATATCGACACGTAGTATGCTGCATTACGCAATACGACAATCGGTTGGTTGTGTGTAGGTTTCGCCGTGTCAGCGAAAGCCAGCGCAGCATATCTTTCGATAACAACATTTCGACCGGCATCTCTTCACCGGGGTATTTGAAACACCACCCATCCTAGGGTGCAACAGAATGCACATGGCCGCATGTGTCCACCACGTACGTAGACGTCAAAAATAAACCACGTGCCAGCCAGCCAGCAGAACAATTATACATTGCGGCGTTCCGTTTCGCCTGTCCCGCGTGTGGTTCAGATGCGATTATTCTATCCACTGCCGTCTGGCGATAGTTTGCCGGCGAGCGGTAAGATTGAGGCGAGATGATGATGTTTCATTGCGTTGCATTCAACGCGTTAATTTTAGAACACCAAACGCACTTTCCGCCTCTTGATCGGCCATCAAAGGAAACAAGAAAACCACCCAAAAACGAGAGGAAATAGGGGTTCGTTTCCGTCGATTTCGATAGAACAGTTTCCTCTTCAATTTACCAAATGAATCTACAATAGAAAAGAATTACATTAGTGTTACGCTCATAAATAGTGTGGTTTAATTAAATCAGAATAGGAGTACAACAATAAGTGATATGAGATGCCCTCATTATATGGTCTTAACTGCAAAACATGTTACTTTTGTCTAAGCTTGTCAAAAGCCATTAAAGCAACATTAAACAAGGATAACAGGTTTTCGAATTACCACAGTTCCTATAAAAGATAAACTTACATACACTGCTTAACGCTGACTCTGTTTAAGGCCAAAGGGAAACATGCAAAAACAAACCATAAAAAAGCAGAAAGAAATACATCAACATCATGTCGTTTTTCTTTGACCAAACAAGATTATGATGGCCTTCGTGCGTTTTCCCTTTTCAGTAGTGTGTTGCCCGCCCATCCGCCAGCCCTCCAAATGAATACTCCACTTACCGATTGTAAAAAGGTAACGTTAGTTCGCTTCAAATAGACACAGTACGCAGCGTCACGATTACCACACATCAGAGAAAATTGTCCCCGCAAATGGACACACCGAAATACAAAACCAGTGCAATAGCGGAGCTCGACCGCGTGGAGCGAGACTCTTAGAGCAGGGGTTTCTAAACCCGTAAGGCCCGTATGCAGATGTCTGAACTTTAATTAATAACATATCAGAATATTTTTGTTCTTCAAAACTAAAATAGCTCACACAAATCAGGTAATGGCGCAGCTATTTAGAATTTAAAACACTCTAAATCTTGATACTCTTCTTCTTTCTTGGCCTAACGACCTCTTAAAGGTCATGCCTGCCATTTCTGGCTTACTAGACTAATTGATAGCGCATAGTTGGTTAGTCAATCCTCATTATGGGGGAACGGCCCAGATGAGACTTGAACCCCGGTCCTGCCGTGTGAAGACCGGCGCCGCTGTCGCATCACCACCGGGCCACCCTTCAAAATATGAATTAAAAATTGGAGCTAAATTGCCCTAGATCCAGACATTATTGAGCAAAATTGCTCAAAAAAATTTGCAAAATAAAAGCTAACACCACAGTGTCAGTGAAGCTTTTGCCCCGAAAAGTTTGGAGAACCCTGGTTTTCAAGCTTGTTTTCTTGGTATGTCTAAATCAAGCTAATAACTAATGACGGACTACGTTGACTGGATAAAGGCGAGGTGGTAAGAGCAGAAATTAGAACACACAAACATCTCGGCCAGTCGGTGGAGACACACATCACTGGTCAACACGAACAAATGTTACACGAAACAAATAAATATAGCCTCTAGCTAACAAGTACGCTAAATAATGTCTCTGTCTTATTTTTCTCCATTTGTTGTTAGTTATGCATTCTACTACTCTTCGGTGGCAGAAGAGCACAGTTGCCGTTTAGAGATCCAACTCGGTAAAGGTTAGATAAATTAGCACCTTGTACGGCTTCAGCAGAGTAGGGAAGCGAGCGTTCGCATTCTTTATCGCTAAACGTTGCTAAACAAACACTACCCAATTCTGGAACTTGCTATAAACAACAGTCATAAAATCGTTCCCTAACCTGGTGAACGAATCATTTATATTACTTCATTTTTATCACAATTAAACAGTAACTAAGCGTTTACGCAAGTAGAAAACCTGGCGACAAGTATTTTTATTCACTTCTGCTATAGTAAAGTACCAGTAATTACACTTACACACACACTGCCAGATGGATGCATCGGAATGGAACTGAAAGCAAAACAGCAAATCTTTGTGGTAGCTGATTAAACCAGGAGAAAGTCAAAGTTTACGGTCGAGTGGAAAAGAAACCGGCTCATATTTTATTCCTTTCCAATTCCATTAGTAGCTTTTCTATGTGTGTTTACGCATTTCATGAACATTCCCATTCCAAGAACATTATCTGCATCTATACATGTAAGTAAAGACATCAACAGTAATGCAACTGGCAGACTTCCTTCCGTTCTGTAAGGCCATGCAGACATTTGTTTGCAATGCGTCTCAAGCAGACAGGATCCATTTACATGGACATAACATCTTTTTTAAACCTCACAAGAAATGCAACACAACCCCGCGTTTTCCAACATTATTCAGCCGTACTACACCATGCCCATGTGCAGCTTAACCTTTTTTTTTTTGCTTCTTTCCACCTTTTTGCAATTCAAGAATAAGTGTGCACATAATGATGAACACATCCCCCCACCATTCCAACTGCAGAATATGGACAGTTGTTGGTAACGCATAAAAGGGAACACACACACGAACAGGCAGGAAGGCAGCCAACTTCAGCCAGGCCAAGGCAAACTAAGGCGAAACAAATAATAAATTAAGTCCTTCGGTGCCGCAAACAGCACCACGATACGCGCGTATTCCATAACCTCTCCCACCAGGTTTTGCGTTGTGTCAGGGCCCGGTTAGGGAGAAATGGCATAAAAATGGCAACAACAGCAACTACAACAAAAACGGTGAAAAGTGAAAAACTGGTTTGGAAACTGGTTGATCATTCTACCTCATCGTATTCAGGATGGCGGAGATCCTGTGATCGCAAGTTGGAGAGAACTGAAGCCGCACCGTTGCATGAAGGCTACACCCTTAAGCCCCGTAGGCTTCTCAATGGCCTTGAATTAAAATAACAACAATAAACACGAACGGTAACCGAAAAGATGCACCAACTGCTGAAGGAGCAGCATTGGGGGGAGTCCATTTCTTACCGGAGGGGCATAGTGTAATAAATAAACAAAAAACGCAGGGTAGTGAGTTCACGCACACAACCACCATAAAATGTTTCACTACTAACCGGTTGCGAAATCGATCAAAATTCCCCTTTTTGGATGGAGCTTCTCCTTCACTCCGTGAAATGGAACGATCGGATGTTAAGGTAAACATAAAATTAGCAAAACTCACTGCTCCACCACTACCACTATTGCCCCCGGTCCGTTCATTCAGTTAGTTAGTTCCCTAACCAAATAGGGACGACGGTTGTGGAACGTTCCATTCGTACGACGAGCGCACAAGAAGCCAACGGGCCATTTTGCTTGAAACGCACTCATCAACCGAAGGAAGGAATACGCTGGAACACATGCTATAAAAGAGCTGGCGAAAAATTCCAGATCATTCCGAAGCAGGTGTCACACAGGTTTGGGGGGTTAGTTTTTGGGATGGGGTTTGTAAAGAAAAAATAATAAACAGCTATCATCTAGTGAAACGATTTAAATTTGCATGAAGTGACATCACCAAATAATAAGTAATATTCTTGGTACTACGACCTTGAGGCCCTGAAATCCTGGCCTGGTATTGAAAGCTTGTTTTACTATTTGTTTATCCGCAGCGAAGAATATAACAAAAAATATATAAACAAAACGTATGTAATAAACAACTTATAGCTGCACAACTTTACTTCCGTCGTTTCCCAGTAGATGTCTCTTACGGTAAATGAAAGATAAATAAAAATCGACCAAAAATGTTGTCTGGCAACACATCTTCTAATTAAAACTTTACGGATATCTGTTTGCATCATTAACTGGCTTGTCTTGTGTTTGTTGTCTAAGCCAAATAATAGACATAGAGGTACGTGGTCTATCGAGGACTGCCGTTCTTATGAAGAAATTGGTTCAAAAACTATTGTCCAAAGTTCTGGAACATACAAAATAATGTCAGCCTTGCTTGGGTGTCTTTTCGGTAGTCAGCAGCTACCTTAAATGTTTGCATTACTATAACTCTTCCTCGAATCTTGAAGATCTATTGATACTCAACCATCTTGGCTTCTGAATAATTGGATAAGGTGCTCTGGGATATTCACTCACTAAGTTCTATCGGTTGCTGCTGAGGTCAGTTGGGAGTCAGCAAAGTAGCAAAAAGTCAGTTTTTTTCTAAGATATTCTACTCGATACGAAGGATGATCTTACGCCTGGATCGAACTTCGGTTTTATCATCCATTTCTACTGCTTTTGAAGCGACGTGTTACGCTAGTTTCTCCTTATTTTGAAAATGTTGCTAAATTAAAAGCACATATAATCGGATGTTCCGGAGGATTTGCCTTATTATTTTCAAATTCTTCACTCAATGTTTAGTCCCACAGCTGCTCTGAATCTGCAATATTTTGTCTGTTAATAATAGACATGTTAAAAAAAATGGACGACCAACAGTTGAGGGAATCGCTAGGACACAAAGTTCATCGGTTCAAAGTTCTGTCTATTTTATTGAGTGACAAAGGGGGTGAAATAGGGTGACAGAGGTTTCATCTGCATTTTTAGTCTACCGAGCGCGCTTCACCGCAAAGTTTTTCGTTTCATCATCGATTAAAATTTCATTAACTCAACTCACCCGAGTATTATGCCTTAACCAGAGAGCGGCCGAGTTCGAACGTTCGAGTGAAAGTAAATTATGGTCGTTGTAAGAAGTTGGCCTACATTCTGTTTCAATTTAAAGGGATACTCATGGGAAAAAGCGCATGTGTTGGGTGGTGTGGTGGGCTTAATCAGAAGTTAGTCTGTTTGAGCCTCTAGATCACCTTATTCTTCCCTATTTTTCTAGTACTTTAACATCAAAATGAATCATATTTTGGTATTGTTGACCAAATCGTACTTTAGCAGTACATAAAGAGGCACAAGAGAAACAACTTTCTGCAACTATTTTATAAAAAAGCAAAGTCATCACACCACCAGCCGAACAGCCGCTTGAAGGGTTTCAATCGATATTTTTATGTTACGAAATGTGAATCGAACGAGCGTGGTCGGGGGGGCAAGTGTTACCTTTAAACGGCGATTTTTTTTTCAAGAGACAACCCACAGAAGCCTAGGGAAAGACAACGGAAGCATGGTAGTATAATGCTCATTTAACTGTGCTCCTCTCTCATTCAATTAATGATTGACATTGATGGAAGTTCTATCCATAGTAGAGGAATTTTAAAAGCTTAATACACTGCGCCTACGATGTCCGGGGTCCTCTGTTAAGTTCTTCTTTAGCTAATCGCTCTCCAGCGGAAATGCGGCATTTTCCACACCACCAGTTGGCACAATTTGTGCAATAAAAAATAAAAACAAAACAAAACCCATCCCGTTTATCCGTTTTAAGGCTTTATCCAGGATATGTGTATACACATCTGGGATCGGCAGCATTGCCAGTTGCGGATTTTGTTCGAACGACGCGACAGATAAGGCACGGGAACGGCACGTCATTCAGCAAGTGGGATGCACGGTGCCGGAAAAAAGGGGAGGCAAGCATGCTGGCCGGCCGCATCGACTGGTGATGTGCCTACAAATGGAAGTAGAAACGGTCGATGAAAATGAGGTCGCTAACTAACCATCGGCTTCGTCTACATCCTACCATACTGACCTCCTTAGTAGCCCACTTTTGTTTAACACCGAGGGAAACCTCGTCAATACTTCCCGTATATGTGTGTGCCCATGTGGCATGTTTCCAGGTTTCACGTGTTGTTCAAAAATTCGAATCTAATATCAAGCAGGCCACGATATTCCTCCGCAACCGGTGATTACAGCATAGAATTTAAAGAAAAAATGACAAGCAAACACACACACACACACACACACACACATACAGGATGTAGGACACGCAATACGAAACTGTCAAAATTGCATTGCCCCAGGTACCTGCTGCCTGCCACTTCCTTCACTTCTTCTACCACCCCTTACATCGATCGAGTGAGTGGGTGTTATGTTATTGTTCGGCAACAAATACACCAACACAGCACGGTTTGCTTTCATCGCTATCCCTATTCCCCACAAAACACACACACACATATACAACCCGTGTCTCAGGGACATGTCGATCGTACGTACACGCAGTAGCATCAGCAGCAGCAGCAGCATGTGGCGCGATGTTTTTGTTTCCGCGCGGCCGGTCCTGCGCCGTAACGTCACACGGCATCGTACGATATCCTGCCGAACCCCAAGATTCGCGCGCGCGGACTACGAACTACCGGCAATCCGGTTCTGCTCATGCTGCCCGTGAGTCTGTGTTTGTGTGTGTTTGTGGTTCTTGAGGGTGCGACCTGCCGGTATGTGTTTTGCAAGATGCATGCGAAGAAAGCAAAGAGAGAATAGAAAAAAACATAAAGGTACATTAATGAGGCCACCACACAGCGCACGACGGTTGCAAGAATATGCGAATGTGTGTAGAGGCTGTGAGAAATGTGTTGCTGGCATGCAAGCACACGCACACACACACACATTGCTACACGTGTACAAATGCTTCCGAGCATGATGTTGCGGTTACTTTCTTCGGCACCGTGGCGGTATATGTGGGCGCTAGTGCAGTAGTACCCCGAGCGAGAAAGAAGAGATTGCCCATCCACAACAGCCAGCCAGAGACCGACCTACAAACCGGCCGGACACGACGTTGGCCTCTCGCCGCGGTAGCAGCGGACTTTTTCTTTTGCTTGATCGAGTTATGCACACACAAATCGGTAAAAGGAGGCCATGATATCGTCACAAACTGCACGCACTTTGCTTAAATGAAAATACACAGCGCGATACAAATGCATTTTTTTTTTGTCAAATTAAAGAACCAACTATTCTGGCGACGTGTTAAAATGATTCTTTCCATCTCTTCTATTTCTTGCTAGACCATTCTTCTTTTATCTTCGCCTAGCACCACCGGACAATAAGAACGAAGAGGCAAAGAAATGGTAAAACACCAATCCCATTCACACACACAAGCATATATACTTGTCTAATAAACACGCAATCTTTTTCGGACCCAGCCTGCTTAGAAGAATAGTTGCTGCTCGTTCGTTCGATGGTATTCCCAGCCGGACACGTTTTCCGTGTACTTTCTGTTCACACACAGCAAGTGAACAAAAAACGGTTCTTCAAAACTTTGAGGTTATGCAAAGAGTGTACACCACGCCAGGCCTTGAGATCGATCGGACCCCGTCCGTAACGCTTCTTCTCTTGACGTTTATTTTTATCCAAAAACCTTCAACACACATCGCATCGGGTTCGATTCGGCGTATAAAAAAAAGCGTGTATTTGCCCTCACTCAGGAGCAAAATAATTAGGTTGGCACACACACGCATAATCGAGACACAATTTTCGGCCAAACCCAGCGAGTAACCATCGTCGGCGGCCACCGGTACGGTCCGAGGAATCCCCGCGCATACCTTGCCCAGGTTTGCCAGTAGATTCGGTCGGGTTATATGACGACGTTACTACACACTACAGATGACGTTTCCAATATGGGTAACGCGCGATGTCGATAGTGAGGAGACGATGATGGCTTTTCTTCCTTTTCTGTGTTCGTAGCAAATAAAAAAACACAGCAACCACACACCACTTTTACACCACCAGACGGACAACAAACCACACACACCGTCTCAAGCGAGAAGCCTACTTTGTTCTTCTTTCTTATGATAAACCCGTTGTCAGCTTCATTCGGTTTGCTCTCCTCACCTCGAGGATGGAATGGGGGCCGAAAATTAGGTTGCAAATTTCCACAACCAACCCCTTTTTTTCTCACACACAAACAACGTTCGTTGTTTGCCACGGCGCGTCACAGTTTTACTGCTACTTTTGTTTCACCAAGAGCAGTATGCACATAAAACAAAATGCCACGCTACACACACACACACACGCACAACAACCGTTGTGCGGTGAAAGGATCTGTGGAATTACGGAAAAATTGATTTTGCACAACGGGGCACAACGCCTGCTGCTTCGCGCTTTTCAATCACTCCACTGCCACTCGAAGCACATGGGAAACGTTGCGGACGCACACACACACAAAACACACAAAACACGCACAAACCTTTCTTCGGGGGCTGTGAGATGTTATTCTGCTTGTTGATTTCGGGAAGATTTCAATTGTCACACGATAACACCACACACAAACACCAACGTACACGGAGGATGCACGCACGTAAGCCGTCTTTCATCAGCTACTCGTCAGCGACCCGTTTGGGGCGAATGGATGCGATGCAATGTGATGCGAAAAAACAATAGGGACACGGCTAAACCGTTAAAACTGCTTCCCGAGAGCGAGAGACAGTGTGAGAGAGCGAGCAAGCGGGAACAGTGAGCGAGAGCAGATTTGAGATAAAACGCGCGACCACGGCCAGAGAAGGAAGATAACAGCAATCGTGCCATTCAACCGTTAGCGGCACACCGAAACGTTCAACATTGGCAGAACACGGCTAGAACTGTGCGGTTTGTAAGTTCCATCGGACTGCGTGATTGGTATGGGGGAAATGGCCGAACAGCTCATCGATACACAAATTGGGAAAATCACTCCACGCAAACGGCGTCCGTTTCTCCTTTAGCTCCACAGACTATCTTGAGTGTTTTGCTGGCGTAAGTGCGTAACCGTGAAACATCCGTAAAAATACACGTGTATGCTTGCGCTCGCACCGTGCTGCTGCTGTCTCTTTTCTTCCAACGCAAATGGATGGTTGCTTCACTGCTGTAGGCGAACGGTTGCAGTCTCTCATGAAAGATCCCGAGAGCTTCTCGGTGTACCGTCGACCAATCAGAGGGCCGAAAAAGATGGCGTGATTGCTTACGTCATCTTTTACGCTCACCGCTCTCAGTGGTACGCGCGTGTACGGCGACTACATATGCGACAAACGCACGCGGCCTGATTGTTTACATTTGCAACTGTCGCATGAGTCATTGGGAAGCGGGGCGGTAAATGTTCGTGACGTGGGCCGGAAGTAGCAATCTTCCGAGGGGTGGAAAACGGAAGAATGGAAGTACTTACTATTCATTGGGTGATGCCAGCTCAGAATTTTAAGAGATTCATGTCTGATGCAATGTTCTGCCCCGAATGATTGTGACGCGCGCTGTTGCATTGATGCTGCAACAAATATAATTTGAATTAATTTGAAAAACATAAACAACCGGCTGACAGTTGCATATTTGAAGTTTCCCAATATGGCCAACGTGTATAGAGAAAAGATGGGTTCATGTAGATGTAAGCTTTCATTGAATAATGCGTAATTTTCGCTCCGCAGCAGATTTATTATAATTTACAATGCATTGAGATGATTTCGCTGTTGCGTTCTGTGTTGCATCTAGCAAAATTAGAGCTTTTTCATGAAAAATAGTTCGTTTTGAATACATGCCAGTTTGTTGTATACACCTTGGTATTATCAAATCCGTCACACCCCGGTGAAAAAGATGTATGGAATGCCGGTCACAATTTCATAACTTTGAAAAAAAATATAAATAATTTTTCATCCCACAAACCAAAGACAGGATCCGAATATAGTGTATTAATAATACTTGTTTCCCCCCAAAATCGCATTGTGGTTCTACAATCACCACAATCTTCTCATGTTCACGTGCAGCAGCTGCTGAGCCGGCGCCGAAAATAACAAAGAAGAAGCGCGCGCGCGCCGGTCCCGATTGCATGTTTACATCGCGAGCAATCAAACCTCTTTTCGCCTCGGGCGTACACGTGCCCACAAGCTACGCTTTCTTCCGGCAAGCCACCTCCACCGCAATGGAGTCACCAAAGCCTATTCCGAACGGAGAAACAGCAGCTTCCGAGGATTCGGGCCACAACATTCCACCACCACTGCAGTACCGCGTGACGGCCAAGTGTAGTGTGACAAAGGCGCGTGTTGGCGTAATCAGCGTACGACATGCGGATGTCGATACGCCGGTGTTTATGCCGGTTGGTACACAGGGCACGCTGAAGGGTGTGCTGCCGGACCAGCTGCTGGAGCTCGATTGTCGTATAATGCTCGGCAACACGTATCACCTGGGAATGCGTCCGGGTACGACCGTACTGGAGAAGGCGGGCGGTTTGCATCGGTTCATGGGCTGGCCCCGAGCACTGCTAACCGATTCGGGCGGATTTCAGATGGTGTCGCTGTTGCAGCTGGCCGAAATCACCGAACAGGGCGTTCGGTTCCAGAGTCCGTACGATGGCAGCGAGTGTATGCTAACGCCGGAACGCAGCATGGAGATACAGAACGCGATCGGTGCGGACATTATGATGCAGCTGGACGATGTAGTTAAAACGACGACGACTGGACCGCGCGTGGAGGAAGCGATGCACCGGACGATCCGCTGGCTGGATCGAAGTATTGCGGCGCACGGTCGCGATAATGACCAGAGCATCTTTCCGATCGTACAGGGTGGCTTGCAGCCCGACTTGAGACGCGTGTGTGCGGCAGAACTGACCAAGCGCAATACACGAGGATTTGCTGTCGGTGGACTGAGTGGAGGCGAAAGTAAGGACGAATTTTGGCGAACGGTACATCTGTGCACGGATCTGTTGCCGGACGATAGACCGCGGTATCTGATGGGTGTTGGATTTGCGGCCGATCTGGTGGTGTGTGTGGCACTCGGGGTGGATATGTTTGATTGCGTGTTTCCAACGCGGACGGCTCGCTTTGGCTGTGCGCTGACCCGCGCCGGACAGATTAATCTGAAGCAGCGCACTTTTGCACAGGATATGCGGCCAATCGAGGACGATTGCGAGTGTGCCACGTGTCGTACTTATACGCGCACTTATCTGCATCATATTGTTACCGTCGAACCGGTAGCATGCAGCATCGTGAGCGTGCATAATGTGGCCTTCCAGCTGCGCCTTATGAGCGATATGCGGAACGCCATCACGGAGGATCGATTTCCAGAGTTTGTGAAATCGTACAGGGCTGGGCGCTGCCCGGACGACACTACTCCACAATGGATTCGTGATGCTCTTGCCGCCGTCAATGTGAACCTGTGAAGCTAGTCCACGTTCGAGTGAATTCCCCTTAAAAGTAAGCTACTAAACGATCCAGTTTCATTCCT
>KZ062074.1:45580-67156 GCA_002091835.1 Anopheles maculatus | reverse complement strand
AACCAAAACGGACGGATTTTATCCCTAATGTTTAGTTTTTGTTTCCTTTTCGAATGTGTACGAAACTTCGACCTATACACTGAAATAAAACAATCAATAATTTATTCATAATCTTTCCGCCTTGCCAGTACAGTTCCATTGTCTCTCTCTCTCCTATCCTGACCGTCTCACCCCATCACGTCTACATAAACTCATCCGAATCATTACCCGCGTCATAATTGGACGTCATGTTTTCCGGTTTCATCAGCGAATTGTAGCTCCGCAGTTCTGCCTCCTCCTGGCGGCGCTTTTCGTCCTCCTTTTCCTGCTCCCGTTGCTCTCTCGCAACCCGCTTCTTATCGGCACGCTCCAGTGCGTCTCGTTTTTCCCGCTCCGCCCGAAAATCGATCGATTCCTCGCGCTTTGTCTTGTTCAGCCGGTTCACTATATCGTTGCTGCGCTTTTCCACCCGAAAGATGCGCACCTCCTTCTCGCGGTGGAACGCCACCTGGCCCACCTCCATTGCGGCCGTTTTCTTCAGATTGTCCCACATGGTGTACACGATGTCGACATTGTTCATCTTGTTGCCGTTGATGCTGTTGGCCTTCACCAGCTGGCACGCATCCTCTAGCACGGTCGTCGGGATGTCGTCCAGCGTTTGGCCCGGCTCGAGCCGTAGGTACACGTGGGCCGACGATACCTTGTGCACGTGAAACCACACATCTTCCGGCCAACCCCATCGAATAAGATCTTCATCTGTGAGTAGCAGGTAAAGAACGGAAGGGGACAATTAGACGGAACGGAGATAAAACCCGGCGCATGTGATGTGACTTACTTTCATACTTATCCAAACCCATGAACAGTGTCACCGGTGGCTGAACAACATTGCTGGTGAAGTAAAATACCATCGTGTTCCGGAGCGCAAACGTTTCCTACCTTCCCGAATTACCTTCTTTACATTACGTGCTGGACGTGAAACAATGGTGCAAGTACTTCTTTTATTTCGAATAAGAATATTTGCGAAAAACGTTGTTTGGTTTGTTTCGTTTGCTTTGACACATCTAGGCAGTATGGCGTGCCGGTTGGTTCAGTTTGGTCTAGGCAAGCGCTGACATGCAATGTTGACAGTTGCGTGCAACCTGACTTCAAGCGCTTGAACAACAAATACACACCCGGTGCAGTGGGTGTATCAAAAGTTCTGCGGTATTTTTCTATTGTGATGGTGTGATGCCAAGCTAATGTTGTTGTTTAACCGTTGTGTCTATGACCAAATTTACACCTTCATCTCTACGACCGGTATACCCGGGTATCCCATACATTTTGTATGGGGAATGAAACAGCCGCATTTTAAAACTTTAATAACTTTTTTTCAATTCATAGTTTTTTCATGAAATTTGGAAATCAAGTTCATATTTGAATATTCTTTACTATTAAACCAAAAAAAAAGTTTCATAAAAAAATTAATAAAAAGCTTTAAATTAATTTTTAAAGTTATGTAAACAATACGATGGCATTGTATGCTCTTGCTTTTACAATTTCATGCTAAAATTACGACTAGAAAAAATGATTATTGAAATTTTAAAATGGAAAAGTGACATTCCCCATACAAAAGATACCCGGGTATGCTGGTCGTAAAGATAAGGGGTATAAAAAGAAAATTGAAGAAAAAAAATATTTCTAATTGTTTTAAAAATATCTTTTTTATGCAGTATTGAAGAGAATTGCAAGTTCTAAACATATCCATAAAAAACTCATTGATAGGACTTCTGTGTAAAAAGTTATTTAAGTTTTAAAGTGAAAAATATACCCGGGTATCTGGTTGTAGAGTTGACGGTTAATTTGTGACCGTGATCGTAACGGTAAGACACTGCGACAGAATCATGATCATGATAACCTTGAAATCTGAAATTTGCCGCCAAAACACACAACTGCCGGTTTTACACACAACTCCTGTACAACGACTTCGGCGCTTTATGCATCCTGGAAGGAAAAGGACTTGAAACCGAGATCTGAGAGATCTCGTGATCTCTATACGCGAACATTGTACCTGGTTCGAGAGGAAGATTATCAGAAGGATTCTTTGCCCCGTAGGTGTGCAAGGACAATGGTGGAGTCACTAGAATGACGAGCTCTATGAGATTACCGATTGCCTAGCGAATTCACCATGCTCCGGTTTGCTGGTCATGTCACGAGAATGGCACCAAACTATCTTTCCGTAGTTCGTCCACATGGACAGAGGAGGCGTCGTAGTCCCATGCTGCAATGGAGTGATGACGTTAATGCGTCCCCTTCGAAATAGGCCTGGATATTGGGTTAGCAGAGGCCGGCGCTTGATCGTGAGTACTTCTCCACCAGACGAAGACCGAAAATCGGATATTTTAAGAACTCTGAGTTGGTCCAAAATTTTAATCAGTAATGGATCGGCCATAAAGAAAAGGCTCGAAAATACTCGCGAGGTCGTCTAATTCGTGCAACATCATAAAAACATCATTCACCTCGCGCACACATTCTAGAAAGAAAACACTTTTCCTTCGATCCTCTTACCATAACCGGTCCACGGCACTTCGACTGCTGCTGCTGTTGTTGTTGTTGTATGAAAGCTTCCTTTGGGGTGGTGAACGAAAAAAGATGATGCAATAAAGACAACATGTGAAATCAGCCCGCGTTTCTCGGCCGATATCTGTGCGGCTCGTGCTACTCCACCCTGCCAATTGGTCCTCCTCCCCCCCATCAACAACTTCAAACGATTCTGATCACGCAAAATTCTGCTGATAGTGTGTTAGCAAGGGTCGTTAATCTCTTCTCTATTTACCTTACGGATGGCAGAAACTTGAGCGTTGAGTCTGATTTAACAATTAACATTGACACCAATTTATTTTTTCTATACTTTTGAATTGAATCGAATCATGCAAAACCGAAAACGAATACTGCTGACGGTTCCGTACTGAAGGAGACTGACGGGACCGTGCGCTCTCGCACCTACTTTTATACGAACCGGGCCGCATTGGTTGGATGAGTTGGCGGTTGCGGTGAGCGAGAACAACCCGTCGTCATCTCATCACCTCGCTTTCCTCCTCCCCGTTGGTTCGAAGCTTGAAAACTGCGAATACAAAAAAAACTGGTTCCCATCAGCAGCAGTAACAGCAACAACAGGTCGCCTATCCTGTCCTGCCTTGCGTGGATCTTCGTCCCTTGGAAATCATGCCCGACGAGAGCGGCACGAACAAGTTTCTACGATGAATTCATCAGCATCACCCGCGCAACAAACAAGAGGGACACCCAGACATTCAACGCCGTTTTGGAGTCCTCTTCATAATCTTTGGAGATGTTCGGAGACGTCACTAATCTGCACTATTTTCTATCCCGTCTTTATCGGTGTAGAATTGGCGGAAAAAGTGTTGTTGCAAGAGGGCCGCGTTTTCGTCGGACCGAGTATGGGATTATCAAGCAGGGGAAACAAAATGCTTTCCCGCACTAATATAGTTCGCGACATCGCTGCTGAGGGAGCGGTGTCGAAACCGGAAAGCGGATACCTGTTCAGGTCCACGTAGTCACGCGCCGAGAGCGTGTGCGATTTGAAACCGGTTTACTGAATCATCCCTGAAATGTTACTGCTTGCTTGCCTACATGAAACAGGCACCCACTAGCGAAAGGCTTCGACGTTCGATCGTTCGTCCCCAATCGAACTGCGGCCGATAAAGGATTAAAGCTATCACAGATCACTATCACCACACACTTTTGGGAGCCGAATTGCTGGTGACATCTAGACACTTTTGCCAGATCAAACAGTGATCATCATCTATCTGGGTTGCGGGACAGTTGGTTCGAACTCCTGTACCACAATTACGAACACATCACAAACTCCACCCTGCCATTTGGTCCCCCTCCCCCCATCAACAACTTCAAACGATTCTGATCACGCACAATCCAGTGTTCACAGTCCAAGCCCGTAAAGATCACGTCATGTTATTAATCCTGTCGATCTTCATTTGAATATCGTAAACAAACTAAAAAAAGGTTGGATTTATTTTCGGATAGCTAGTTAAATTCCTGCAAGCAAAATGATCAAAGAATGATCGGATATCTGTAGAGGTCCTTCTATGAAATCAAAGGCATGTATTTTTCGTCCAGGATATCCATTTCAGGCGATCACGCCGTTTTTTTTGCTCATGGGCAGGACCTTAATTGTGTCGTCCTAAAGGTACTTGTTGTCCTAGTCTAATAGTAGTAAACGCTCACAAAGCAAGTCTAAATCTATGAACTAAAAGCGAACAAATCAACATTTTCTTGTGGCGTAGTAGCTGTCCAGCATTAATGCATTAATCAAGCATGCAGCCAAGCGGTAAGCGCGAGATCATTGGGGGGAATTATCAAGGGAAATTCCAGCATCCGTGCCACCCCTAAAAGGAAGCAAACGTTCTTGAACATTCTCCACAACGACTGCCCACAGTAAACTCTGTTCTCAGCCCCAAAACCCGAAATAGAATGCTTTGCTCTTCGGATAAAATTTACTTACATAAGCAACAGAGTAAGTGGTAAAAAGTTTCGGACCAAAGCTAATGCAGGAACACAAAATTTCTCATGTCTACCAAAACCTGCACACCACTGTGTACCATCATATGCCAAAAATCGTACCCATTTTCTTCCCATTTTCGTAGTCATCGTTGTCTTTTTTTTGCATAAAACCAGATACAAATGCACCCACCATTCGCGGCAAACTATTAAAATGCAGAAATGGAAAATTTTGAAAACCAGCTCAAACCAGTTCCACAAATGTGCACTCTACATACACGCACCCGAAACCAAATAAAAAGATCACAAATAATGGGCAAAAGGCAAAACAAAAAAACTCAGATGAAAAGGAAAATTATATAAAAATGAGCAAAAGCTCAGCAGAACCAAAGAACCAACACACCCGTCACGGCTTTGGAAAGACAGAGATCGTACAGCAAGAAGTGTAAAGCAGATTGAAAAAAAAAACAACACGAAACAAAACACATAAAAACGACAGTTTACCGATTAATCGCCATCCATTCGGAACTGCTGGTGCCGCCTTGTTCATTGCCGATCCGGTTCGAGCCGGTTTCGCGAGCGGATCTGGGTCTCATCATTAAAAACACCAAAAGCTGCCACCGCCAATACACCATCATTCCGGTTTTATCGAAAAACCGGGTGGATGTCCCCACCCGGCCCGGTCCAGCCCGGGCCTTCCTCACCGCGTGCTAGCAAGAAAAAGGGTATGTCGCGTCTGTTTTCGGTCGTTTCACCGTTCACGCATCGCCCGCATGATCGGCGCCGAGCTCCAATGTCAATTCGCAGTGAACCACCACACCGGTGTGTGTGTGTGTGCGCGCGCCCGGCAGAAGAAAGGTGCAAAGAAAGGACAGAACCAGAAATGTGACTTGTACTAAAAAAAATTGCATCGAATGTACTAAAAGCTCACGGTCGGCGTCGTGTGTTGTTACAGTTTAAAAAAAATGTCTATAATTTTTATTAAAGGATCTTAAACGCTAGGAAAAACGGGGGTTTGAATTATTAAGCCTAACACCTACACGCAAAGTCGCAATCATTAATTGTCGTACAACATCATGATCATCTGGTGCATACCGGTTGGAAAACATAGCCGAAAAACACACGCACAGGATGAAGCATTTGTTTGCGGTTATCAATCCGCCCGGCCAACACAACAATACTCGAAGCATCGGAAGAATGAAATTGAGTATCTGCCGTGCGTCATAGCGCGCTAGCTGCAGCAGCACATCATTAAGCGAGACGCAATCGCAAAGTTGATCGACCAACACAGTCCGTCCGTCGTATGTCGTCTGGCTGTCCTTGATGCTGCTCTCTGCGTATCTGTGAGTTGCTTCCGCAGACCAGCCAGTTGGTGGTGGTCTTCCTATACATTGAGTCCAAAGTCCAACGCAATCGCTTCGATAGTGTGTCCTTACTCTTCGTTTGAAAAAAATCTTAAGTAAGGGGAAGTTGGTGAAGTTCACTTTTATCAGCTCCATTTGTTTGTACCACCCTCAGTCAGATGGATGCAACACAGAATATATTGTGGGATTTGTTTCAATTCTTTACACACGATTGATGATTGTTTCTTCGGAGTAGCTCTGTATTAGAACCTCCTGCAGTACAGCTTCCTATTCGTCCCACAGTGGCGTCGCATCGCCGAGCGTTAAGGAGGCAGCGGCAGCAGCAGCAGCAGCAGCAGCAGCCGATGCCGTCTGGGACTGTTGGGATGGTGTCGCCGAGGATGGTGGCGGTTGGGAGGGTGGCGGCATCGGCGATCGGCTGGCCGAATATTTGGACGATGATCTGGGAGTCATGCGATGGTCGTGCGAGTTGGACGAAGTCACGGAATCACTAGATCTGCCGCCATCACCACGATGATGATGATGGTACGATCCACCGGAGCTATGGGAGCTACGAAATTGGGGTTGAAGTTAGTACACAAGCTTCCCTTTTTTATCGTAACAGCCATGCACATTTACTTACCTTCGGTCTGATGAAGCGTGATGGCTCTTCATCATACTGCTGCTGCCACCCCGGTTGCTCCAGGAATCCGTTGCCTTTGACCAACTGTCGTACTCGTTGTTGCGCGAATGGTGCACCTGCTGCTGGGCCGGTTGCGTCCGGTAGTGATGGTCACTGCTGTTAGAGTACGGTGAGGGTTGCTGCATCATTATAAGGCCGCTGCTACTACTGCTGGCCGCACTGCTCGCACCGCCCATACCACCACGTGCCGACGATGACGTTTTGTACCCGTGGTGGCTGGCGGACGGTGGTGGATGGCCGGTCGGGATGCCAGTGTACGAGGATTTGTTGGAGTACTGGGAAGGTGTTGAGGTACCGTAACGGGGCGTTTGCGAGAAGTGAGGCGTTTGCTGGTACGGCGTCATATACGGTGTCTGACCGCTCGGTGTGTAGGGCTATAGGGTGGAGGATGGCAATAAAACAAAAACGTAGGACTATTAACGTCTAAATCGATATCGAATTACAATAATAACACTGTTGAATACCGTCCACAAGGAATACTCCCGAAACTAACTGCAAAACCGACCTGTCGTATTCGTAAAAGCAGTAGTCGGAATCTAACAGAGAGGATTCTGATTATAATCTGTTATGTCAAATCTTAGAGAAATTACAGAGCAGCAGCGTCACTGCTACATCATCAGTTTGAAGCTCTCTTTATGGCAACAGTCTAGAGATGTGTACACTGAGTAAGAGTGAGTGAGTGAGTTAAATACCGCAAGTGAAAGTATGGTTTCAAATCAGCAAAAAGAGTTTATTTCACTCTTTATACTAACTCACTCTCTTTCGAAGGCGGCCCGGTGGTAGATACGATAGCGGCGCCGGTCTTCACAAGGCAGGACCGGGGTTCAAGTCTCATCTGGGCCGTTCCCCCATAGTGACGACTGACTATCCAACTATGCGGTAACAATAAGTCTAGTAAACCAGAAATGGCAGGCATGACCTCAGAGGTCGTTAGGGCAAGAAAGAACTAACTCACTCTTTATACTTACTCACTCACTCTCTGTACCGACTTCTAACTCACTCTTTTCGGTTTATACTCACTCACTCATTCTTTTCGGTTTTAACTCACTCTTTTCATATTATAATTACTCTTTTCTAATACGAAAAGAGTGAGTTAAAACCGAAAAGAGTAATTATAGTATGAAAAGAGTGAGTTAAAACCGAAAAGAGTAATTATAGTATGAAAAGAGTGAGTTAAAACCGAAAAGAGTAATTAAAGTATGAAAAGAGTGAGTGAGTGAGTAAAAGAGTCATTATAATATGAAAAGAGTGAGTGAGTGAGTATAAACAGAAAAGAGTGAGTTAGAAGTCGAAACAGAGAGTGATTATAAACAGGATATTAAATTTTGTTTAGAAAATTATTTTTTAATGAATCTTTAAAGAGTGAGTTAAGGATTTAAATCGTTATAGTTACTCTTTTACTCTGATTTAAATCACTGAAAAGAGTGAATTTTCTCATCTCTACAACAGTCATCCCAAGGATCATGCAGGCGCCTTTGAAGTCGTCCAAAACCTAAGCTATCGTTGGTCAAAAGTCCACAGCATCAACAACATAAGGTTGAGATACACCACCAGGATATACCCAACCTAAGCTGGAACTCTACATTTATAGTCCCAGTGATCAGATATATGAGACTTGGACTCTGTCTAAAACTGACGAATCTTTCTTTGCCACGATTGAGAAGGTGACGCGCAAAAGGATTCATGGTTCCTTATGTGTGTAAGAAAAATTGTTTTCTTTATCATATTTTTTAGATCTTAAGACACCATACACTAAATAATAAAATGATAACGATAACGTAAGGACATGAGAGGAAATGAGACAAAGGAAGAGTGAAATAGGAACAAATGGAAAAACACAAAAATACGGACCATGTGCACCTGAATCCAGATACATCTGGGGAGATCCGCAAGGAGAGTGCGAAATCTAAGGGTTCTAAGGAATGACGATAGGCCAAGAATTCCTATGAGCAACCGAACAATAAAGAGAGCCAAGGCGTCTTGCTATGAAATCCAAAACGGGCTTTGGAGAGATGTAATTGCAACCTACAGAACTATTGAAAACGATGGTTGTTAAACACCACTGTAGTTTAGCAGCAGGGTTCTAGCCAATACTGGTATACTCTGGAAACGTTCAAAACTGACATTAGTCCGAATGTGATTTTGGTGTTTTAAATATTTAAAGTGGTTTACAAAAAAGAGCTTCTCTCCTTGACTGTAACACTCTAATTACGAATGACTTGTACGCAATGCTACTGGATGGAGTAAGGAGATAGTTATCCCGGTCAAGCTTACCAGGCTTGTACGTATGACGATGACCAACATCACATGCCAGGTGAAGGTGGATGGAAAACTCTCAGGGCCCTTTGCTACCACCAAGGGTCTGCGCCAGGGAGACGGGCTTGCTTGCCTCCTATTCAATCTGGCGCTAGAGAGGGCCATCCGAGACTCGGAGGTGGAACTTCGGGGACTATCTTCTACAAGTCACTCCAGATCTTGGGATGCGCTGATGACATAGACATCATTGGTTCGAAACTCTCCTATGTAGCAGAAGCTTACCAAAGGATCGAGCATGCGGCACTGAACCTCGGGTTGGAGATCAACGAGGCAAAAACCAAAATGATGGTGGCACCACAAGCGGCCCTGCTAACAAACACTAATTTACGCAGGGGTGATGTAGCACTTCTGGGATCAAAAGTCGACACCGACAACAACATAGAAGCAATGCAACATAGTTGAATTGCACGCGATGCTACTCTATCCAGGAGATAGTTATAAGGGATAGCTGTCCAGCTCTACAAACTGCTCAATAATCTCGCTGGTTCAATGATTATTAGAGAGATAATTGCGAGATAAAAAAAATCTGCTGGAGAATAAAACCTCTAAGAAGTCAGTCTGAAAAGTGCTTACTAAGTCTATTTAGTTATTTAGTTGTTATATAAAATAAATGAAATAATTAAATTGATACGCTTTAAAAGTTTAAAGTCTGATATAAGGTATTAAGCTATCAGATCTTCAGGTTTGAAATTCTTGTTCGTCCTAGTAGTAAGACTCTAAACCAAATGACGCTACGGTACACACGGTTTCATGGTTACTTTAGTATGCAACAGTTCCAAAAAAACTTACCGTGGTCACGAAATTGCTCGATCCATACTCGAGCGGTGTGAAGGAATAGTGCGGCGTCCGGTGTGCCGCGGCCGACAACGAATTCAGCATATGCGGAGGCATATTTTTCGCAACCGACTCGACTGTTTCACCTGGTGTGGCGGAGGAGGCGCACAAACACAGACTCGATTGTTTCACCTGGTGTGGCGGCGGATGTGCACAAACACAAAAGCGATAGAAATTAATAAAAGACTCTTTCGAAAACGGGTAAATTCCAGCCAATACTCACTATTAATATCGCTAAACTTGGGCGTGCTGCCGTACGGTGTGCGCGACGACATCCCACCCACCTTGGGCGTACTCTTCGGCGTGTCGACCGGTATCGGATCGCGAAAGTGTTCCTTAAACCATTTGAGCAGCGAATTTACCGAATCGAACGTTTGGTGCCGAAACCGGTACCCGTCGGGCGTTACCGTCACGTACTCGTGCCGGAACTTGTTCCGTGGCAGGTACGACAGCAGAAACCGGCCCGGGTACGTTTTCGACACGGAAAGGATGTAGTGGATTTTGTTGGGGTTTTTCTGCTTTTCCGCCTTGATGATCTCTTCCGCCTTCTCCTTCGAGCCACCGTCCGTGTCCCGGTAGTACTTGTAGTTGAGCAAATCGCGCACATAGATTGCCATCGGCGTGATGTGCCGGGCAATGATTTCGTCCAAATCTTCAAACTCATCGTTCCCGATCCATAGCGATTGGCCGAGACTGAACACGTTCTCTTTGCCCTCCTCGCGCACATCGATGTGTTGGTAGATGTCGTCCGTCACCTTCCAGGTGGCCGTCAGATGGTCGGAACCCTTGCTCGATGGGCGCACGATCACATCGCCCTGGTCGTAGCCCTCCAGCAGCTTCAGCGCTTCCGCGTACGAAATGTTGTGAAAGGAAGGATGCACAATCACCCGCTTCACGTACTGTTGCCGTGCCTGTTGCTTCTTCGAGTCGGCCTCCTTCCGCGAGTCCGCCTCTTCCGCGTCCTGGTCGTAGCACGGATCCTTCCGCGGGCGCCATTAACGAAAACCGCTCAATGTCGATCTTCGTCACGCGCACGTGCACCGTCTGTCCGATCTGCACCCGTTCCTCCGGATTCTTCACATGCTTGTCCGACAGATTCTTGATGTGTATGAACCCATTCAACCCATTGTCGAACCGTACCCGGACGCCCGTTGCCTGCCCCGGACACTCGCCCGCATCGAAGTGATTCCACACCTCGGACAGTTCGGGAAATTCCGTTTTCATACAGAACGGACACTGCCAAAAGCCGGTCTCATCGTTTCGCACCGGATTTGCCTGATCGAGCTGCTCGCCCTGCGGTTTCCGATAGGTAAACCCGGTCACCGTAGCCAACATCATCTTCCCGACGTACAACGATTCGGGCGTTTCCTTCGTGAGGTAATCGAACAGCTCTTCCGCCGTTACCGAGCGGAACGGTGTGCGCAGATCTTTGTAGCGCGAGTTCAGTTCCGCCCGGATGTCGTACAGCGTAATACTCTTATTGCCGAACCCTTGCCGATCGAGCTCGATCGCAAACGCGTCCAGATCGAGATCTTTTAACCGTTCCGGTGCTTCCAAAATTTCTTCCAACGCACCGGCCGGATTCGCTTCCTCGTCGTCGTACTCCAGCGCGTCCACAGCCATCTTGCGTGCCCATTCGTACGTTTCCGGATGGACGCGCGACCCATCCAACACTTCCACGTACGTTTCCGTACTATCGCCGAGCGAGTTGGTGTCGATTTTGATAAACCCGGAACAGTTGATGAACACCTTCGGACCCATGTGACAGGTCGTAACGAGCTGGGTGCGGTTCTCGAGCCGTGAGTTCGTTTGCTTCAACAGCTTCAACATTGTTTGCCCTTTGCGTGGACCCAACCCACAGATAAACTGTACCAGGTTCGCCGTCAGCGGGTTCTGTACGGCCAGATTCACATCCACGCCCACCTCGTTCGTGCGATTGATAAACTCGAGCTGAATGTTTTCCAACAGCTCTTCCTTGCCCAGCTGCTCCTGTAGCGAATGGTACCGCAGGCAAAGGATTTCCTCGTCCGAGTTGCAGAGCTGCGAAAACTCCACCAACGGATCCTGCACCCGCCGTGCGATCGAGATCGCTTGCCGAAGCAGCGGCGGATACTCCTTAAAATCGCTCGTACCCTTGATCGAGTTGGCGTACACTTTGGCCAGCTCGTTGTCCACTATCTCGACCGCTATCTGCGGAAACTGTTCCTCTTCCTGCAGCCGCTTCAAACACTCGACAAAATCCTGCTGCACCATCAGCGCATCCTTCGATTCGCCGCCGATCACGATCACGTGCGGCTTCTTGCTGCGGATAAAGTTGGTGATGGTGCGCAAATCCGTCTCTTTGCATTGCTTCTCCGACTCACGGTACGCGTTCTTCTTCTTCAGCAGGTGCGGTATGCGCAGATAGTCCGTCACTTCTCCGTCCGGTGCGATTATCGCACCGAAGGCGGATTGTGTGTAGTCCGGTACGTAGGCAACACCCATCACCCGAACACCTCGGGTTGTTTCCCACTCGTAATCATCGAAATCGGGCACCGGCGGTCGATACGGTGCGACTTTGATCCAGTTGTACAGCTTACGGCAACAGACGCGCAGCACCGCATCTTTCGCCTCGGTTAGCAGCGTGTTGTGTAGTTCGCGCTTTAGATCCGGAATGACCATACGGTTCACGGCCAGCACGACACATTCCGCCCGCACCTTGTTCCATTCCTGCACGTTCTTGGCAAACTCGTCGCGGTGGTAGAGCGCCTTCAGTTCCTCGAGAAAATCGCCCGATGTGTTGCCCTCGATCCGATCCACCAGCTCCATCGTTAGCAGCTTGTCTTCCTGGGCGATGTGCAGCTTCAGATACTGATCGCCGGTTAGATCGCGCACCGGTTTCTCCTTCAGATACTTCATCGTGTAGCAGTGGTGCGTCTCGTCGATCTCTTTCATGCCTTTCTTCGTTGGGCGTACGTTCAGTTTGGCCCGCTCGAAGTACAGCTCCCTGATGCACTTCCGGAACAGTGGTTCACGGGCGAGCTGTCGTGCAACCATAAACACGCCACCCTGCAACACCTCCTCCGGCGACTCGAACGTCGTTCCCATGTACTCTTTGGCCACCTCGAGCGGTTCCTTCGTTTCCTGCTCGACCTCGTGCCGCTGGTAGCTGTCGCGCACGTTCTCCGCGTACTGTTCCGGCGTTAAACCGAACCGTTTCGTCAGCCCGGTCAGTCCCCGCTTGCGGCAGATCTCGTACGGACCGATGTCGATGTTCAACCGCACGCGTTCCTTCCCACCTTGGTCCCCCTTTCCGACCGCTTCCTCCCGCTGTCCGACTACCTTTGGCTTCTCTACACCCTCTTCGTCTCCGAGCTCTTTGTCCTCATCCTCCTCCTCCTCCCCATTCTCATCAATCTCGTTCTCATCAGCTTCCCCATCCGCTGCGCTTTTCTTCTTAACGGTGGCCGCTTTTTTCGACACCGTTGCATTCTGTTGGCGTGACTTTTCGCGCAGCTTCGTCCGCATCGGTACGATGTCATGTGCATAGTAGAGCAAAAAGTGCAGATGCACATCCTTCAACTCTTCGTGCGACTGCACCAAACGCAACCGGGCCAAATCTTCGTCCCGTATCACGCGCATATCCTCCGGTATCGGTGCGTCCGGATTTTCCATCAGCTTGTCCAGCTGATAGTTGCGCATGTTCTCGTACAGCCGCTGGAGTGACGTTTTGCGTCCCAACAGCTGGCACCACATCGAATCGAACTTGTAAATCTTCCACAGATCGTTAATGTTCAGATCCGGCTGGACGTACTCCTTCCGGTAGAAGGCAATGAACGGCACCTCCAGATGTTGGTTGCGCATAAAGTCGAGCGTATGCTTAATTTTCGGCACGTTCGACGGAGGTTTGCGCGTTACCGTGCCCTGGTCGGATACGTGCGGTTTGCAGAACGCCTGCTGATAGATCCATTCCGCTTCCTCGTCCAGCTCGCTCGATCCTTCCGGGACGGCCGTTACCGGTACGTCCCGCAGCTGCATCCGTTCCGGCACATCGAGCTTCCGGATCACGTTGTCCATATCGGTAAAATGGCCACGCTTCAGTTCGCTCGGTTCGTAAATTTCATAGATCGATTTTTTCAACATTCGCTTACGTGCCGCCGGTTTAGCCTTTTTGCCCCGTTCGCCACCGCTCGGCCGATCGACCTGCTCGAGCTGTTCCTCCTCATACTCATCCTCCGCTTCCGAACCTTCCTCGTACTCGTCGTCATACTTCTCGAACTCGTCGTAATCGAAATCCACGCCAAAAATGTCCTGTCCCTCCTGGAGCGATGCATCGGTAAAAATGTGCCGTCGCTTTTTGCGCTTATCGCTAATCGGCACACCGTCATCGTCCACTATGAAATCGTCCGCGTCCGATTCTTCGTCCTCCTCCTCGTCGTAGTGCTCGCGCACGTTGGCCATCGTATCGCGCTGGCCACCACCGTCATGATCCGAGGCACGCTCTTCGTCATCGTCCGAGGCCGCATCGAATAGCCGATTTTCGATCGTTTCCCGTATCATGCCCTCATCGCCCGACTCGCCATCGCTCCCATCATCGTTGGTGAACTTTTTCAAGCGCTTGAAGCGTTTCTATAGCAACCGCAAAAAGGAGGGGCACATCAATCGAACGATTTTAGGCTGTGCAACCATCATCACCACCCTTTCCCAACTTACCCGTTCGACTTTGACGCCCAGATTCTCCTCGATCAGCTCGTAATCTTCGTCCTCGAGCCGATCGTCCAGCTCGTCGTCGCTTTTCTTGCGCTTCTGATGCCCTCCTTCGGACCCATCGTCCGAATCGTCGTTATCGCTTTCCTCCTCGATAGGATTATCATCGATCAGATCCTTCAGCTCTTCGCGCAATCGATCTTCATCATCTAGTGCAAGGATATGGTAATTAGAAAAAAAGGACATAACATTAGATGAGCGTGTGGCTTATGCAATAATTCGCTCAATTTCATTGCCGCTTGCATTCTACGTATTTCCGATGCTACTAGCAAACACATTTCATTCAACCGGTACGACCAGTTCACGTGCATCAGCCGGGAGAAGGGTTCCGGTTTTTCCATCGCACCGCCGGTCTAGACTGGAACGTTGTGGGATATGGCGGTACGTGCCTAACAGCAGCACGCCATCGTATGCAAATCGTGAGCAAACTTGCTTGTACTTTCCGTCTTGCTTGCAGTTTACATTTACGCATTCGCAAAACCTGATGCGACATTGTGGCACATGGATATAAATAAATGTAAACGGGTGGAACAATGTGTCCACCGTTTCCGGGTGGTTTTATCTGGTTCGAGCCAGATGTTTCTTCTCTCCAGATTCCGGATTTCTAAGCGATAGGAGTAGTAAATCAACAACCCGCGGTACCGTTCGGTATTTAAGCTCGCGTGATAGTCTGGCAGTCGTGAGAAATGCATTCGTCTGGTGTAGCATGGTGCACCATTCGCTCTTGGTGGGGCTGATAAGGTTATTGAAAGAAAAGATGCAACCTTTTGTTTTGACATATGGGATAGTTTTTGGTACTTTCTTAGGGCGAATGCTCACATAGGTTGTTTTGGTAATCAAAGTGCCCAACATGATGTTGTGGTACAAAATCGATTAGTTGTTAACCGTTGCGGGAGTAATAATGTCGTGAAAGTGTGTATCTTCTTGGCTTAACAACCTGCTAGGTTACACAGACCATCCCGAAGCTTACGAATAAATGTCCTTCGTGTCCTACACCGGGGTTCGAACCACACTCACCTTCCTCTTCATCTTCGCTGTCCGATACGGCCTTGTTTTTCCTTAGCTTTTTACGCTCATGTGGTTCCAACTCCTCCTCCTCCTGTGAATAAAAAAACAGGGATATATTTAGATCATACACTGTACACCATTATTCACAACCGCGAAGGTTATCATATAAATTATGTCTGGTAATCGAAGTTTACGGATTTTACGCATCCTTCATATAGGTCGCATGCACAAACACACACACACACACAGTCACATACGCGCGGCCTTGCGCATTACTTACCTCACTCTCCTCCGCTTCCGAATCAATGAAATCGGCCATCGTTTCTACCGGTGATTGGTTCCTATCTCAGGTAGCTCTCGATCTATCGAATTCTCCAGCTGCAGGTGGTTTTCTTTCGGGAGGTTTTCACCACGAAGAAGAAACCTGCCCCTCTTCTTCTCGTGCACTACGTCTTTACTTCCTTCGATGACACAACGCAAAAACACAAAACTCCCAGTTCGGTTGTGCTATTTTCCGCTGTATCGTATGGGACACCACCGTTCGGTGCACCGTTCTTCGACCAGCTGATACAGTGGGTTCAAGGACCGCTGCAAAAAGATCCCCGGTGCTGGAAAGTGCAACGTTGAAATCGATGCCGACAGCGATGATGCATCAAGTCGCGCGTTTCCTGCTTTCGGGAACAATAGTACACTTTACCCGCGACACAAGCCTAGCGCGAGGACAAACGCTTCCGCGCGTCAACCTATACTTTGTGTTGTGTTCAGACCGTATATTTTGATTCACGTTTTTCACAATTAACACGATAAAAATGAGAAAAATGCCGTTCGACGGCGATTCACCACGATGTACCACAAAGTTTTGGATCGGCCATGTTGGATCGTTTTTTTTTTGTGTGTGGTTGTTTTTGACAGCTGCTCATGTTTGACAGAAGGTGGTGTTTCCAGCAAACGGGTTGGACAATTCGGTAATGTTGTACTTTAAATTTTCCCATTTTTTAGTTAATTCTTCTCGTGAAAAACAAAAAAGCGGATGAATCTTACGACCCCTCCATTTCAAGGAGTTGTAGATAAATATAAAAAAAACACAGTTTTTCGTCAAAAATGAGTCATTCAATCAAAAGTTATTGCAGCTCACAGTTCGATTTCATGAATATTACGTAAAGGAAATGATTAAACATTTACAAAACCATCTCTATTTGCTTTCTCGAACTAAAAGCATTAGCAAAAACTATTCAGCAAACATTCAAATTGTCAAAAATTTACGACACCGCACGTTTATAGCAGCGAGTTCGGTTCCCGTACGCAAGTTGAGCACGAAATCGGTTTCTACCTCGGCTGCTGCGGTTTTCAGCAGCCCCGCAAACGTATTCAGCTCCGACAGTGTCGGAATCGCTGAAAGCGCAGTGCCCGTGCGTGTGCGTGCGTATGTGTGTGCCTTTTTTGTGTTGTTGATAAACGTCAAAACTACAAAAATTCGATATTTTCGTGACGAGAATTGCTGCTCGTGAGCAACGACTACTGCTGTTCCCTCGCGATCTGCTGTGAAACGCGCAACCCACCGCAATATTTGCCAGTGAAATATGCGAAGGTAAAATTTTGTGGCCCCGTTTTTTTCCATCCTTCGTTCATTTCATTCGCCCTCCACCGCACCCCGCACGGTTGATTTTTGCTTCTACCAACTCTCGCACTGTCTCGTGTGTGCTGGGTTGTCATCCTCGGCTGTGCGTGTGCGTACGTGAATGTGCGATGAAGAAGAGGACGTGCTTGCGTCCGTGATTGCGTGCGTGCGTTCGTGCGTGCATATATCTCTTGGAAAGAGGGTCTCCCGAATGCCCCCGTTGTCTGCGTAAGGTGGTGGTGGTGGCGGATACACGGAAGAAAAGGGCGAAAAAATGTGCCCGTGAAGAGTGGTGTTGGTGGTGGTGGTGCTACTATAGTGGTGTGTGGAATGAGAAGCAGAAGAAGCAGAAGAAGCGAAAGAAAAAAGAATGAACGCACAGACTGTGCGGGAGAAGAAATTGCATTGGTATGTGGAATCTTATTTTCGTCGAGATCAAAACGCGTGTGTGAAATGGCAAACGGTATATGTATGTGTGTGTGCGAGGGAGAAGAGGTGAGGGTCGCAGTGTGATCATGGTGATATTCTAGAGGCAAAAGACACTCACACACACACACACATACATGCACGGCAGCGTTGCTACAAGGAGAAAACGCAATGGAATATTCGATAATCGCTGACCGAAGGGATTGTGGAATGTGGAATTGGAAGCAATCCCATCGTGCAGCAGTGTATCTCCGTGTGTGAGTGTGTGTGTGGCGATGTTTGTACGCGCGCGCGCGTGTGTGTTTCTCTGTGTGTACATGTGTCGTTTTTTTTTTTGGTTGTGTGTGGTGGCTGCTACTACGCGCGATTCCCTGAATCGGATTGCATTAAAATTGTCCACGGTTGGGACAAAATGCGGATCGTGCAGATCACACACTCACCACACGAAACAGGGGGGTGGTGATGGTGGGGGGTTTTCATCTCGCGTAAACAAAAGTTCGATGAAAATGGAGTAGTAGTATGGTGATGATGATGGTGTGTGATGGCCACAACAGCACCAGCACCACATTCCAACGCTCGAAGTGCAGAGGAATGGGAGTGTGGTGCGCGGCGGTGGGCGATGGAGGCAGTGTGTCGATCAAGCAATGATTTTGTAGCGGAAAGCGAATGAAAGATGTCGTCAAATCACTCACACGGAATCTTTGCCGAGCAAAAGGCTCGAGACTACTGTGATCGTAATGCATCAAATGAATGAAAGATTTTAGTACGGATCCATACAAAGGCGTCAAACGATTGTGATAAAGAATGGTAGAAATTCTGCTAGCAATCTAAGCAATATTTCCCTGGAACTTCACACCCCTCTAGTTACTGTTCCACAAGGAGAAGACGGATTCGATGACATTTGCCTAAAATGCTTTGCATTGTTGTTGTACAACTCCAACAAAGTGCACCCACCTGTGTGGCCAGCACATCTGTGCAGAACGATGGCCAACGATAATCATTGTGCTCCACCTATCATAGTGCATAACAGCAACACAACAGAGCGATCTTTTCGTTCTTTGTAGTACGTACGTTTCCATCTCCAAACAAAAAGGGGATCACAATCCCAGTCACACCGGTTGTGATACATAATTCGTCGAAAAGTAGACAAATTATGGAACTGTTTTCGTTATTTATTGACCGTTCTTCTTAACACCTTTTAAGCTTAAACTGGCAAAAAGAATCATTAGAAATGTTTCTTTTAGAAAATTTTAAACTTGCACTGAAAAAGTGTACGCTATGTTGACATTTAATTTTCACCTGCCAAAACCCTGCCCATCCATGGCATACTAATGTGCAAAAAGCAGCACACACGCAACAGAAGACAAAAAAATCTGCGCACAGAGCCGTACGTGTGTGACGTCTTCTTCTTTTTTCTCCTGGTCGGGTTGTTCCCTCTTTTCTTTTTTTGTTTCGTTCTTTCTACTTTGCATTCCGTGCATTCCACGAATAATTAGAATAAACACGCATCTGTGAGCGTGAACCATGTGCATGTGTGTAGTGTGAGAGAGGGGGAGGAGAGAGAGAGAGAGAGAACGAGAGACGAGCGCGCGCGATGGTGATGTTCTGCGTGAGTCACGGTTTATGCAGCTAAAAGATGATCTGCCTTCTTGCCGCGCGCGGGATTGGTGATGGTTCGAGCGTTCTTCTTCCTCTGCTTCTTTTCCCCGTGCTGTGATTTTCCGTGTCACTTCAGTGTGTGCGCGCGTGTGTTTATGTTAAGTAAAATCACGGCAGGGGAGATTTTTCGTATCCTAGAAGAGAAGCGGGTTTTACTGTTACTGTGTCCCGGTATCCTTGGAAACATTTGCATTCTGAGATCGTCCTGCAAACGATCGTCAATGCTCATCCCTCCCAGCAATTGTGATTTGTCCGTGACAGGATTTAACGATATACCAACTCGGTTGCAATGAAATAGATTTTCTAATTCCCGTTTACCCATTTCGTTGCAGATCTAGGAAATAGCAGTAAGTTATGCATATTATAAACCAGCATGAATGGAAAAGGCGGCAAAGTTCCGTTGTCAGTGGCGCGCCACTCGACGTACAACGCGATAGCACTGGAGCAGATCAAGAACGAGTTGATGCCGTACGAAACTGGCCAAGCGTTGGGTGGTAGTCAGCAGGTAAGTGTCATAAGGAGCACTTTCATCCGAGAAACCCCCTGTTTAACGCATTATTTGCTTCATCCGGTGTTCCGCAGCTCGTCGCACCGTTGAAGCGCAAACCGAGCATCGAAAAGGATGCACCGCAGTCGCCGCTGCACATGCAGCGTACCAGCCCGGCTCTCGATTCCGGTGCCGGCAGTTCGCGCTCCAACAGTCCCCACTCGCAGCAACCGTTCTCGGCGGCCCTGGTGGTCGGGCGCAGCTCGCAATACTCCCCATCGCCCTGCCCGACCAACTTCAGCGATGCACCACCGATACCGCCACCACGCTGCTCCTCCACACCGTCCACTCCTCAGCCCCCGAACCCGATGCATCTGCTGAAGCGTATGTCACCGGCGTCGGTTGCGTCCGGCCGGAATGGGCAGTTTGGTGGGCCCGCTTCCCAATCACCTGCCCGCGGTTCGTCACCGATTGCCAGTGGCGGCAACCATCAGCTACGGCAGCCAATCATCGTGCAGAATGGGCCGCAGGTGCAGCAGCAGCTTAGCCAGCAGATGGCAGTGTACACGGGCAACGAACCACCGCCACCGTACCCGCAGCAGATCGGGCCGTCGTCACCACCCAACTACCTGACGTCGTTTCACAGCCGCCAAAGTCCGACCCAATCGTCGACGCAGTCGGACTTTCGCAAAAGTCCCAGCTCGGGCTTCTACTCGAACGCCTCGATCGGCTCATCGAGCCCGATTACCGTTTCGCAGGGCAGTGGTGGGGGAGGAGGAGGTGGAGGTGGTGGTAGCGGGATGGGTGGCTCGATACAGCGACCGATACCGCTGCAGCCGAAACCGTCCACCGTGCATACACCTGCCTCGAAAGCGGCCCAGCATCCGATCATAATGCACTCGGTCAAATCGACCCAGGTCCAGAAGCCGATCCTGCAAACAGCCGTCGCACCACCGGCACCGGCCGGAGGCGTTTCTGCTGGTGGTCCGCCCCCACCTTCGTACGCCGTCTCGGTGCAGCACAAGCTGAATAAGGCGGCATCCGGGTATGCCACACCGCCACCACCTTCGCCATCGGCGCTCGCGCACGATGGTACGTCTAGCAGGCACACCGGCGGCGGTCCACCAGTCGGAGGAGGAGGAGGAGGCGGAGGCGGAGGAGGGGGACCGTCGGGAGCGCCCGGCAGCAGTGTCGTTCCGAAGCAACCGCTGCGAGCGAAACCATCGCTGCCCGGGCTACAAACCGTGCTTCCTTCCAATGTGCCAAGCGTGCAGACCAACGGAGGTGGTGGTGGTACTGTGAATGGTCATCAACCGTCTTCCACCCAACCCCAGGTGCTGTCGAACAGTGGTGGCAATAGCGGTAGCAGCAACGGATCCCCCAACGATCCACCGTCGTACGATTCGACCATGATACTGCTGCAGAAACATTCATCGCCGAAGAAGGAACCTCCGCCGGCATATTTGCTGGACGGTGGTGGAACGCCCCCACCATTACCACCCTCCCCCCACTGTCCCCCGTCGGCGATCGAAATAGAACAGCAGCAGCATCGAAACAATAGCGGCAATGGAAGTAACAATCACCACCAGTCACATCAGCAGCAGCAGCACCACCTGCAGCACCATCTGCACCACCAACAGCAGCAGCAGCAGCACCATAACGGACACGGTGACGGTGGTGTGAATGGCAGTGCGAACGGTGGTGGTAACCTGTCCAGCAACACCAGTACCAACGGTAGCAGCGGCGGCAGTAGTCATAACGCGAACGCTAACACTATTAACAGTAATATGAATAGTAACACTAACGCAAATGCAAATAATAATCTAAAAAATAGTATGCACAACAACAACAACCACAATCACGATCATCATGCGAGCGCGATGATCAGCAACGGCAAACCGTCCGGTTTGTCGCGAACGGTGGTAGATGACGATCGGCTGGCACA
>KZ062074.1:0-39343 GCA_002091835.1 Anopheles maculatus | reverse complement strand
TTGAACCCCAGACTTGATATCACTAACAGGGCCCTTAGTGATATCTATCCACAACTATCTGATATACGATGCTGGTTACTGTATTGCGTACGGGATTCGATACCCGATCCCGCCGTGTGAAGACCCAGCACAGCCTGGGTCATATTCTTTTTAAATCAATCAGAAGATGGTAAGGCTGTAGCCGGTACTACTCTGCCAACGTTTTCCTTAATCGGTGGATTACTTCCTGTTTTGGAATCCACTCTTATAGTTTCCTTATAGTGTTAAGGAAAGATCTACGCTATAATGCCTCTAGATTCCAATCATAAGGTCTTCTGGCTGTTAACTGATTCCCATTCCCATCCTTAATACGACAGCAGGTTACCCCTGATCTATATTAGGTCAAGGTGTCATCGAATTATCGGCATCCCCTCCATGCTATCCATTACTAAGTGACTCTCCATGATTACCTGATGAATGCTGCTCCATCTGATTAATTATTTGTTAGTAAAATAGTCAGAAATTAATACTAAAACGACTTACATACACACATTATAGAGACATCAAGCCGGATAATGTGCTGATCGACCGTAAGGGACACATCAAGCTGACGGATTTCGGTCTGTGCACCGGTTTCCGCTGGACGCACGACTCAAAGTACTATCAAAAGAACGGTATGTGCTGCTTCCGGCGACATCGATGGGTGTGAATGAGATTTGTTAATTTTCTAACTTCTACTTTACAATCGCAACTTCACAGACCATGCAAGGCAAGACTCGATGGAAGCGTGGAGCAAGTTTGGTTCGGAAATTCCCCCACCACTGGAAAGGTGCGTGCATTGATCGGTATCTCCTTCCCAGAGGGCCTAAATAATATGCCGGTTCCATTCTTTTCTTTGTTAGGCGAAAGTTCCGGGAGAAAAACCGCGCCAAAGCACACTCAATCGTCGGTACGCCCAACTACATTGCACCGGAGGTGTTGCTGCGTAGCGGCTACACGCAGCTGGGCGATTGGATACTGTACGAGATGCTAGTCGGACAGCCTCCCTTTTTGGCAAACACGGCAGAGGAAACACAGATTAAGGTAGGCCCCACATCGCCACAATCAAGTTTTACGAGCAGGATCCCTCAATGTACCGTCTACTGCAGGTTATTAACTGGCGGCAAACGTTGCGCATACCGGCGGAAGCGCAACTGACACCGGAAGCGAAGGACATCATACTGCGGCTGTGCAAGAACGAGGACGAACGGATCGGGCGGAATGTGGACGAAATTAAGTCTCATCCGTTCTTCCGCACGATCGACTTTAGCAAGGATCTGCGCAGCCAGCAGGCACTGTACGAACCGAAAATCAAGTACCCGACCGATACGTCCAACTTCGATCCGATCGATCCGGGCCGGTTGCAGGATTCGTCCTCATCGTGTGACGAGGGTGGGCACGGCAATTTGGACGAGGTGTGCGACAGTGGGAAACCGTTCCATCACGGGTTCTTCGAGTTTACCTTCCGGCGATTTTTCGACGACGAATGTGATCACAAAATCACGCTCGACTCGAGCGAGGGACAGGCGGAAGCTATTTATGTATAAAATAATATCTACTAATATTATTAATCTATTAATTATTACCGAACACACACACACACAGACACACATAGACACAAACCTACAAACACACGCACACGCACACACACACACCTACTAAGCGCTAAATCCATAAATATTATTATCTTCTCTTCTAATCACGCGTGCGCACGCAACGGTCTGCCACAGACGCGTTTGTGACGGGTGCGATAAAAGGACACACGTTCTCTCAAAAAGCTGGAAGGGTGAAGGGGGAGAACGGGACAGGGTGTGGTGTAGAGATCGAAACGTAACGAAATCCCGAAAATTTTCGGTGCCGTGGAACGGGATTCTAAACAGAAAGCAGGACTCTACAGTTAGAATTTATGAAAAGTTAACACAATGAAGTGCTCTTATTAAATTACACAAACACACACACACACCGAACACACATCTGGACAACAAAATTTGGGGCCTTTTTTGGGGCAAGCAAAGGAAAAACAGGACAGTAGCAGCAAGGCCCCTTTGCACGTGCCTAGTGAACACACAGGGGGTTAGAAACAAAAAGGAATCTATATCGGAGAAGGGGTCAACGATCGAAACTAGGGATTATATAGGTAGGGGCAGGACAAGCCGTCGCCGTTGCCGCCGACGGGTGCCTTCATTTTTATAGTAGGGTTGTACACATCAGTGCCGCTTGAGATATATTACAGGATTTTCGTGTTGTCGATGGATGGATGATTAATATAACTATAATTATTTTATTACTTTTATACGCGAATTGTTGTACAGTGCAAATATGTGTGATTCTGGATTTACAGAGTATTTAGACAGTAAGATTGGGAGGGGGGAGAGCGAGCGAGAGAGAGAGAGCGAGAGGCGAATTAACAAAAAAAAAAGATAATACAAAACAATCGGAAAACACCTAGGTAAAACGTATTCTGAATCGTAATACTCTCAATAGAATCGAATTTTGTCACGAAACACGCAATATGACGGGACAAATAAACACACACACACACACACTGCAAGCTGCAAAACAGATAGAACAAGCAATGGAAAAAAAATGAAAATTTCCCCCGAAAAGAGAAAGAAAGAGCACAGTGACAGACAATCAAAACCATAAGGTGTGAGAAAAAGGAAATTTACATCAAAATATATAAACTAAACACACATTTGAAGAAAAAAAAACGAGAGAAAGAGATAGAAACAGGGAAAGCTCAAGTGAAACAAATTAATTATGAAAACAGGAAAACAGGTTTTATTGTTGTTGTTGTTGTTGTTGATGTTATAAACACCGATGATAGCGCGGATCAGGGACAAAAGAGAAACACAAGGAATTAAAAAAAATTGAAGATAAAAAACAAACACACACACTCATACACACCAGGTAACATCAGGAGAAGCATCAGTTAGTTTTGGCCTTTGACCGAACTATTTATGTGAGTAGTAGTAATACACCAAGTGCGCGAAAATGGTATGGTACGGTGGCCACAAACACGCGCTTCACCTTTTTCTCATCACAAATAAAACAAGCGGAATAAAATCAAAAATCGATCGAATCGAACGGTAGTAGTGCTGGGCGATTTTGGCCTGTGTGAGATCAGCCGATCCGAAATGATCATTGAATGTGTGAAGCATTACGTTTTATAGCATTAATAGTTGTAGTGTACTCACCATACGCCGCTGATATATTGACTACGTCCAAAGACCTATTGGTCATGTTCAACAAAAGAAGATCCTCTAGCAAAGTTGACGGTAGGTTTGGTCACGCCATGAGAATAGCACCAAACAACCCTTGCCGTAAAGTGATTAAGGTTTCAAGACACAAACCACAAAATAAAAACCGCGACAGAAGGTTACTATGGATTTCGCAGCCACCTTAGATCCAGAAAGTGTCATGGCCTGTTAGATTTATCGGTATGCTGCTGCTGTGTACTAATGCGGCAAACGATGGATCCGTACATACACTACACCATGATTTGAATACTTACGATGGACAAATATCAAATGAAGTAATCGCTTACTTCCTGATAAGTAAGTCTTCGCGGTCTTGGCCTGCAGCAACAATCCTTGATACCGCTCACGGTCTAGCGCCGTCGTCTGCCAATCTAATATCCTGACCGTTCTGGCGGACACATCAACGCCATCACTCCATCTCAGTTTGGGCCTACCACGCCTCCTCTGTCCATGTGGATGGCGTATACGAGTACAGGGACCTTAAATGTTCGGTACAGTCCCAGCTTTGTCGGCCGCGACAGACATTTTGAGTCGAACTGTTCGCTCAGGCTATTGTATTGGCTGAATGGCATCTGTTCATGCCCCTGCGTTAATCGATATTTGTAAGGCCGCTGGTGCTTTTCGCCTCGTTAATCTCCAACCCGCGGCTTAGTGTTACTTGTCACCTTCAAATTTTCCACATTCGTCCAATAATTTATTATAAGTAACATAAACCCTGTCACAAGACGAAGCAACAAAACTCCAGGGGCAGAGAAGAACCTTCGTACGATCTAGAAAACCCAATAAGTATTATCAACCCCGAGGGAAATGTTAAATCCACTATCTTTTATTGGCAGTTTCTAAGCAATTGTTGCTATGATTAATACCGGTGCCGGTCAACGCTCGAACTACGGCGATCCAGCATCCACACTAAATGACGATCATTCAAGCACGATCACATCCATCGAATCATCGGCGGGCGGTTTCGGTTTTGTGGTGGTGTTGATGGTGGTGGAAGCGGCTGCTGAAGCTCCCTGACCCGATCCTCCACCGGCCCCTTCGCTTTCGCGCGCCTTATTCGCTTTCTGTCGTTCGGCAAGCTTTTGTTGTAGCGTTTTCGCTTGTTGCGGGTTTGATCTAAAAATGCGATAGTGAAGAAAAACAGAAGCTTATAGGGAGTAACGTATTTGCTGGCCGTAAGTTTGATCGCCTTACCCAACACCCATCGGATGCAGTGAGATAGAGGAGGTGGGGGAACCAGTGCCAGGCCGAACACCCGCACCACCAACACCGATTATCGCCGATTGTCTGCTGTAATTGTCGGTGGGCGGTAGATATCCGGAACTCGTCGGTACCGGTGTTATTGTCGCACTGATTCGCGGAATACCAGCGGCCGTAGGGCTGGAAGAAGTGAACCGATTGCCACCCACCGGTTGAACACCACCGGTTGTGGCCATATTTGCCATGGCGCTCTGCATTGCCAGTGTGGCAGCTGCTTTGTTGGACTGCTTAGCCGATTGCTTTCTGCCTCCCGCCGTTGTCGTTTGTGCGGATGGTCCGGAAACGCTGGATGAAGTCGTCGCTCCTCCGGTTCCTCCCTTCATGCTCATCAACCACGACCGTGCCATGTGGGGATACTTTTGCATCAGTTCCATATAGGACGCTAGTAACTCATGCGGAACACCGGCATCGAACATGCCGCCGGTGGTGAGCGTTTTATCCGTGCGGCCGGTGTTTGCCATCGATCCGGAAGCTTTTCCTCCCAGCGGTTGCATTAGCGGACCCATCACCGGTTCGATCGATAGTCCGGGAACGCCGAGCTGCGGTATGGTGGTAGTAGCGATGGGTGGTCTACCGTAAGGTGATGGGCGTGTTTGTTGTCCGGTTCCCGCCTTTCGGCCCTTTATTTTGCGTCCTCCCGGTGGGTCTTTGTTGCGTGCCGGGATTGGTCCATCCGAGGGTGTAATGGTGAGGATCGGTGATGGTGAAGCGACACGTTGCGCTGTACCGCCGAATGGAGAGGAAACACGGCCCTCTTTTTTGGCCGGCAGTGGAACGTTACCGGTCAGCGTGGACATTGGCGTCAGCGTAATGGTAGCGAGCTGCTGATCCATTTTCAGCGCACCGGCAGACGCTTTTGTGCCGGTAGAAGCTTTTTTGTTTCCACCGAGGACGGTGCTAGCTGTGGGAGCAGTCGTTTGCTGGCTGGTGCTAGCCAGATTGTACTCTTTACCACCGGAACTGACCAGCTGACTTTTGGGTAAGCCGGCCAGGGACATGGGTGGCAGTGGGGAAGGTGTTGATGTGCTGCGATCGGTACTGGGGGAGAGCGCAGCTTTCTGACTTTGTATTTTAAATGCAGCTGTAAAGTTGAAAAAATTGAAGTTTTGCTGTTTAAAGAGCTGAAATAAAACAATTAATCTTACCTAGATACTCGGTAAATGCGGCCGTCATCATGGGATTGTTACCGATGGCCGCTATGTTCGGAATTTGGCTGAATAGCTTCAGATACTGTTGGTACAGCGTGGAAGAGTTTACTGCACCGGTTGACGACGACGAGGTAGCCGAGGTTTGGGTTGGCAGTGTAACACTTGGCAGCGAAGCGGACGACGAACCAGATGGTAGTGGAAAGAGCAGCTCGTTAGCAGTGGAGGATGCGGTGGAAAATGGGGCAGATTTTGCTGCTGTCGTGGATACGGTCGTAGCAGAGGTCGTAGCCGATGCGATAACCTTAGTAGAACTGCTGCTAGAACCGGTCATTGAGGAGGATACGGAATCGTGCATAATTGGCGTAATGGTTATGCGAGACGAGAGGTCCGACATCATGCTGGTCATTGCGGTCTGTCCATATTGATGTGTTGCAGGATAGGAATGCTGTTGCACGTTTGATTGCTCATTGGTTGGAACCGACAATGTTGCTGGTGCAGCAGAAGCGGTGGATGTTTTCGTCCCACCCAAACGACGATTTTGTCTCGTTAGACCCGGTATAAAGTTCTGTCAAAAATGTAGTAAGGATATAATTTTATATTTTTCCCTTTAAATACCTAGCCTGCGCTTCACACTTACCGCCGATATCGGTTGCATCGGTACAATCATCGTGGCCGGCAGTTCACCACCACTGGTGAGCATCTGTTTCGAACCGTTGCCACCGTTCGCTGCTCCGGGAACTGCTGCACCGGAAGGTCCTGAGTTCGATCCAGCACCACCAGTAGTGGCAGCGGTTGCTTGTTGTTGCTTTCCTTGCGTTTTGCGGTAGTTCATTTCGTAAGTGCACAGCTTGACGGCTAAATCGAGCACGCTAACATTGTCGGGAAGTTTCGGAACCTTGTCGCTAATGAACACCCGGTACGCATCGACCAGCACGGTTGAGAACATCGATTCCTTCGCTTGCATGTGTTTGTTGATCTTCCGGTAGGCTTTGTACATGTCGACCATGAGCGAGAGCAGTTCGGTGTCGTTCCGTCCGTCGGCGTATTTCTTGATCATGCTGCGGTACACCTGCACGCAGAACAGTATCGCCTGCTGGACCAACTCTTTGCGCTCGTAATCGTTTAGGTATTTCCTGGTGTGTTGAAGATATGGTATTGATAATTAAAGGATCACCTTTATACAACACATTTGTGATTTTTACGGTGGTAGAGATAGTCTTACAAAATACAGTGTATTTGTTTTCTAATAATCTAAAACCTGTCCATAGAGATCGCCATCCTTCTTAGTTGAGGTTTTGGAATCGTTAATCCAGTATAATGTTTTCATCACGTATCACGTAATACCACAAAAGTTTAATGACTTTATTATCACAAACTATTTTCAATAAAAGGTTACTTTTTACTGTTAAGATTAAAAACATCCACTTTTAGACCCACTCAATATTCTGAACTGATCTTCCAGGAGCTCCAAAGTATACCGTCGTGTTGTGCGGTGTTTTTTCCTGAATTAATTCATTTCGAAAAAAGAGGACAGACTGCTTTATTACGTTGAATGAGTAATACATATCACGTTCCAGCAATTGCAGACTAACATACGTAGAGAATTAGCTTATATTCAACCCGAAACACACTAGAAAGCGTGATAGGGTAAACATTTGGTATCTTGGATGGATACCCCTCTGGATGGAGCGCACTATCTATTGTGAATAGTGGAAAATAGTAGCGTACAATACGATATTGCAGATACAGGAACGAGTTACCTTTAAAAAAGTTAAAAATGAATGTCCGACACCTTTTGAGGTTATTGTACCAAAGGAGAAACGCCGATGTCGAGCAGCGGAACTATTTCCTTTCCAAAAATTGTTCTTTTCTGCATATGTCAGGGTTGAAGAATCTACCAGATTTTTGCCATGCGGGAAATCTTGGAGAAGATGGCGGAGCAGCAGCTACACTCCCGACGACGAGGTAGCCGAGGTTTGGGTTGGCAGTGTAACGCTTGGCAGCGAAGCGGACGACGAACCAGATGGTAGTGGAAAGAGCAGCTCGTTGCCAGTGGAGGATGCGGTGGAAAATGGGGCAGATTTTGCTGCTGTCGTGGATACGGTCGTAGCAGAGGTCGTAGCCGATGCAATGACCTTAGTAGAACTGCTGCTAGAACCGGTCATTGAGGAGGATACGGAATCGTGCATAATTGGCGTAATGGTTACGCGAGATGAGAGGTCCGACATCATGTTGGTCATCGCGGTCTGTCCATACTGATGTGTTGCAGGATAGGAATGCTGTTGCACGTTTGATTGCTCATTGGTTGGAACCGACAATGTTGCTGGTGCAGCAGAAGCGGTGGATGTTTTCGTCCCACCCAAACGACGATTTTGTCTCGTTAGACCCGGTATAAAGTTCTGTCAAAAATGTAGTAAGGATATAATTTTATATTTTTCCCTTTAAATACCTAGCCTGCGCTTCACACTTACCGCCGATATCGGTTGCATCGGTACAATCATCGTGGCCGGCAGTTCACCACCACTGGTGAGCATCTGTTTCGAACCGTTGCCACCGTTCGCTGCTCCGGGAACTGCTGCACCGGAAGGTCCTGAGTTCGATCCAGCACCACCAGTAGTGGCAGCGGTTGCTTGTTGTTGCTTTCCTTGCGTTTTGCGGTAGTTCATTTCGTAAGTGCACAGCTTGACGGCTAAATCGAGCACGCTAACATTGTCGGGAAGTTTCGGAACCTTGTCGCTAATGAACACCCGGTACGCATCGACCAGCACGGTTGAGAACATCGATTCCTTCGCTTGCATGTGTTTGTTGATCTTCCGGTAGGCTTTGTACATGTCGACCATGAGCGAGAGCAGTTCGGTGTCGTTCCGTCCGTCGGCGTATTTCTTGATCATGCTGCGGTACACCTGCACGCAGAACAGTATCGCCTGCTGGACCAACTCTTTGCGCTCGTAATCGTTTAGGTATTTCCTGGTGTGTTGAAGATATGGTATTGATAATTAAAGGATCACCTTTATACAACACATTTGTGATTTTTACGGTGGTAGAGATAGTCTTACAAAATACAGTGTATTTGTTTTCTAATAATCTAAAACCTGTCCATAGAGATCGCCATCCTTCTTAGTTGAGGTTTTGGAATCGTTAATCCAGTATAATGTTTTCATCACGTATCACGTAATACCACAAAAGTTTAATGACTTTATTATCACAAACTATTTTCAATAAAAGGTTACTTTTTACTGTTAAGATTAAAAACATCCACTTTTAGACCCACTCAATATTCTGAACTGATCTTCCAGGAGCTCCAAAGTATACCGTCGTGTTGTGCGGTGTTTTTTCCTGAATTAATTCATTTCGAAAAAAGAGGACAGACTGCTTTATTACGTTGAATGAGTAATACATATCACGTTCCAGCAATTGCAGACTAACATACGTAGAGAATTAGCTTATATTCAACCCGAAACACACTAGAAAGCGTGATAGGGTAAACATTTGGTATCTTGGATGGATACCCCTCTGGATGGAGCGCACTATCTATTGTGAATAGTGGAAAATAGTAGCGTACAATACGATATTGCAGATACAGGAACGAGTTACCTTTAAAAAAGTTAAAAATGAATGTCCGACACCTTTTGAGGTTATTGTACCAAAGGAGAAACGCCGATGTCGAGCAGCGGAACTATTTCCTTTCCAAAAATTGTTCTTTTCTGCATATGTCAGGGTTGAAGAATCTACCAGATTTTTGCCATGCGGGAAATCTTGGAGAAGATGGCGGAGCAGCAGCTACACTCCTATCATCTCCTCATTGATTTTAAAGCCGCATACGATAGCATAGCGTAGATGGAAAACTCTCAGGGCCTTTTGTTACCACCAAGGGTCTGCGTCAGGGAGACGGGCTTGCTTGCCTCCTATTCAAGCTGGCTCTAGAGAGAGCCACCCGAGACTCGGAGATGGAAACTTCGGGTACCATATTCTACAAGTCACTCCAGATCTTGGTATACGCTGACGACATTAACATCATTGGCTTGAGGCTCTCCTATGTAGCAGAAGCTTACGAAAGCATCGAGCATGCGGCACTGAACCTCGGGTTGGAGATCAACGAGGCAAAAACCAAAATGATGGTGGCACCATCAGTGGCCCTGCTAACAAACACTGATTTACGCAGGGGTGATGTACAGGGCGGCCCGGGTATACGATAGCGGCGCCGGTCTTAACACGGCAGGACCGGGGTTCAAATCCCGGCGGACCGCCTCCCCGTACGCAGGACTGACTATCCAGCTACGGGTATAACTAAGTCACAGAGAGCTAGCAATTGCTAGCAGGCCAAGACCTACAGAGGTTGTAGTGCCAGAGAAGAAGAAGAAGAAGATGTACAGATAGGTGATCGCAACTTCGATAGTCTTCGTCTATCTGGTGTCAAAAGTCAGCACCGACAACAACATAGACGTTGAATTGCGTGCTGGCTGCCAACCGTTCATACTACAGCCTGAGGAAACTTCTCCACTCAAAACACCTGTCGCGACGAAGGAAGCTGGGACTGTACAAAACCTTTATAGTCCCAGTACTCACATACGCCTCTGAGACATGGACTTTGTCCAAAACTGACGAAACCCTCTTAGTCGCGTTCGAGAATGCTCAGAAGGATTTTTGGCCCCTTATGTGTGGAAGGACAATGGAGGAACCACTACAATGACGAGCTCTATGGGCTTGTACGGTGATCTCACCATCGTGCAGCAAATTAGGCTCGCCAGGCTGCGGTGGGCTGGTCATGTCATGAGAATGGCACCAGGCGACACAAGTCCTTTTAGACCGTCCACATGGACAGAGGATACGTGGTAGGCCCAAACTAAGATGGAGTGAGGGCGTTGATACGTCCGCCAGAACGGCCGGAATATTGGATTGGCAGACGACGGCGCTAGACCGTGAGTGGTATTGAGGATTGTTGCAGCAAGGGAAGAACCTACCACAGAGCATCAAATCTGAACAACATAACTCCACCCTTTCTGCTCAAGAACTCCTGTACCTCCGGGTGATGCAAGAGATCTGTAAATCTTCTTCTTCTTCTTTCTTGGCCTAACGACCTCTTAAGGTCATGCCTGCCATTTCTGGCTTACTAGACTAATTGATACCGCATAGTTGGTTAGTCAATCCTCACTATGTGGGAACGGCCCAGATGAGACTTGAACCCCGGTCCTGCCGTGTGAAGACCGGCGCCGCTGTCGCATCACCACCGGGCCGCGGTGGTATAGATATAGATCTGTAAATCTATATTGCAAATAGTGTAACAACCAATCCAACCAATTCATTGCAATACCAATTCGTTGTCCAACCTCTCAACTTTGCCGGATGATCCACACAGCCTAGTTGTTTAAGGATCCGTAGAATGTCGGAAAAGGAGATAAGTAAACTTATCTCTATCTATCATTATGAACTAACACAGCCTTTTCTCTGCTCTCATTTATGCCTTATCACATGTTAAAAACGGTTCAAGTGGTATTCGTCGCTAGGGTCCTTAAGCTAGTTTGATTGTGTTTCCCGTACGGTTTAACGCACGAGGCGTCCGAGGAGAGATGTGTAAAAGTGTAAGAAATCATAAGAAGATAGATGAAGGCTCTTTCGATAGGAACAGGCAGAGAGTAAGAGAGCAGAAGTTTTTTGAATGTTCCATCTAACACGACGAGATAGACAAAAACCAAAGACAACGTAACAAATATAGGCTGATATGTGTTAGGGTTTTGTGTTAAAATACATGTGGTGAATTCATGAGAAGAGTCATAAGAGAAACTGTTCTACGCGCCAACCAAAAGAAACGGTTGCAGGACGCAATATCACCCAACATCTCAAAGAGTAGAACAGTTAGTTTTTTTTTTCTTGAGAATCTTATCCTTCAACATCATAACTTCCTTTTAAACCCGTATCGGACACTTACTTGTCTGGTTCCGGCGTTCGCTGTAGCTGCATTGCCAAATCCAGCAGTACATCGTACTCGGAAAATTCCTTCAACGTTTCCATCAGCACGATCACGCACTTCGAAATGTGGGAAGCAAAATTACCTGGCCGATCAATATCCGACGCAGGGATGCGCCATAAACCCTGCAAAACGAGCACACACAATAAAAATGTTAAGACGCTATGCTAGTGCGGCGATCTAAAGGGCACTTCAAACTTACGTTGAAGAAATTGGTCGTCTTCCGTTCCGTAAACAGGCCCGGTATTTGATTGCCGAGCGTGGTACGGTACGTGCCAAGCAGCAGCTGGCGTGCGCTTTCGAAAGACTTGGTTGAACCGGGCGCATGCATGAAGTGATGTATCAGCCGGTACATCGATTTGTAGTGTTCCGGGAAGCGTGTTATGCACTCTTCCAGATTTTTAATGCACAGCTTAAAAATGGTGTCCCGTTGCGTTGGGTTGATCGGTTGCTGGTTCTGGATGCGAATTCAAATTAGAAATGTGTGAAGTTGACGGCCATATTCTACCGCTACTTACAATGAGTTCATCATCCGTCGAGGTACTGTCACTGTCCGAGTCGGAGGATGTATCCGAATCACTGTCGGACGAATCGCTGCTCGACGAAGAAGTGCTGGTTGTGGTTGTGGTCGTTGTAGTGGTGGACGTGATTGCACTTTCCTGCGATCCACGACGTATCGATGGGTGCTGCAGATCACCTAGCTGCTTGATTTCTTCTACGCGCAAATGTTCTAGCGCACGGCCAGCCACCATCTGACTGGCGCCAGATACCGGTGAAGGAACAGCGTCTACATCTTCCACCACTTGCACATCACTCTCTCCCGATTTCGATTCTTGTGGTTGCTTCGGACTGTTTACGGCAGCAGCCGCCACCGACTCTGGTTGTTCGCGCACGGTATTCTCTTCCCCAGCAGGCTCAGTATCTGCCGGCGCAGAACCGGCGGTTCCAACTTCCGATGCAGTTTGTTCCCCAGGTTTAGCAGCTTTAGGCGAACCTACCGCAACGTCCATGTCCGTCGTTCCTCCTGGGTTACCACTGTTGTTCCCATTTCCCCCCGCATTCGGTGAAATTTTTCGCTTGAGCATATTTTCATTAATTTTTGCACGATTCACCGCAAACGGGCTGGTGGATAGCTCCTTGAGCGTGCGCAAAAACAATCGGGACGTTTTTTTGTTTATCGGCGAATGCTGCTCCACGTACTTGATGATGGCCGCATTGATGCGGTAGAATATTTCCAACGCTTCGATCGCCAGCTGCGACGGACTGCTGTGATTGATCTTGATCGGATAGGTCGCATTGCATTCGTACAGATATTTGGCAGACTTGAGGTAATGCGTGAGGTAAACGGCCGGATGTTCCTTCTTCTTTTCCGCTATTTTACCGAGCATGTAGTGATGCAGCCAAATTTCGTCCTCGTGATTCTGCCCATTCTCTTCGGTCGATTGTACTTGCTGCTGTTGCTCATCGATAGCGTCACCGGTCGCATTGTTGTAGCACAGCTTGCTTAGACTTACCTTGTTGAAACACGTGAATGCGATATCCAGACAGCGCTCCTTATGCGTTTCGACCAAAGCAAAGCTGCGGAACGTTACATTACATGAGATCGTGAAACATGAGTGATGAATGTGAATCTCAAACAGTGTTTTACCTTTCCATGGACAGTGTATCACTGAGCAACTTTAAGCTGCGCGAACAGAAAGAATGAATATTGTAAGCAAACGATCCGTACTCGATCCATAGCTGCGAGTCTTCTTCATTTAGCTGCAAACACTGATCGAAACACTTCATACCATTGTCAGTTTCGTCGAGAAATTCCTGCAATCTGTTGTACCACGCAAAAAAAGACTCATTATTTGTACTTTGGGACATCCACTATGGCATGTCATCGATACTTACGGTATTGTTTCGGTTGAATTTAGCTTCGTTTCGACCTTGCTTGCCTTGGAGAGCGAAATTCCTGCCCACGAATCAAACCGTGATGGTTCCAGTGCCAGATCCATCACATAGTACCGGATCGCACGCGTGAAATCACGACTTTTAAAGTAAAAATCGGCCAGCAGATAGAAAATCGGTTTCACTTCGCTCTGTAGGATGTTGGCTGCTTCGGGCAAAGTGTTGCCCTTGCCATCGATAAACTCGGATATCGGGCGCGAAAGTTTTGCGATGTTGATTTCACGCGGTATAAGCAGAATGATGCGCTGGAGGAGAGCTTCCATGTCGGTCGAAATTGATTCCAGTCTGCATCGAGAAGGAGAAAGTATCAGCCAGAGTGTAATGACTACCTTCGCCGGCATCACGACGAACTATATCGATCAATGCACTTACTTGTACGAGTTAAACTCCGGCAGACTATCCGGACGGTAAAGATCGAACAGCTGAATCGCTCGTTCCCAGGTAAGCGACACTTGCACCGCACAGTGATCCTGTATGTGCCGAAGCCGAGGTCTTTTCTGTGGATATCCGTACAAGCAATACGTCACCTGCTCGAGATACTCGTTCAAAGTTTCCCGGAACGGTTCCAACATTGGGGAACGAATCTTTGGCACTACGACATCGAGTGTGTGAAACAGCAGCCCACTGTCACCTTTCGAGCACCAATTTTTCCTGTTTTTTTGGGTAACAAACGTTAGCAGGATTGAGCAGGAAGGTACATTTATGATAAAAACTCACTTTCCCAGCAGCTCGTGTGCGACGAAACACATCATAATCGAATTGCAGAGACGTTCGGGTTCCAATTCTAACGCGCCACACTGATCTGCAAGAGCCGGTGGACGATTCAGCTTAACCGAACTGTCCATATCATCTTTTTCGTAGGGAAAAGCAGTTCGAATGAAGCATAAACATAATCTAAGGATAAAACAAGTTTACCGTTCCAAAACGTAGTAAAGCACAATCCAAGCTCTCCAAAATTCGATCAGACAAAGCTGAGCGGTGTAATTTTTCTCCCCGCTAGGGTCCAGCTGGTGCGTGAGCATGCGATGTAACGATTGGATGAGTCTGGACAGATTTTTACCGAGAACATCGACTGCAAACACAGAAAGAATCGATTATTTACGAAACCTATAAACAAGAAGCAACACAGCAACCGTACTTATCGCTACTCCTTCTTGCTTGATGATGGATTCAATGTAAAGCAGCGTAAAGTTTATATTGTTCGCCCACATGCGTGACTTTCGGCTGTCGTGCTGTACCGGTGCGGTCATGAACTGCTGTACAGAGTAGGTGAAGGATTTTTCCGACCAAAGAAAACATTCCTAAAACAATACAGAACAACCGACGACGATTTGTGTTATCGAAATTCACTGTCAATCATATGTTTTCCCGGACGTATTACCTCCATTTCGGCCATGCTCCAGAGCGATTCCAGCAACATTTGCGTTTGAATCGTGAGGCTAAGGATCGATTCATCCGGATTCCCAACGGAGGTGTAGTACTGTAGCGTGTCTTTTAGTATTGTGACCACTGGCTCATGTTCACCGCTGTCGTAGTGGCGCTTAACGCGTGTAATGCGTAGCTTGCGCTCCGTTTCACTGATCAGTTCGCGTACCGAGCTTTTGCTGATGCTGGTGTTTGCACACTGGTTTGGAAGGTTTAGCTCGATGTTCGCTTCACCCGATGCTTCCAGAATCTCGGAAAGCTTTACGGTTAACCGAGTGAGCAGTAAAAACAAAAAGAAATGAATAAAATACATCGTAAATTACAAAGGAAAAGTGAAAGGAACTTACCAAATAGAGATGATCTAACGCTTCGTCGAACTGTTGCCTACTGCAGTCGAGAATGTAAGCAATCCACAGCAATCGAATGCGATACACCGCAACTATTTGCTGGCTGGGTAAACTGTCCACGTAGAATCGGCAGCGATGGAAAACTTCCTCATCGAATTGATCAAATATGCTGTAATGGGTAGAAAATATGATTTTCTATTTTAATTTTGAAATCAATTTAGTGTGTTAGTAGTTAGTAGTGACTTAGTTACTTAACCCTAACCTAAACTAAGATGGATCGAGAACGACCAGACCACCGATCAGTACTAAAACAACGACACGATCAATGAGTAAACAAAATAAAATAAATTTAATCGTTTTCCGATTAGGGAATAAATGCGATCTATTGTGACCTACACATCACGTCACACACCAAGTTTCTTGATGTCGCAAATAGTGTTAGTTAAAGTGCTACTGTACGCACAGTGCGCACAGCACTGCTGACTGTGCGCACAGCACAGTGCTAACACAGTGCGCACGCCTAGCACACCTAGCACAGTGCGAACACCTAGCACACCTAGCACAGTGCGCACAGCTAGCACACCTAGCACAGTGCGCACACCTAGCACACCTAGCACAGTGCGCACACCTAGCACAGCTAGCACACCTAGCACAGTGCGCACAGCTAGCACACCTAGCACAGTGCGCACACCTAGCACACCTAGCACAGTGCGCACACCTAGCACACCAAGCACAGTGCGCACACCAAGCACAGAATGCATATAAAAAAGCAACTGAAGAAAAATCCCGAGAGTTGAACTCGGTTAGTTCAAAAATCTAGGACGCAAGTCCACGCTCTATGAACCGTGCTAATTGTACTGGTATCTTCTGCTCGCCAAATTGAGGATAAAAACGAGACTCAAACTTTTGCATCGGTAGAATTAGAACGAATACCATTGTTGAGCCAGTTGAGAAATTTTAGTTTGATTGCCATTTGAAGTTAGTCTACATTTTTAAAAACTTTTCAAACAAACGTTAGAAGCGAAAATAAAAATAAAAGATGAGTGCCGATTGTAATAGCATTATAAAGGTAAAAACGTACCACAGCCATACAGCCGCATCTAGTATTGACTTACCATTGCGTTTGTTCATCGCTTCGCGCTAACGCAGCGTCCAGCTTTAGCTCGAGATGGAACAGTGTGATTTGGAATATCACCTCCAGCCGCTCGTCCGACAGTTGATTCCATGAGTCATAATCGGTGTACTGAGTGAAATGTGAATGCACCTTCAGGTAGAGCGAGCGTAGTTCGGGTTTCATCGCAATACCCCACGATTTAGAGACGTGTGCCAAAAATCCGTACATCAATGCGTACACATCAATGTCGTTTTCCTATACAAAATATAATAAGAGAGAGGGAGGGAATTGTTACAGAAGTGTTGATTTTTTTTGTGTGGAAAACTGCACCCATGTCTACCTTCATTTCAGCGACAAAATTATGCAAATTGCATTCACTGCAAAAATTCAGCTGCGTAACAGTGGTGGCTGATTCGACGATAGGAGAATGCCCTTCGGAAGATTCAGTCGGATCCTTTGCTTGATCGCCTGGTTGCTCTGTACATTCCTCCGGCACAAAGGGAGAATCTTTGAAACATAAATCCTCTCTAAAAAATATTTATTTCGAAAGGTTATTGCAAAAAAAAAACAGGAAGGCTGACAATCAAACAGTTTCCATCACTTACGAAAGATGTTGTTTAACGGCTTGTTTAAAGAATGAATCCACCGTTGCATCAATCGGATCGTTTACTTCCTGTGCGCTTTTCTTTCGCGTCGACCGTCGGTTCTTATGCCAGCCCCACTGCTCGAGAATCTTTAGCTCGGCACCAAGCCTTCGATGGGCTTTCTTCTTAGCCTGATCGTTTGCATCTATTTATGAAGAAAGAGGGACAATTTTTGATGGTGTTGAACTGGGAAAAAGTAATATCGTAAAAGTAAAACTTTCTTACCAACTCCGGAATCAGCACTATCGGCAGCAGACGTACCATTACCATTTGCTTCGTCATTACCTTTGGCCGCCGTACCACCAACACCATCGTTCGCTTCCTCTGCAAAAGTTTTTAAAGCAAACTTGATTTCGCACCAATAATATTATGTAAAAGTGGACAAAAAAGAATCACTCACCACCACACACTTCCTCTTCTTCTATTTCCATTCGATTTTCATCTCTTGCCGTAGGTTGCTCTACGGTACATTCTGGTGCGTCCGGTGACATCTGGACTTCTTCTTCAACTTGTTCCGTGTTTGTTTTCTGATGCTCACAGAACAGCTCGTCCGTGTCTACCATGAACACACAACGCTGTGGGCAAGATTTAAATGTGTCCCATTAACAATCAACAGTATCGGTATCGGTTTCAACTCCCAACCACCTACCAAATCTAGCTCCTCCATCAGTTCGTTCAACTTTACCAGCACGCTGCCGATCGTTTCGAAATTAAGATCCTCTACTTTCATCACATTCCGCAGCGTTTCGGGCATAATGGTGAAATCTGGCGCGTCTTCCGCTTGATGGCATGGTTTAAACAGCTCGTCAAACGTGTTCAATGCAGCTGCCAGTGGTCGATGCTTTTCTTCCTCGGTAAAATCGAACGACGGTGGTACGGTGAACACGGTATCCAGATATGGCAGGGTCGATTTAAATCGCTCCCGGATCGCTCTCACTACATCAATGTACAGCTTGTTGCGACTGTCCTTTCGGTGACATTGGCTGGCCCATCCGTACGCTTCCACCACGTTCGAGGCGCTGCAAAACACCCGCAGCAATCCTTCCATGCTGGGCCAATGGTTTGGATTACGTTTCAGACACTTTTCGAAATACATTTTCGATATTTGCAGATGTCCCGTTTTGAGGGCCATGTGTGCCAACCGGGACATAGTGTACACGTCCGTTTCATCCAGATCCATTGCTTTCATAAGGAATTCGATCGCGAGATTCTCCTTCCCTTGCTCTTCATAGATGAGCCCAATGTTGCGATAGCAGTTGTACTTGACCGCAAACAGTTTATTGTCCGTCTGGGTTGTTGTAACCTAAAAACAGGCAACAACAAAACAACTTAAAAAAACGGACAGGGCCTGCACGGGCCAGTCAGAAAGTTACGCACATCGTTGATGACCTGAGTGTCCAATAGTTCTAGCAGCAGTTCCAATGCAGCCTGCTGCCGGTTCTCTTTTTTCATCTGTAGCGCACGCACATATTCCGAGATGGCAATGGTTTCCTGCGGATAGATGGAAAAGCCGACGACACATTGGTAAGCACGTCCGGCAGGTGAACGAACCAAATCGCAAACCAGCATACCTCGGCTTCTTTCGTAACGATTAGCTCGGTATCGGAAACGTTGCTATCTTCGTCCGATTCTTCCTCGTTGAGCGCTGATATTCGGATCATTTTGGTTGGTTTTCTCACACAATTCGGCACTAGGACCTGATTGTTTGCGATGGCGGCAAAAATGGGTAAGTTTGTTTACATGGCTGTTTCGATCCGTGCGTCAAAAATCACCCGCTCTTGATCAGACGCATCAGAAGCTGCACGCATACAAACACAATCTTGTTTGGCAGGTTATGTCGTACGCCCGACATGTGTAGTGTTCTGCGCAGAGCGCTACAAATGTGCGGGAAGTGGAGCTAATTTTGAAATGCAATTGTACGATTTGTTCGCTCAACATCGCGACAATTTCTGTTCATTTGTTCTCATATCTCTAGAGATTCATTTGGCTATCAATTCAAAGACTAGTTTGCGATGGAAAGTATATGCCTAGCGTACATTTATTAAATACAGTTAGAAGCTTTTGTAAAATATTAACATAAACAACAAAATTATTGGAAGGTTCGATAAACTTGCCCAAGCGGCGGGGGTACAGGAGCACAAGGAAAATGCGTTCGGTCTTAAGCGCATCACCACCAATCTTATCTGCTTCGCCTATCGGTTCACAATCTAGCTGCTCATCTGCAGCAAGGCATTGATGACCGCGTCACGGTCTTGGTTGTTGGCTACGGCGACCGATTTGATCACCTCCTTATCGACCTGCGGGAACATCTCGTGAATGCGCGTTAGATCGTCGTCGGAAAGCACTGGGGGTGGTGGCCGTGCCACCTGCGGTTGATTCGGAGCAACAAACACGGGCATCGGGGTACCGGTAGCCACGTTCGGTACCAGCACGACCGGAGCATTGGTTTGTATCATGCGAGGCTGTACGACCATGTTCTGCAAAAAAAAAAGTGTGACAAAGGTATTAACACCGGGTTGTAGCCGAACTCCCGTCTACTTTGGCAGAAACTCACATTAAAGCTCATCACCATATCGATACTGCCCTCGAGGCCATCGCCCTGTTTACCGCTCAGCGGGTACCAATCTTCATGCGTTTCACCACGCAGCACCGACTGCGGGATACGAATTTCGGCCCACGCTATCAGTTCGTCCATGGAAAAGTTACACTCGTCGTAGATTTCGAGCGCGATCGTGTCGACACCGGCCGGCAGCTGACAGTGTATGACACGGTTCCAGCGTGGATTCCGACCACCGTTCGGTGCCGTTTGCGTTTCGTAAACAAAGTGACCCACGCGTAAACGCACGTACGGATCCATGCGTGTGATGCCGTAGTTTTTCACCAGCTTGGCCTGTGCGATGGTGATGCTAAGCCGTCCGACAAAGTTGGGAGCCTTCGATTGGAAAACGATTCAGAATGGGATTAGTCACTGCAGCGGAATTATATGAAGGGTATTGTACGGTCACTTACCATATGCGGCGTGTACGTGTTGTGGTAACTTTGAAGGGCCAAAGCGGCTTGCCTATCGGACACTTCCTGAATGTCTTGCGCTGTCGTAACACGCAGAAACTCATCCGGCAGCGGGCCAAGATAAGCCTGCAAATTGTACAAACAGAATGTTCTCGTTCAAATACCGTAAAAAAGCTACGAAACGGCTGAGTAACAGGTTTGAAGTAAGTTTTTTGGATATCGGCGTAAACCATTGCGACATTTGCAAGATATTATATCCAGCAAATTATTACTTTGCTTGCCCTCTTGAACTATCAAACCTGTACCGTGCATTTGGAAGGCTTCTCTTCACCAAGTTCCAGGAAACAAGTAAACAAACACAGACGAATTAAAACTACAATATGGTGCGCTGTCGAAGATTGCACGTTTTGCATAGGAATCTGTCCAATCTACCCAAATGACGACACAATTTTTCCAATCCTACTAGCTACCACATACATGAATCATATCAGCATTTGAGTTTAAATTACATTCTTTTATCGCTGATAAAGAACGACGTAGATAGATAGGAGCGGGTAGAATGCCAGCAAAGGCTTCTTGGCACGGTTAGCGACAGGAAAGATATCGATATGTAAGCAATTTACCCGCTTCCAGTGTTCGTTAGAGCGTGGGGTTACTTCCTCCATGGTTGGGGCAAAGTTTAGTGGGTAAACACGGGTCTTTTTTCCACTTGCTATCAACAAAAATACAACACAACTGGTTGGATTTGCAAAACAGTGCACAGAACGATACGGAATGTGACAGGTTGGTACAGGTACAGTTTTTGTCTTCCGCCATGTTGAAATTTAATGTGACAGCCCAAGGGATGTAAACAAATTCCGGTTTGAATACACAAGTGCAATCGCGCGGAAAAGCTGGTTGGTTATCGCATTTTAATCTTTATATTAACATACGATGTACCTCTGAGTCTTGCGGGTAAATCAAAATGTACGGCTGTGGTCATCAACCATGGTTGATTTTGAGTTCAATTAAATGTATTGTGTCAATGAAATGAAAGAGGTGTATTGCATTTAGAATACGGTTCAATAACAATAACATTTTGGTAATGATATCGATCGACAATTACAAGTCTCTGATAAACCCCATAAGCTGATGGGTACATGATTCCGTGTGTAGCTTATAGTGCCTTATAGATAATAGGACTTGTGATAGGGTATGTGGTAGAGTGCAAGTGAAAGCTAAATTGCTTCCGTGCTAGAACGGTGTTCTGCTGTCGCCTCCACAGAATTTATCTTCATCTAGCCATTAGCAACGTTCGACAGTCAAACGCGACTCGCGGGCAGGCGTTCTTGGCACAACAAGACACACAGGTTAGTAAACACAGCCTCAGTGACTCTCTACAACATTTACAGTCACAGTATTCCTGTATGCCTCTGGGATATGGACTCTGCCATAAACTAACCGACATAGCCACGAGCGAGAGGAAAATGCTCAGAAGGACTTTATGGGGAAGGGATCCACCCGATATGGCTAGAAGGACAGTGGAGGAACCATTACTTTCTATAAGAACGGCACGATGATCTCAGTATTGTGCAGCGAATTAGACTCGCCAGGAGCCTGTGGAGGTGCCGGTCCTATCACGGCACTACGGGGTATCTAATCCCGTCCGGATCTTATCTCCCCGTACGCAAGACTGCCTGTTTACCTAAGAGTAAAACGAAATAAAGGAAAGCCAGGCCAAGTCGAAAGCGAGTGCTTTCCTGCATAACCATCCATAACCATAGTAAGATAAATGTATACACTCAATTCATTTAACATCTTGAGAAATCTGCTCCAATCGAAGTATTTTTTGCAACGCCAGGAGGTACAATATACAATGAAACTTACGCAACATTCGCTCCACGTTTTAGACAGACATTTTAGACGATAGCTTCGTTGCATATCTGTGGAAGACAAATCGAACATTTTAAAGCTCTACGATTGTTGGAACGTGCTTCCGTAGCGGTAAACTCAATCCGAAATTTATTTTGACTTTATGATGATTTTGTCCAAAGACTAATGTCGCTGTTTAACCATTCGCTACTAGCCTGATATTGATTTTTAATTGCATTTATTTCAAAATTAAATTTAAATTCTCTCCAAAATGATTCTCTTTTAAATTCTTCTTCAAGTGCACCAATGTTTGAATCAACTTACCCTTCATTTGTGTTTAATTTCTTTCTCCATAATAACATACAAACAATCATTCTTTCATTACTTACACGATCAAATGTAATGTTACATATTAGTACCTATAATTTATTGATAATTCTATTTTTTGGTTCCAAACGCCTAAATACACTCTCGCATACCGCGCGCATACACACACACACACAGTTTCTATGTGTGTGATCCTGTCGCTGCTCAAATGTAGGACAGGTAGCTGGAGGCGCCCTTCTTCTTCTTCCCGTACTCCCCAAAGCCGAATACGTCGTGCGATTTGACGTTCTTTACCGCAATGCCGACATGTACCGTTTTCACCACGGTTTTCGTATGCAGATGAGTGTGATGCTTGATCGGCACGTGGATACGAATTCTGTGGACATGAATGGGTGTTGATTAGGCGACACTAAAGCCTAGAGCGCGGTTCGTCACCATACTCACTTGGCATGATCTGGAACAGGAAGTGCATCGAAGGCACACACAAGCATGGTAATGATGAGAAAGGCGGCAAAAACCTGTTCAAAGCTAGAACAGTGGAGGATATTAGTAAGAGTCCCTAATCTCGACCTCAATGCACTAAGTATAGTGTAAAATAAACATTTTAGGAGCGATATCGTGACGTTAAGGCTTTGCATATTCGGCTTTGGAAGTCTACTAAAGAAGAACGTTGGCTAAAAAGTACATTTTGACGTCCGTATTCCTTGCCACAATCTCAGTCACAAATATAATTTTTAGATTACGGGCACACACAAACGATAGTTCTCCAAATTGCTCCAATTACACATTGCAGTGTTGTTCTTCATTTTCACAGACACATGATTCAGCAACTGTTCCTTTACCACCATTAGAGTCTCTTTATTCACTGTTCTCTCTTTACGAGGCATAGAGGACCTCTAACGACACTATTGAAATTGCATTTGCACTGGTCCGGGCGCCATTACTTACAATCTTCGATGCCATTTTCATGGTGTATCACTGCTACTAAGTTGGTTTGAGTATTATGCGCAACCGAACTCTGCAAAACTGTTGCTATTAGCTTCCTCAACGGCACCTCAACAAAGACACAAACACTGTAACATTCACTCCGTATGTCACTCAACAGGAATAGCGCGGCGCACCCAATCGAATCTTGATCAACTTGTCTCGACTGCACAGCAAATCGGTTCGGCGTTTTTTGTTCCGGCGTTCGTCGCGACGCGGTGTCTCGGTGCTGAGCTCGCAGCTGATCGCGGTAGTTATGGTCAGTTTTTGAAACCGACCGATCTTTAAATATCTATGCGAGAAATGCTGCTGTGATGCCGTTTGGTGCCCACCCCAATCCTAACCCACCAAACCGACGGGGGGGAGAGGCGATGGGAGGGATTGGTGAGATAGGGGTGGTAGCAAATCCAGCCACGGTTCATCGAGTGTCTGCCTGGCGGCAGGCTGGACTGAAGTTGTCCACAGTGCCGGATGGTTGAAAACCCGCTAGCTCTGGTGGTTGGCGAAGGCATGACGTTGGAACAGTGGCCACTCGAGATCGGGCGTTTGATTGTGTGTTTGCTGTTGGAGCTCCGTCCATCACCCCACCCATCCGGAAGCTTGTTGGGTTCGATCACGGTAATCGCGTGCTTTGGTGGAGGCACAAGATAAACAAAAGTCCAACATTATCTCCCCATTATTGTCGCCCCGATCGCCGTATCTCCTTCTACGGGGTTTTTCGTTTTCGCTGCTTTTCGTTAGAGCCCACACATATGCAGATGTATGTACTGGTACTGGGAGAGTACACCGAAATTCATAGTCCCCCACATGAAGGCAGAAATGGGCGCCAAACATAATGTGTTGGTATTTGCCCTCCCTTCCGGCTTCGAGTGGCTCCAAAAAGTGGAGTTCATTATGAGCTGGTGAAAGAGAAAAGGGCGGAGGGGGAGGGGGGGGGAGGTCAAGTTGGATGGAAAGTGCGGAAAGAGTTCGTTCGCGGGAAGGATCGAGAAAAGAAAATTAACCAAAACAACGGCCCGGGTAACTGTGCTGGCGTCGATCGCAGCAAAAGAAGCTGACCCGTCAGTGTATAATACGACACGCCTAGTTGCCGATCAGTGGGCCAGGCGTAATGATGGACAGCATTCGAGAGATATTGGGTTCGGATATTATCTCCTTCAATTCCGCTGCTTAACCAGTGCGAATGTGCGAAAAGTGACGATTAACCGACATTGTTGTTAGGGTGTTTTGTTAGTTTTGTTGTCTGACACGTAACAGAAACTGATACCTCCTGTCGGTAGGACGTCTGGTACCGTTTTGAAGTACCCTTCAATCATTGCATATTGTATCGATACGTCAACTGAAGAATTTGCATAAATAATAATGAAATAAGTGGAATGAGTAACTGTAAAACAACCGGGAGAACATAATGTCTGCGTACAACCAACATAGTTTTACCGAATAGCGTAAAAGTTGGGGCGTTGGAGAGCTGTCATGCGTCAAGGAAGTGTCTATCAATATCTACCGAATAGTTGTAGAATAGCGAGTCGAATTGAAAACACAATTTTTAATTACAAGGTTTTCCAAAATTTTCTATAATACTATTTTATACATCATTTTGTCTACTTTTTGTTTCATGGAAGCTGGATCCTATGTCAACGCTACGTATTTTTGAGTAAATATGTACATGTGTTTGTACTCAACCCTGACGGATAGTACGATTGTACTTTCGTTACATTCGAAAATTACATCCGAAACTCCCGCGAACGAACAAATTTTTTTTTATAAAAAGGTAATATTTTAATTCTTTATAATTAAATGCATTTAAACCCAATCTGTTTCTTTCTCTTTGAATAAGTTTCATTCATAAGCATTTGAAACATTTTGTTTAAATTATCAGGGTCAGAATTTCTAACATCTTGTTTAATGATTTTACATCAGCAAGCATGTATACTTCTGAGTTTCGAGTGAAACGGTTTGTGCCATTTATCATACGTAGTATTTTATTTAGCATTATCTGAATTCTAGACCGGTGAGTCTTCGCACATGAACTCCAAACTGGTGTCGCGTAATTTACTGCCGGCAAAATCACTTGTTTAAAGATTGCCAATTTATTTGGAAGGGATAATTTAGACCTACGATTGATCAGTCTTCACACGGCAGGACCGGGGTTCGAATCCTGGCGGACCGCCTCCCCGTACGCAGGACTGACTATCCAGCTACGGGTATAACTTAGTCACAGAAAGCTAGCAATAGCTGGCAGGCTAAGACCTCACGAGGTTGTAGTGCCAAGGAAGAAGAAGAAGAAGAATCTAATGAAAGTCCCATTAACGCCATTTATTTGGATGCATTAACGCCATTTATTTGGAACTCCGATCTCAAAGGTGGAACAAGGCATCTTTTTAAACGGTGGGGAAAAATCATCGTTTGGTTTTTACTAGGATTGATCCCAATCTTCCAATCCGCTGCAAACATCAAGACAACGCTGCAATCTGTTTCTCAGCTCCACCAGATTCCTACCCTTAACCGCAATGGCAGTGTCATCTGTGAACAGAAACAGTTCACCATCGCAGGGTAAAGGCGGGATATCCGTCGTGTACAAAATATACAATAAAAGAGCCAGTAGGCTTCCCTGAGGAACACCCGCTGGTGCACTGGTTGGATCGGAAAGCGCAGAATGCAACGCAACCCTGAAGGTCCTCTGGGTTAGATAACTACTGATGATTTTTATTATGCCAGACAGTGTCGAATGCCTTCTCGACATCTAGCAAGATAACTGCTGTGGACTTTGATCCCATCTTATTTCGTTCGACACAACGTCAAAGCCTTAGAAGTTGGTGAACAGTTGAGTGCCCTGGACGGAACCCGAATTGTTTAGGCCGAATGGTATTCAAATCGGTTAAACAGTTTTGTATACAACTCAAAATGAGAGCCAAAGAAGTAAAAGATGTACAGACAGGTGAATGCTCCATTACAGTTGTCCAACATTTTATCTTTCTGGGGTCTAAAGTCTACACCGGCGACAACATAGATGTTAAGAAATTAATCAAGTTGCTGGCTGCCTATCGAACATACTATAATCTTATAAACATACTAGCAAATTTCTTCACTTAAAATACCTGTCTCAATGGACAAAGCTGGGACCGTATAGTATTTATAGTCCTTGTACCCACATACGCTATTGAGACAAAAATCGAATGAAGAGCTCTATACGCTGCTTTTTATCGAATTATACTCGGCAGGCTCCGGTGAGCTGGTCATGTCATGAGAATGGTATGCACTCTGTTAAGTCCTTTTCAAAGGCAGTTCAAATGGACAAAGTTGGGTTAGATTGACATCTGTTAGAAAGTCCTGTATGTGTGAAAGTCCTGGTACTGGCAACTATGCTATCCCATAAATAATTTAGTGTTCATTTAATGTACTGGAATTGCGCCATCCGTGTGTGGAACGACAAAATCATACGAAACTTCAATTCGAAACATTTCAATTCCGTGTTACTACAAATCCGGGTGCAACAATTTGCATGCTTGTCTATGGGGACAGAGTTCGTACTTGACCCGCCCGCAGCGTTGTTCCCGGTTGGCCGGTTTGAAATTGCGCGTACCGAGCTACAGTCAGACGTTAAATACATAATCTGCTAGCCTCGTTTTTGTTCCTGCTCCAGTTCGAGCCCGGGTGCTCCATAAAAACTCGTTCCCACTGCCCGAGATTGGGCAAGATGTCAAAAAAGGTGTTGCGCGTGCGATAAACCTGCTCGAAGGCCTGGTCCTGTGCCACCGGGGAGGGAAAGCGCGCAGTCGAACATACTGGAAAGTTGAAAAAGTGTATGTGTGTGTGTGGTTTTTCAACCAATTTCCCTTTTTACTTAATTAAAATGAATTTTACAGACACAATTTGTAAATCACATCCTTGATCGACAAAACTGCAATAATTGAATTTGCCTGCTTTATCTCGCCACAAAACTCTTCTCCAGGTGTATGTGTGTGTGTGTGGCTATCCCTTCCGGTTACGAATAAATGCTTTATCAGACGTTGATGGATAGCAACAAATTCACCGGAGCCCCAATTCAGCCACACTGTTTGGGTGTGAAAAGCAAACGTCGTAACCACCACGCACGTGGAAACGTAATCAATTACGAGCGCGCATTTCGCCGGTCCTCCTCTAGTTTAGCTGGCCGAAGACGTCCGTTCCGTTCCGTATCACCAGGTGTCGGTGAATTCTGCTGCCTTTAATTGTCCTCTGTCTTGGTCTGGCGTTGTTTCATGGGCAGTGCTTTGCATACTGACGCACAGCGCAGCGGAACTACTATTGAAAGCGAACCCGGGGTGTTGGCACGGTTGGCACCATTTCTCCGGGTTTCGTAACCGATGCGTTGTGATTTGTGATGTGTATCTTCGCACATCGTTACGCATCTGTTGTTTAGCCCTTTTCGTAAATACGGCGCCGGCGCGAGAGACACTTAAAATGCGATAATATTATCGATTTTTTTTTAGTTTTCAGGGCGTTCCGGCCGTCATAACAATGTGCCTGCAGTTTCAGAAATGGCGAATCCGGCCCCAATCAGCAGTTCATCTAAATCAAACACTTCAATTTGTTAGTCTACAGTCGAATGCTTTTGTTTTTGCTGCTTTGCTAATGAGCGGCGTGTTATTTTTGTTTCGGTTTACTCGAGTGATTTGGACGGGTTCGTCGCTTGCGTGACTGTTGAAGTCTTTTGATTGCAGATTTAGAGAAGCAAGTGTTGTTATCGATTCAAACTTCGGGTTGCCGAAATAAATGAAATTTTAAGTTTTAAGTATTTTACAGCTTTACGAACACTTATTCTTAAAAAAAACCTTTACATACATTTTATACTCAACACCTTTATACCGCACGATTCCACTGAAAGAACCCGTTTGTACCGTTAACTGGGTTACGAATTGCAACTTTTCATCATTGCACACCGTACGATCGAGATGTATCGACCATTTTATTTGCGCCTGTCTTCGGGCAAAAACCCGATTCGTTATCATGAGTTTCTTGTTTTTCCTCCGTCTTCGTGCGACCCCTCGGTACACTTGGTGTGTTCTCCCGTCCCGCCTGCCAGCGAGCTGAAAATGGGAAATAATGGGCCGGTGCAAGATTCCGGTGTGATTAATTTCCGTTTCCGCAATGCACGATCGGTGGGGATGGAGATTGAAAAAAAACGGCATCAAAAAAGCGAAAGGAAAAGAGCGAAACACATGCACTTCTGTTTTCGGTTTTTTTCATCGCGCTTGCATAATGATAAACCGTTTTATTGTTCTTCTCTCCACTTGCCGGCCTTAATACAATGTGTTCGTGTGGAGCAAAAAGTGGGGCGTAAAGTGCGGTTATTTTAAGGGGACAAAACTAATAAAAGTAACTATTTTTTGCCTAAGATTTAAATGCTATTCAAATGCATGTTTCGTTTTAGGTTTTTCATGTTTATGAAGCACGATTTTCTTCTTCGTGCTGTTCCAATCCAACCCACCGGAGCACGCACACTGCGCGATATGTTCGTCTTCGATTTTCCACGCACCATCCACGCACGGGCTGCTCGTGTAATATGAATACACTTTCACTATCAAAACTCTTATTTGCCTCCCACTTTATCATGCTTGCAGAGGCAGAGCTTGCACAGCTGAGGTCAGTACTGATGCACGGCATCGCGAATCAAGCAAACCATCCATGTATGTACCTGGCGCCAGCCGGCAACGATGGTATGGCATTCAGTAGCATTTTCTTTGTGCTCCTCCTTTCTGGCCACGGGGAAATGATTGCGTAAAACGACCAAAGATTAGAGCGTAGATGGAAAATCGTGCTGTACAAATCGGAACCACGGGTGAAGTACAAAGCGGTCGAACATTGACCATTGTCAATTGTATATAATTTTGAACCATTTTTTACCGTACGCATGCTTTGTGGTGCTGGTACACACAAGAAAATATAAGAGGGAAATGTTTAATTTGTTGTTCTCTTCGATGCAGCAACCGAAGCTATCATTTAGGTATTATTGTTAATAAATGTTTATGTGCGCTCCTTATGAACCGTTTCAAATTTCTGGAGTTTTTTGTAGCGGTTTTTTTGGAGGTGGAAAATTAATAATGATAGGAAATTAAGGTATTTTTCTCGCAGCTTATTACGCTAAACTATTTCGTGCAGCAAGATGTAATGTTTGCTTCCGCAAAAGGTGAAGGTTGTGCTTGTCCCACGTCCAATCAAACTGAACTGCTCCATATGGACCGAGCAAAATGTACTCTAGTTTTCCATTTTTCCCCTGGCTTGTATGTCCATAAAAGCAGAGACGAAAAACTCGTCTGCAACTAAAGCTTTTTTTTTGCTTAAGTACAATGAAACAATTCCAAATCGTGCCTGGCCATACCTGGCTGCTAAGTGTTGATGGCGAGCCGATTCCGGTTGAACGAACCAGACCAGCGACAGGTCTTTAGTTGGCAGATATACAGCGACAAGCAAAATCACATCACTGACATGCTCACGGCAGCGAAATCATCATAACCGACAGACTTGACGTCTGACAAGGCAACAGCAGCATAAAGTGGGTCGACGACGACGACGGTGTGATTCGTATCTTTCACTGTGGTTTATTTATTTCTCGGCCAGGTAGCAGTTTGTTGCGAGCAAATGTGATTTGTCGGTGATGTAACAGAAAGAAGAAGGACAACGAAAGTGAGTGTGTGTGGTTTCGATAAGCATGGACGAGATCAATGACACTAAACGGCACTACAAATCGCTTAATTGGTATTGCTGATGATGTGCGTGGAGAAATCGAACTAGCAATTGGAAACATTGGCGATTTTAACTCTGATTGGTTCTGCGTAATTTTGTACCACTTGAGCACATACCGGATGGTATACAAAAGCATTCATTATGCTATGTACCACAATTAAACTTTAATCAGTGTTTTTGGTCGTATGATGAGTTTGAAGTATCGATCTTTTTGGCTCAGAAATTGTACAGGGTCTTTGATGTGTTAATTTGGTCCTTGTACTATTTCCTGGAACATCTTTTACTGACACAAAGTTATGCTCGAACATTGAAATTAAGAAGAACTACATCTTATTAAAGTATAGACCTGCAAATTTGAGGTCTCTTTCAAATCAGGATAATCAGTCCAGCGTACGTGGAATAAGTTCTCTAATTTTAAAACACTGGCACCACTATCAACTCACCAATCTTGATCAAAATATGGCATTAAATGGATCTTCAGCACAAGAGGCTCATTGGTATGAACATCATGAAAGAGCCCGGATTAGTTAAATAACAATAGCAAATCCTAATAACAAAACCTGGTCCTAAGATTCAGTTAACAACTAGTAGATAACACAAATATCATCCAACTTCATGATCAGTAGCATCGATCTAAAGAGTTCAATAAACTAGGATTGAAATATTCTAGTATTCTAGAATAACTAATCGAAAGGGAAGTAAGGGACGTTAACAGGATTAAGAGAAACGGGAAAAAGATTCACGGAAACGCACACGAAAACGGAACAAAGGGATATTGTAGTCGAATTTATTTATTTATTTATTTTAATTTCAATGTCTGCCACCAGTACAGAGGTTTACAAAGGGTTTAACAATGTAGTTTCTTATTTACTAGGGAAGGGGGAACGCCATTGGGATAGGATCGAGATAAGGTAGTTAGGAGTAGTTGAACAATAGAGATCGGAAGTGGGAAACTGGGAAATTGAAGTCAAACAGATGGTGTACGCGGTTAAATGCAGTGCAGGCTCTCAGAATTGGTGGTAAGTGTAATTGAAGCTCTATCAGGCTTGGTGAAGAGCGTTAGATGAACCATAGCGAATATGCGGGATGGGATTTAGATGGGATAAGACAGGATGTAGTTCGTGGAAGCCGAACAGCTATGCGAGTTGAGCGTGGTTGAGCTAGCCATCGTGGTTGAGCAAAATTACAGTAGCGTATTCTAGAGAAGATCGAACCCAATAGTAGTACAGGAACTTCAGACAGTAGGAATCCATAACAAATAGGATTACAATCAGACCTAGTAATTTGTTAACTTTGCTGATAATATAATCAACGTGTGAGTGGAAGGAGAGTAGTGATGGGAACTCCAGAGTGGATTCACGAATCCACTCCGAATCCACATGTTGAAAACCGACTCCGAATCTGATAAAATTCCGGATTCGACTCCGGAGCTCCGGAGTACTCCGATCGAATCCGGAGCACTTCGGAGCACTGGAGTACTCCGATTGAATCCGGAGCACTCCGGAGGACTGGAGTACTCCGATTGAATCCGGAGCAATCCGGAGCTCCGGAGTACTCCGATCGAATCCGGAGCACTCCGGAGCACTAGAGTACTCCGATTGAATCCGGAAACGGGTAAACGCTTGTTTTAAAAAGGAAAATGTTCTTCACATCTCCCCCCCACCCCTCCCCTCCGGTCACGACCCGGTCGGAGTCGATCCGGAGTTGATCCGGTCTTCGGATCGATCCGACTCCGGTGTTTGCTTCATTTTGCCCAACACTAAAGGAGAGTGTCCCGTCCAGCCATACACCTTGAATCTTTACAGAAGATACGCGACAAACAAATGGATTACAGAGAGGGTAGTTGAACGAAATCCCGAAGGATCTGAGGAATACGTTGCTATATTTCGTTCGCCGAGATTCAATCGCTGCGGGCACTCAATAGTCACTCACGTTTCTTTGAGCTGTACTCATTGTAACGGTGAATTTGAATCGTAGCAGCTCAAGTAATAAATGAGTACTTTGGCGGCAACGTTCGTTCCCGTTTGTATGAGAAGAAATCCCTCACATTTTGGGTTGCGGATTCGCGTCGAGTCGAGGTTTTAAAGTTTAAATAACCCATTTTGAAGTGAGCGTCGATAGAATTTCGGCGGTCGAAATTCGTGCTGAGGGCGTATGTAGCTTCTGGTATGTAGATCAGAAACGTGTGTTAAGGATCCAGGCGTATTACTTTACAAGAAGTTTTTTAGAAAAAATGCGCCTGAACGAAAACTACCAGACTGGTAATTCTAGAATGATTAGTATGATTCGTGAAAGCCGAGTACATCGAGTCGCTGAGATGCGCACATGTTTGGCCGTTGCTTGAGTAAGCAAAAATTGTGCGTTGCGCTACTAACTACTCAGGAACTATAGTTTAGGGCAGCATTCAATTCAGGCTCACTGTGTGCTTCAAACTGCTCGTCATCATGTCATCACCAGAGGTAACCAATTACTTTGCCTCATCTTTAGAACTACCCCAAAGAATTCCATGATCCAGTGTGCATCAAGACCGTCTACTGCAGTATCGTTCGCTCGGTCCTGGAATACTCTTGTGTTCTCTGGAACCCTACTACTGCTACCTGTTCTGCACGAATTGAGTCGATTCCGCGAAAGCTTACCCGCAATGCCTTACGCTTGCTTCCCTGGCAAGAACGCCGGAATCTTCCGTCGTATCCTGCTCGGTGTCGTCTCCTGGTTCTTGAACCCCTTCCCGTTCGAAGGCGTAATGCTGAGTGCATTTTCATTGCAGGTCTGCTGAACGGAAGTATTGACTCGAGGTCTCTTTTGTCAAGCATCGATCTTAATGCACCATCTCGAGCACTCAGGCCCAGGGATACGCTTCGTGTTATTCAGCCCCGTTCCAGCGCTGGTCGGTCAGACCCCATGCTTCGCATGTCAGCGGCCTTTAACTCCGTCTCGGATGCATTTGATTTTGGCCTACCTTCCGGCAGTCTTAGAGACAGGCTCCGTCTTCTCTCATGGTCGCACTTATTTACGGAGCAGCGAGTGTAGTCGTAGTCGTAGATAACAATCTTTGCTACTCAATTAGGCCTCGGCGGCCCGTTGATATATCAATAAATAAATAAATAAATTCTGGAATCTTTATGTCGTGTCATTCGATCAAGTGTTCTTTGTTTCTATATGCACTTTTTTACGCTACGTACACGTTGTGCCTACAAGAAAGTTTCACACTCGTGCAATGGAGCAGGGCAACTCTGTCCATTTTAAGCATGTGAGTTTGACGAATGAATTCTAATCCTTTATGATTATTTTGTTAAGTTACTTATACTATCAAAGGAGCTAGTTATTGCGTTGCTACGTTGTGTCTCTACACTTAGTACGAGCTGTTATCGATAAATTTAAAATCGAATCATTCACAAACAAAAAGATAGTACAACATAACATTTTATTTATTGTTTAAGCACCTAAAGCTAGTGTAAAAGAGGAGATGTGAAAAGATGCAGATGCACAATTATAATATTAACATTCCTGAGCAGGAAACATCACTTTACGTTGAAGGATTACTAACAGAATGTCGGTGCTACTTATAGCAGCCCGGAGCTTGAAATCTCGATCACAAAAACACACCGCTCTGCAATCGTACTTTGGTTTACAGCCTTACATAATTTACCGTGTATAAATAAGCGATTTGCCGTGCACACAAGCTGTGCACAAATTAAATAACACCTAAAGCCAGCGCCACCATCGCACACGACGGTGAAACGGGTCCTGTAGCTCTGCTAGCGATCAAACGGGCGACTAATATCGCCCACACGTACGTATATCTGCACCAAATCTGCGTATGAACTAGGTGGTACGGGCAAACAAATTACTGTTACGGTTTTTGGCTCCTTCCCTGCGCATCCTCGACCCACCCCTTACCGATAGATCTGGTCGGGGTTTTTCTCGAGCGCATCCTTAAACTTGATCGTGCCCCGGTTGCGGCTGTACTTCGGGTCGAACTTTTTCTTCCCCCGCAGCTCGTTTTTGCTCGAGCCGGCACCGACACTGTCGCCGAGTTTCTCAACTGCACGGCGCTGGCTGGTCGCGGACGGGCCAGTTTCTGACCGGTTGTGGTGGTGTTGGTGGTGGTGATGGTTCGTTCGTTTCTTGGTCGTACCTTTCGTCCCTTGCGAGCCGCCAGTCGGTTTGTGAGTGGTGGTCGAAGTAACCGTGGCATCACTCTGTCCCACATATGGTTTGGGAGTTTTGGTGTAGCTCTTCTTTACGCCAGCACTGTAAAAGTTGGACAGCCCATTGGTGCTGCTGACGCTGGACGACGGTTCGGACAGTGCGGTAAAGGTGGTAACGGGAGGTGCCGATTGAGTGCTCACCTCTTCCTGCCCGGCGGGTGCTACCTGTGTCCAAGGGCTAACGGCGAACGGTGGAGCGACGGTACGATTGTTGTACTGGATCTCCACATTGCTGTAAGACTGAGCAACGGCTGCCGGTGCTTTACCATTGCTACCGTAGAACATAGTCGCATCGTACGTAGGACCGAACCGTTGCGACTGAGCACCAACCGCTACCGGTGACTGTTTCGGTGTGGTTGGATACGTCACGGACGACGATGACGGCCGGTTGGACACTGTGCTTGAGGTAGACGTGACACAGTTCCAACATTTAACACGGTCCTTCGTTCGTTTTTCCTTCCCAGGTGAGGCGGTCTTGGAACGATGCTTGTGGTTCGGAGCAATCGTAGACTTGGGACTGACGGAGGTGCTCGTCAAACCGTACCGTACTCCCGAACTTACACCGGTCACTGTTGGTTTCGGTTTTGCGCCCCGTACTGTCGTCTCTTGAGGACGCTTTTCGGTCGGCACAGCCGTCAACGAGGTAACAATCTTCGACTCGGACAGTTCCGGTACCGTACCACGGACAACGCCGCTCGTGAGCGGTGTTTTCTTGATGGAAGCAATCGGCCGCCAATCGTCATCGCCTGCATCCGGGAAGAGTGTGTGTATGGTGGCTTCTACCTTGAGCTCTTCCCGTCGCTCCAAATCCCGGATGACGGCGTTCTCAAAGTGTTTGTACCCCGAGATGCCCAGATCGGACATCAACGAATCGTACTTCCCGGGTGGTGATGCAGTCGATGAATGTCGGCCCCGTTTCGGACCTTGGACAGCTTTCTTGCCATAGGTGACTGGAGACGTTTTGTAGTGACTGCCTGCTTGCTTGGTGAAAGGTTGTCCGTAACGTAGCTCGTTGGCGTTAGAATAGTAACCGGCGGCATTGTGGATGCCCGCTACCGGACGGTGACTACCGAGCAGATTGATTGGTCCATGTCCGGGCATCGAGACGGCCTGCTGGATGGCTCCGGTAACACCGTTCACTGCATGTGCGAGTTTTGATGCACCGATACCCGTCTTCAGGTTGTTAATGAAGTGCTGCAGATTGTTCTCCAGATTGGTCACCGTCGGGACATAGTAGGACCGTTTCTTTGGTCCACCGTTCGCAGGTTTGGAGAAGGGTGCAGACCTGTCAATTCAATGAATTTATAAACATTAGTAACCTATTTTAGATATGATAATTATTTAAATAAAATATTTATAGTAGAAAAATTGATTGGAAGCTCCTTTTCCAGAAATTATACTCTTCTCTAGACATTTCTCTTCTTCTTCTTCCTTGGCACTACAACCTCGTGAGGTCTTGGCCTGCCAGCTATTGCTAGATTTCTGTGACTAAGTTGTACCCGTAGCTGGATAGCCAGCCCTGCGTACGGGGAGGCGGTCCGACGGGATTCGAACCTCGGTCCTGTCGTGTGAAGACCGGCGCCGCTATCGAATACACCACCGGGCCGCCCCCTAGACATTTCTAGACTCTGTTTAAATTTAAGTCTGTTTTCTCGATTATGTTCAATTAGAAATAGAATTTTTAGAGTCATTTCAACATTTCAGACATCTTTTAAAAGACCTCTTCTTTTTGTAGGAAATCTCTAAGGACCTATAAAATCAAGTTCTATATTAAAAATGTTCCATTTCATGTCCAGAAATGACTACAATACCTCAGATTCATCACGAAACCCCTGCATCTTAAGCACTTGTCTCATTACACTTACCGTTGGCCAAATAATCACCAATCTTTCCCTTACTTAAACCTCTTTAGCCGACGCTTCACACACGCCAACGCTTTACGTCTGTGTGTAGCTTAGCAGCAGAACTGTTGGAAAGAAAGCAACATGAGCGCGGCTCCCCATACGCGAACCGCAATTTCCTTTCATTCGTGTTGTTTCCTTCCGTTTTGTGTTTTTTGTATCCGGCCCAGCCGATACTTAGGGCGTGCAGCAGGTGTGAATTCTTCCTAAATAGTGTAACGGCAATCGTCACACACGCCGGCCATTAACCGACCGCTGGTGGGAAGTGAGGTTAGGGAAAAGCTTCATGCCACACGGAGTGGGGATAAGGGGATCGCTGTTCGGTTGGTGAGGATCGCAACTAGCCGACAATTAGCTAAGTTATAAAAACACTAGCCATTCGATGCTTCCGAAGCAATCGCGTCTAGTCCAGTGAGCACGCGCGATCAAGGGACTCGGAACTTGCAGTTTTTCGCTTTCAGCATTAGTGGCCGTACCGTGAACGTGTTTAGTTGGAAATTGGTGGTGATTTGACAAGAAGTGTTAGAATAAGACAAAATGATGGTACCTATCCGGTGGCAGAGCAGCTCCCGGAGAACTGTAAGTGATCTCGTGTTTCCTTTTTCCGAACGTGTGTAGACGACTAATCAGATACTCTTCCTCTGTGTGTTTACAGTGCAGCATTCATGTGTTGTTGCTGTTGGTTCTTCTGCTGACAGGAGTCCTAGCTAGTGGGAGTCGTGTGAGGTAAGACTAACATCTCACGGTGCTGTCAGTTAATTCTACTAAACTGTGACTGTGTTCCTCATCTTTCGCCAGATCCAAAAAACATAGAACATCACGCGGTACTACTGCAGTAGGACGCTGGCAATCGAGAACGTCCACCGATGGAACATCCAACACAATCCACGAGCTCGGTGCAAAGCCTGCACCCTTCTCCAAACCTGCGAACGGTGGACCAAAGAAACGGTCCTACTATGTCCCGACGGTGACCAATCTGGAGAACAATCTGCAGCACTTCATTAACAACCTGAAGACGGGTATCGGTGCATCAAAACTCGCACATGCAGTGAACGGTGTTACCGGAGCCATCCAGCAGGCCGTCTCGATGCCCGGACATGGACCAATCAATCTGCTCGGTAGTCACCGTCCGGTAGCGGGCATCCACAATGCCGCCGGTTACTATTCTAACGCCAACGAGCTACGTTACGGACAACCTTTCACCAAGCAAGCAGGCAGTCACTACAAAACGTCTCCAGTCACCTATGGCAAGAAAGCTGTCCAAGGTCCGAAACGGGGCCGACATTCATCGACTGCATCACCACCCGGGAAGTACGATTCGTTGATGTCCGATCTGGGCATCTCGGGGTACAAACACTTTGAGAACGCCGTCATCCGGGATTTGGAGCGACGGGAAGAGCTCAAGGTAGAAGCCACCATACACACACTCTTCCCGGATGCAGGCGATGACGATTGGCGGCCGATTGCTTCCATCAAGAAAACACCGCTCACGAGCGGCGTTGTCCGTGGTACGGTACCGGAACTGTCCGAGTCGAAGATTGTTACCTCGTTGACGGCTGTGCCGACCGAAAAGCGTCCTCAAGAGACGACAGTACGGGGCGCAAAACCGAAACCAACAGTGACCGGTGTAAGTTCGGGAGTACGGTACGGTTTGACGAGCACCTCCGTCAGTCCCAAGTCTACGATTGCTCCGAACCACAAGCATCGTTCCAAGACCGCCTCACTTGGGAAGGAAAAACGAACGAAGGACCGTGTTAAATGTTGGAACTGTGTCACGTCTACCTCAAGCACAGTGTCCAACCGGCCGTCATCGTCGTCCGTGACGTATCCAACCACACCGAAACAGTCACCGGTAGCGGTTGGTGCTCAGTCGCAACGGTTCGGTCCTACGTACGATGCGACTATGTTCTACGGTAGCAATGGTAAAGCACCGGCAGCCGTTGCTCAGTCTTACAGCAATGTGGAGATCCAGTACAACAATCGTACCGTCGCTCCACCGTTCGCCGTTAGCCCTTGGACACAGGTAGCACCCGCCGGGCAGGAAGAGGTGAGCACTCAATCGGCACCTCCCGTTACCACCTTTACCGCACTGTCCGAACCGTCGTCCAGCGTTAGCAGCACCAATGGGCTGTCCAACTTTTACAGTGCTGGCGTAAAGAAGAGCTACACCAAAACTCCCAAACCATATGTGGGACAGAGTGATGCCACGGTTACTTCGACCACCACTCACAAACCGACTGGCGGCTCGCAAGGGACGAAAGGTACGACCAAGAAACGAACGAACCATCACCACCACCAACACCACCACAACCGGTCAGAAACTGGCCCGTCCGCGACCAGCCAGCGCCGTGCAGTTGAGAAACTCGGCGACAGTGTCGGTGCTGGCTCGAGCAAAAACGAGCTGCGGGTGAAGAAAAAGTTCGACCCGAAGTACAGCCGCAACCGGGGCACGATCAAGTTTAAGGATGCGCTCGAGAAAAACCCCGACCAGATCTACCGGTAAGGGGTGGGTCGAGAATGCGCAGGGAAGGAGCCAAAAACCGTAACAGTAATTTGTTTGCCCGTACCACCTAGTTCATACGCAGATTTGGTGCAGATATTCGTACATGTGGGCGATATTAGTCGCCCGTTTGATCGCTAGCAGAGCTACAGGACCCGTTCCACCGTCGTGTGCGATGGTGGCGCTGGCTTTAGGTGTTATTTAATTTGTGCACAGCTTGTGTGCACGGCGAATCGCTTATTTATACACGGTAAATTATATAAGGCTGTAAACCAAAGTACGATTGCAGAGCGGTGTGTTTTTGTGATCGAGATTTCAAGCTCCGGGCTGCTATAAGTAGCACCGACATTCTGTTAGTAATCCTTCAACGTAAAGTGATGTTTCCTGCTCAGGAATGTTAATATGATAATTGTGCATCTGCATCTTTTCACATCTCCTCTTTTACACTAGCTTTAGGTGCTTAAACAATAAATAAAATGTTATGTTGTACTATCTTTTTGTTTGTGAATGATTCGATTTTAAATTTATCGATAACAGCTCGTACTAAGTGTAGAGACACAACGTAGCAACGCAATAACTAGCTCCTTCGATAGTATAAGTAACTTAACAAAATAATCATAAAGGATTAGAATTCATCCGTCAAACTCACATGCTTAAAATGGACAGAGTTGCCCTGCTCCATTGCACGAGTGTGAAACTT
>KZ062073.1:210498-229364 GCA_002091835.1 Anopheles maculatus | reverse complement strand
ATACGAGTTCATTTGTAATTCATTCTGACTTTGTCCTAATCCTAACTTGTAGTTGTCAATTCCGTAAAGTCCAGTGGTATGTGTGTATATGTCTACATTCTCCGATTCAAATTCTTCGTCTTAATTCAAATAATAATGTATGAAATTATCCTAATTATAAATCTCACATTTCCAGCCACCAAAGAAGGAACTTGTTTAAATTTTTGTTGGCAACCCTGTCCAAGATCAACTCTCTTCAACCGAACTGTCAACGTGAGTGAAGCGCTCTCTTTTGCTACAACCACGAAACAAGACGGACGCAAATCTTTGAGGAAATAAACGAGTAAGCAAACACAACAATTTTCATGCAATTTCTGAATTCATGCGACTAATTCATTTTGCATTCCATGCAACTTTTATTTCCTAACGTTCCGTGTGAATGTAGAAGTGTGTGTGAGTGTTTGTGTATGGTTTCGAGTGACAGCTAAATGTAAACAATGTAGCGTGGTTTGCAGTATCTACTCAGTGCCACTATCAACCTGTTCCTCTGAATTGTTACTGATTTGCTTAGGTAGAACTGCTAATCGATTTGCTGCGCGTACGATTTGTTTCCCTAACGCTGTGCGCAGCGTTACTACACGCACTACTTTATTCTTCCCCGCATGCACACCTATTATCCGTCCCATTGGCCATAAAGTAGGTGGTATGTTATCTTCCTTTATGATTACCAGTTGCCCTATTTCTAGCCGGTACCGGATGGGTCATGAATCGTTTTGCGCGGGCCTGTAGCTGTTGTAAGTATTCCGGATACCAACGCGATCAAATACTCTGAACGTGCTTCTGCAAAACTTCGAACTACTTCAACCTGTTTGACGCAACCTGTCTCCTATTAACCTGCGGTAACGCTGGCATGTTCGACCCTACCAAAAATGACCCGGCGTGAGCGCTTCCATTTCCGACGGTTCATTTGAAAGCGGGATCAAAGGTCGTGTATTCAAGCACTGGTCGACCTGTGTTAACACTGTAATTATACCCTCCTGAGTGAGCCTCGTGCTTCCTATCGTGCGTATGAGGTGCTGCTTCGCCGACTGCACTGCAGATTCCCACAACCCTCCGAAGTGTGGCGCTCGTGGTGGAATGAATTTCCACTGAAATCCTCGTTCGCACACCAGTTGAACAGTTCACGTCGATCACGATCGCTGCACTTTAGCATCTCATGGATGCGACAAAGCTCATGTGCAGCACCGAACAGCCAGAAGTCCGGATCAGCATGTAAGTATCGGTCGGGATATGACACTGCCAATAATACCGCCAATGGATGGTTGGATGAGAGCAGTATACGATGCTTTGCCGAAATGTGTGCCATTTGTGTGTTGCGAAGCCGGCCACCAACACGCTAGATTCCCGACTGTTCCAAGAAAGGTGACAACCATTTCATCTTCGAAATATCCTGTTTATAATCACTCTCTGTGCCGACTTCTAACTCACTCTTTTCGGTTTATACTTACTCACTCACTCACTCACTCACTCACTCTCTGTTCCGACTTCTAACTCACTCTTTTCGGTTTATACTCACTCACTCACTCTTTTCATATTATAATGACTCTTCTCGGTTTTAACTCACTCTTTTCATACTATAATTACTCTTTTCGGTTTTAACTCACTCTTTTCATACTATAATTAATATTTTCGGTTTAACTCACTCTTTTCGTATTAATTAATTCACAATTAATTAATTTCGTATTAGAGTAATTAGCACTGCAGATTCCCACAACCCTCCGAAGGAATGAATTTCCACTGAAATACTCGTTCGCACACCAGTTGAACAGTTCACGTCGATCACGATTGCTGCACTTTAGCATCTCATAGATGCGACAAAGCTCATGGGCAGCACCGAACAGCCAGAAGTCCGGATCAGCATGTAAGTATCGGTCGGGATATGACACTGCCAATAATACCGCCAATGGATGGTTGGATGAGAGCAGTATACGATGCTTTGCCGAAATGTGTGCCATTTGTGTGTTGCGAAGCCGGCCACCAACTCGCAATATTCCCGACTTTTCCAAGAAAGGTGACAACCCTTTCATCTTCGAGGTGCGCGGTACAGCTCTTCCGTTCTTGATCTCGTGAAGATCATCCGAAAATGACTCATGCTGGGCTAGCTGACTCAACCGAAGTTCTGCTTCCAGCAACTCGCTCTTCGTCAGCAGTGGAACTAACGTGATCAGTTCCTGAATCGTGGCCTGAGGTTTGGACGATGCTGTGTGTGTTGATTTGCTTGCCCGAAGACACTTAATGAAACGCAAGCAATACGCCGTAGTTCGTCTGAGTCTGAAGCGGTGGCTAGACTAAAGTTGAGGCAAGCGCGATCAATGCGCGAACGCTTCATTTTTCCTGCAATGCAGGATCGGAGCGCGAAATCAGGAGCGTTCGCTCATAAAAAAAAATAGATCGCGCTTGCCTCAACTTTAGTCTAGCCACCGCTTGAGGTAGGTAGAGCATCGTGTAAATAATGTGTTGCTAGCTTCGTTTATAGTTGACTCTGTAGCAATTCGTGGTTGGACAACTCGTTCCTCTTCTGATGATTCGATTTCTTCTCTTGCAGGTGCACTCTCAGGCCAATTTTCCATCTTGCTGCTTAAAAACTGTGATGGTTGTCAGCCTGACTGTCAAGCGGCGACAGATCATCTTCCGCAGGGGTGGCAGCACTGGACTGTCTGTGTGAAAAGCGCGTGCTTCGAGGGGAAGTTAGTTGGCACACGATAGAGAGAATAAACACACGCATCTTGCACCAAAATAACCGTGGCCCGTGCCACCACCAATGGCTCAAACGACGTTCCATGCAATCGAGTCTACAAACTGCTGTATTTTTGCAATCCCCTAAAACGCATTGGGAAATGAACGTTAGCCCACCTGGCAGAGGTAACTCAAAAATTGTGGTAATATCCACCTTGAAATCGTGGTGACAGGCGAAGCTTATTAAAGCAATTTCCCCTCAAACCCGAGCGATTGTGGTAATATGAACCTTCGTGTTTTGGTTCTTATTAAAACAATTTCCCCTCATCCCGAACGGTGTTTCAATACCTACCATTCTTTCGTCTTTCTTTCATTCCCTTTTCTTTCGGTACACGTACACAGTTAAGCACAACACACTCGTCACGCTGAACACAATCTTTTATTGATCCTTACAATATTTAATATTATTTTAAAAAAAATCACTTCACTGTTCTAACACTGCTTCACTTTCCTAAACGAGTCGCAAATTTCACTTCACTTTATCACTCAACCTTAGATGCTATTACATTACCCTTCCTGTCGCTGTACGGTATTTGCCTCCCTCGCTGTTCTGTAGTGTTGACGACGCGCACGATGTCATCTTCTTCGACGGGCTTTCTCGCCTGTGGATTACCGCTAAAACACATGGAAACACGTTAAAAACCATAATTAATAGAAAGGAAGATATTAAAAACAGTATCTAATAGTTTAACTTACCTTTTCGATTTTCATAAACGGATTTAACACCGCTTCTGTTTGCACGCGTCCTTCTTGCACTGTCCGCACGCTGAACACAATTGAAAGCACGATCGTCGAAAGTGGACTGTGTGCATGTGTGTGTTCGATATTCATGTTCTTCGGACTTGTCCGGCGGCATCGAGCGGTGTGTGTGTCCCGTTTTGCTTTTGTTCTTTCTAGTTTCATATTGCACACACATGCAATTCCAACAACAACAACCCCCGATGGGACTCATCTCAGAGTCAGAGGGGGAAAATCACTCAAATTAGAACGAGAGGAAGCGATGAAAAAGCGAGAGATCATAGAAAAACTTCGGTTTTTGCCAACAGGGTAGTTGGCACACGATAGAGAGAATAAACACACGCATCTTGCACCAAAATAACTGTGGCCCGTGCCACCACCAATGGCTCAAACGACGTTCCATGCAATCGAGTCTACAAACTGCTGTATTTTTGCAATCCCCTAAAACGCATTGGGAAATGAACGTTAGAGAACGCGATTCGCTTTCGCAGGCATCCTCTTCTACCGAAAGCACAGGATCCTCGGCTATGGTTTCCTTCTCCGAGAACAGCTGTATACTGTCTTCTAAAGGGATGACGGTTGGTCAACAGTTTCCGTGCGCATTCCTCCGAAAAGAAATTCGACATGGACTCCGAATTAGTGATGGGCGCTCGGAATCGGAACTACCTTGTTCCGATTCCATAGGTGGAACCGGATCCGGAACTGATTCCGGATCCGGGTGCGGAACCGATTCCGGATCCGGGTGCGGAACCGATTCCGGATCCGGGTGCGGAACCGATTCCGGATCCGGGTGCACTGGCGGATTAAACGGTAAGCGAACTGAGCGGGGCCCGAGTTCGTAGGGGGCCCCGAAAAACGAAGGAATAATCAGATCTTTGTGGCTGGAGTGTGATGTAGAAGAGTATGATGACGATGATGGAACATTCGACAGGAATAGTCAGACTTGCACGTTCTGACTTAATGAGTACTGCTCAAGCAGGTCCAACACAAGCGTTTCGTTGCGACGACATCTCGTCGTTGCTGGACATCCTTCGCGATGAAAACCGAACAGTTGCGTAGAAGATGATCGTCGATGCATGCTAACGATCACTTCAATTGTTGCACATGAGCTGACGGGATGACAGGAATCGAGTGTAGCCGCGTAGCCGCGTTTACAATAAATCTCCGATACCCTTCCTGACGATGAATGCCGACCACCTTTCGGCCTCTCGCTTCTTGATCACTCGCAAAATTGTTCGTCGATTTCAGGATCTGAATCCGATCCTGCACAAAACCAAACACATCCGTGTATCTGTCCTTGGGGATATGAACAGAGTGCTTTTCCCAAGCCTAAAGCGTCTCACGATCCAGCTTCATCCACAGCATGTTAGAAAGCGGCGTGTCCCATGCCTCGATCGATTCTTTCATCGATTCATCCACTAAGTGGGTAAGCTTTTCGACGCACACCGTTTGCACACCCGGAAGATAGTGCAATTTCCGAGGATATTCACGAATTAATAACCGCGAGTTATCGTACCGCTTCAAAAGTGCCGCCCACGTTACTGGATAGTTATCCGAAGTGAAAGGAGTGTGTTCAAATGGTAGAGCTGTATCTCCCTTCAATGATGAAAGCAAGTACTGAAGTTTAGCGATGGAGTGAAATGGCAGTGTAAGTGTGTGTGTGTGTGTGTGTGTGGTTATTTCTGATCGTTAGTGGTAATGTTTGTGTAGTTTTTAGCTGGCGTCGGCGCAGTGGCAAAGCAGTGCTATATTGTGTATATTGTGAAGACGCATAGCCATTCTCATTCAAAAATTCCTCCATGGTACCTGCGATAAACGGATTTGAAACATAACGTACCATGCGTATGGCCATAGAGTAGTCGATTGAAGCATCTGCGGATTTGTGGCACCACACTCGGACGACAATCAACCATTCATCAGTAATAGTGCTTCATTTATTGGCGGCCCGGTGGTACATGCGACAGCGGCGCCGGTCTTCACACGGCAGAACCGGAGTTCAAGTCTCATCTGGGCCGTGTCCCCATAGTGAGGATTTTGACTATTCAACAATGCGGTAATAACAAGTTTACTTACTTACTTATCAGGCGCTACAACCGCTTCGCGGTCTTGGCCTGCTGCAACAATCCTCGAGACCGCTCACGGTTTAGCGCCGTCGTCTGCCAATCCAATATCCCGGCCGTTCTGGCGGACGCATCTACGCCATCACTCCATCTCAGTTTGGGCCTACAACGCCTTCTCTGTCCATGTGGACGGCCTAAAAGGACTTTACGGGCTGGGTCGTCCGGTGCCATTCTCATGACATGGCCAGCTCACCGGAGCCTGGCGAGCCTAATTCGCTGCACGATGGTAAGATCACCGTACAGCTCATAGAGCTCGTCATTGTAGCGGCTCCTCCATTGTCCTTCCACACATACGGGACCAAAAATCCTTCTGAGCATCTTCCTCTCGAACGCAGCTAAGAGGGTTTCGTCAGTTTTGGACAAAGTCCATGTCTCAGAGGCGTATGTGAGTACTGGGACTATAAAGGTTCTGTACAGTCCCAGCTTCGTCCGTCGCGACAGGTATTTTGAGTGGAGAAGTTTCCTCAGGCTGTAGTATGACCGGTTGGCAGCCAGCACCCTTGCGCGCAATTCAACTTCTATGTTGTTATCGGTGGCGACTTCAAAGGGCGTATGTGAGTACTGGGACTATAAAGGTTTTGTACAGTCCCAGCTTCGTCCGTCGCGACAGGTATTTTGAGTGGAGAAGTTTCCTCAGGCTGTAGTATGACCGGTTGGCAGCCAGCACCCTTGCGCGCAACTCAACGTCTATGTTGTTGTCGGTGCTGACTTTTGAACCCAGATAGGTGAAGTTTTGGACGACTTCGAAGGTGCGATCACCTATCTGTACATCACCCCTGCGTAAATCAGTGTTTGTTAGCAGGGCCGCTGGTGGTGCCACCATCATTTTGGTTTTTGCCTCGTTGATCTCCAACCCGAGGTTCAGTGCCGCATGCTCGATCCTTTGGTAAGCTTCTGCTACATAGGAGAGCCTCAAACCAATGATGTCTATGTCATCAGCGTATGCCAAGATCTGGAGTGACTTATAGAAGATGGTCCCCGAAGTTTCCACCTCCGAGTCTCGGATGGCCCTCTCTAGCGCCAGATTGAATAGGAGGCAAGCAAGCCCGTCTCCCTGGCGCAGACCCTTGGTGGTAGCAAAGGGCCCTGAGAGTTTTCCATCCACCTTCACCTGGCATGTGATGTTGGTCATCGTCATACGTACAAGCCTGGTAAGCTTGGCCGGGATTCCAAATGAGCTCATTGCGTCGTATAGTTTTACCCTGGCTATGCTATCGTATGCGGCTTTAAAATCAATGAAGAGATGGTAGGAGTGTAGCTGCTGTTCCGCCATCTTCTCCAAGATTTGCCGCATGGTGAATATCTGGTCAGTGGTTGATTTTCCGTTTCGGAATCCTCTTTGATAGTTTCCAACTATCTCTTCAACGAATGGGACAAGCCTGTCTTGTATAACTAGGGAGAGAATCTTGTAGGCGGTATTCAACACCGTAATACCCCTGTAGTTGCTGCACTCTAGCCTATCTCCCTTCTTGTATATGGGGTAGATGATGCCGAGATTCCAATCACAAGGCATCGATTCGCTATCCCATACCTCAGTAATGATTTGATGAATTTCCTGTTCGAGTGCTGCACCTCCGTTTTTGATCAGCTCGGCTTCTATTCCGTCGGTACCTGGTGCCTTGTTGTTCTTGAGCCGACGGATGGCCTTTCGTGTGTCTTCAATGCTAGGTGGCAGTAGCATGATATCATCTGCTAGTGGAGCCTCTAGCTGTTCGTTGAACTGATCATTTAATAATTCATCAAAGTACTGAGCCCATCGCGAGAGGACCTCTGGCTGGTAACTGACCAGATTTCCATCCTTATTCCGACAGCAGGTCACCTTAGGTCTGAAGTTGTTTCGGTGGCCTGCTATCTCTTGGTAAAACTTTCTTCCTGGTCCGTAACGCACTCTTATTTCTTGAAGTTCCCGCACTCGTTGGTCTTCCCATGCTTGTTTTTTGGTGCGGTGAACTCTTTTTTCCTCTCGTCTGAGCCGTGAATATTCCTCTGCGCATGCCCGCGTTCTATGCCGCTGTTGCATTGCTCGGTATGCACAGTTCTTACGTTCGGTCACTTGTCTACATTCATCGTCGAACCAGCCAGATCTGGTGTTGTCCCGACGTGGTGGGAGTGTGGTATTGGCACAGTTGATTATCTTTGTTTTTAGAGCGTTCCACCGTTCGCTCGTAGTTATGTATTCGTTTGTTGGTAATAGAGCCTCACCTAAAGCGGCTTCGAAAGCCTGTTGGACATGACTGTCCTTTAGGGAGTCCGTGTTGAGACGAGCCTTCGTGTTAGCTTCACCCCCATTGGCGCGGGGGCGGGCGATTCTGAAACGCATCACTAGGCCAACCAGGTAGTGATCGGAATCAATGTTGGCTCCTCTATACGTTCTGACGTTTAACAGGCTCGACTGTCTTCTGCGGCTAATCAACACGTGGTCTATCTGGTTGGAAGTGGTTCCATCCGGGGACACCCACGTAGCTTTATGGATGTCCCGACGCGCAAACTTGGTACTTCCGACGACCAGATTGCTTGAAGCTGCAAGCTAGACCAATCTACTACCATTATCGTTACTGTGCTCATGTAGACTGTGACTTCCAATGTATTGACGGTACATTGGCTCCCTACCGACCTTTGCATTGAAGTCCCCCAGGATGATTTTTACGTCATACCTGGGGCACTGGTCAATGGTTTTTGTGAGGAGGCCATAGAACAGGTCCTTATCCTCCTCGTCCTTGTCTTCCGTAGGGGCATGAACGTTAATGAGGCTGATGTTGAAGAATCTGCCTCGCATGCGCAGGGTGCATAGCCTATCATTGATAGCCTTGAAGCCGATGATCTCGGATTTCAGCCGGGGACCTACGGCGAAACCCGTTCCGAACATGTGGTGGCGGTCGTGGCAGCTATAATAAATGTCGTAGCGGTTGCTGCCACGCCTGTTATGCACACCATTCCCTAGCCAACGATTCTCTTGCAGTGCTACAAGGTCCATGTTCAGTGTGGCTAGGGCGTCATCTAATTGCTTCAAGGCTCCGGCTCTGTAGAGAGTGCGTACGTTCCATGAGCCCATAGTAATCGTAGTCCGGGGGCGGAGCGGGGGTCTAAAATCCGGGTCTCGAGAAATTGCTTTGGCTTTCTGTAGTCCATTAGGTACTTAAGGCAGGGTGACTGGCCCTGCGCTCAAGCCCCCAGTACCTCTGGAGGGCCTCGTGGTGGTTGGGTTTTTCGTCTAGTAACCCACCCGACGTTCAGGCAGTCTGGTTACCCAGTCTTCCTACCCCCCTCCTGTTCAGCCGTGCTCCACCATCCGCCCAAGGGGTTGGGACTGTCCCGTTTATCCAAGCTTGGATATAAGGTGGAGCAGGTTACTACTCTGCACGACGAGGACGTGACGGAATAGGAGTTGAGTAGGAGAGCCTATGTGACCCTTTACGGGGTCTCGGATCCTACCCCATTAGCAGAGCAATAACAAGTTTAGTAAGCCACAAATGGCAGGCATGACCTAAGACAGAGATGTCAAACATGCGGTCCACGGCGTTGGATGCGGCCCGCTACCTGTGACACGAATTTTTTTAGAAATTGTACTGCTACACGCATCTTGCATAATTCTAACGTGTGAAAAAAGTACAGTTTTTCGTTCTTTTTCTGGCCTTATTGGTAAAACCAGTGTTGACATGCTGTTGGTATTTCAAATATTTCTACATTCTGTTTATAAAGATTTGCACGACATTGGAGTTATTTTTTTTTTGTTTTGAATTTATGTGCCCAGTATCTGTTATTTTTATTATTGTGAGGTCTAATGTAGATTCTGATTCCACATCCCTCATCGCTCTTGCTCCGGTCAGTGAAAATTATATTATATATTATAATATAATATATATTTTCCCTGCTGTAGAGTATTTTGATATGTTGGTGTCGATTTCATAGCAAATTTTTATGCTTCCATTGATGTCGTTTGTTTTGATTCTAGCCATTTCTTAAAAAATATTCAAGTTGTACTGGAATAAATTCTCCATGTAGGATTTGTTTCTTGATGTTGTTCTGGAGTTTTCTCGCATAGTTCTTGCCATTTGGTCTCTATGGATCAGAGAATATATTAATGTTTTGACCATATGCTTTTTGGCTATAAAACATTCTCTAATGTGTGGTGGCGTTTCAGCTGCTATCGCCATTAGCGCGTTAATAGGGGCTGTTTTAGAACATCCCGTTACTTTTCTAAGTTACTGGATTGTAATTGAGTTCATTGAGTTTAATAAGGTTTTTTTTGCATTTAGACTGTACAGGGTGCCAGTTTTCAAATGGTTCATAATAATGGCTCTGTGTACAGTAGTAGGACTAAGGTTGTTTTCGGTATTACATATCCTTCTCACTATTTGTAATCTTTTTCTAGCTTAATCCTTGAGTTCCTTGAGTTGTTCAACATATTTGTAAATTGTAATTTTTTCGATTTTACGGTTTCTTATTCGTATTGTGATATTTCAGAGTTTTTTGCTGAAGATCATGAATTTCGTTTTGTCTATGTTAATTGGAAGCTTTAGTTCTTGGTTTGTATTTCTGAAACTATTGATCGCTGTTTGCATCTTATTTTCCAGTTCTGCAGCTGTTTTCCCTTTTTGGATGATCAGAAAACGTCCGCATACTGTAAGACTTTTGCGTCGCTATTGTTGAGTGTTTCATGTTTTTTTTTTAAAAGATGTAAAATAAGGTGAGTGAGGGCACCGTCTGACACTTTGTTTTTTACTTTTCTCTTTCTGGTTTGATCTCTACTGTTCGGTTGTTTAGAAAGCTTCCTACCCTTCTTATGATTTCTATGGGAATCTGATTTTGTTCCAAAATTTTTATGAGCGAATCTGTATGTACGTTTGTATGTACATATTTATAGATGTAAAACGCGCGTACAACTTTTAAATCTATAAATATTATTCCAGTTAGCCAGTTTTTTCTTTTGTTAGACGTTATTTTGTTCACTAAAGAGTTCACGCATTGGTTTGTGGTACAATTTTTTTTTGAAACCGAAAGAAGTTGTTGGTATTGTGTTGTTGTTATATCAGTGTCTATTAAGGTCTTCTAAAACTGCTGAATTTATAATTTTAGTGATAACCGGTATCATAGCTATAGGCCTGTAGTTTTTAGCGTTGTTTCTATCTGCTCCTGGTTTGGGAATTGCTACAATTTCAATGTGTTTGTATTGCTTTTTTAGATTTCCTTTCTCCCATATGTTATTTATTTCCTCTACCATTTTACTGAGGAGATTTTGTCAGGTCTTGGCGCTGTATTTTTTTTTAATGTTGTGCCATCTATCTTCGTCAAAATTTTCTTCTAGAAATGGTTTCGCTACGTCGTTGTTGTTGTGGATGAGATTTTAATCTTTTGTGTTTGTTTTTTTTCCTTCAATTTTTCCGATAAATTGCCATAATTCTGTGGTGTTTGTATAATTGTTTATCTCACTAAGTTTCTCTTCGTATTTTTTTATTTGTGTTTTGTTTTAATTAATCTGAATTAAAAATAAATATTTAATTAAATTGCTAGATGTTTCTTAAATTCTATTTCGTTCTCTATTGTTTTGTTTCTGTTGAAAATTTGTCTACTTTTATTTTTCCGTTTCTCTATTCCACCACATTTTTTGTGTTTTTTTTTTTATTTAGAGGTGTTTTCTTTTACTAGTCTGTTTATTTTCTGGAAAATTTGTTTCACTGAGGTGTGTTCCTCTATTTCCAATAGTTTTAATTCAGGATGTAGTTTTCTTCTGTTGGTAATGAGCCGGGCTTGTTTATGGTTGTTTGTCTCAATAGTTGTGATGATTGTTTTGTGATTGGTGGCTCCCATGTGGTGATCTAATACTATTCTATTGCATTTGTCTGTTATATTTTCTGTTACGAACGTTAGGTCTATTGCTGTGCTTCTTTTGTTTGGGTCAGTAGGGATATATGTGAGTTCTTGGTTGTGTAAGATTGTGAGTTGTGTATTATCTAATTCATTTATAGTGAACCTACCTTTGTTATCACTCCATGGATTTCCCCACGACGTATGATGAGCGTTGAGGTCTGCGGCTATTAAGCACTTGATGTTGTTTATCTTCTTCTTCTTCCTTGGCATTACAACCACGGGAGGTCTGGGCCTGCCAGCTATTGCTAGCTTTCTGTGACTAAGTTATACCCGTAGCTGGATAGTCAGTCCTGCGTACGGGGAGATGTTGTTTATGTTGTTTATACCGTGTATTATTTCTGTAATGGTGTCTTTAAATTCTTGAAACGGGGACTAAGGGGTTGCATAAATGCAAATTATTTTAAAATTATCCTGTATGATTTGGATGTTTTCGTTACTATTTCCATTGATTGTTCATTTTTTTTTTGTTTTTTTGATGGTATATTGCCGTTCCTCCATATCCGTCCGGTCTATTGCTGTTTATACGGTTGTAATTGTGAATTTTAGATTTGTGTAAGTTATCATAGTATTTGTGGGTGTCATAGTATTTTTGATTAAAAAAATTTATCTTTTCCTTTTTTTATATATAAAAAACCTATACAACAAAAAACCTATTTGGCAGATTATAGTTTGTTACGTTCGTTCGTCTTGAAACTTTTTTTTGTGGCTTTTTTAAATCGTTTAGGGAAATCCCTGCTTTGTCTTCGTCTGTGTCTAGATTGGAGCTGTCGGACATTGCTCTTTTGTTGAGTGTCATAGTGTTCGAAACACTTTTTTCGTAGTCTATGCGTTCCACCAGTGCGTTGCTGCAGCCTGGTTCATCAATGGTTTTTTTTCTAATGTTTTGCAGTCTACCCGCTTGGGTGGGAATACTTTTTGTGGTTACCACTTTTTCGGTTGAGCTTTCTTTGGCCGTAGTGTGATTGCCCTGTACCATTGCCGAGTACAGGCGCTGGTTGACACTTGGTGCCTTTTGATTGTTTTTTTCCCCGTTTTGTGTGCAGGAAACACCGTAACGGACCATTTGATCACAATACACGCAGGTTTGTTCCTGCCCGCGTCATGTAATTCTACCCCGCTCACCCTTAATGGTGGTGTATGATGGGATTGGCCGGTTTATGAGCATTTCCACCGCTCTGCTGCCGTTTCTTACACCTGAAATAGGTGTTGACTCCTCTTAGAGGAGGTCTTTTGCCCCCTTCACCTCCCCCAAGGCCTCCAACGCTGATATTATATCCGTGTTTCTCACCTTGGCGGACACCTCTTGTATAATTACGACTTTGGTGTCGTCTTCCATTGTAATTGGGATCACGTAATCCCGACCATTACACATGAAGGTGTGCTTTCCATCATGCACCTCCACTATTAATAGTGCATCGTCCTCCTCTTTCATCTCCACCACTACAGACGTGGAGAGATTCAGCATTTGCACCATTTCCAGCTTTTCCGCTTTTAGACTCAACTTGTCCGTAACGAAGTTGAAAATTTACACGTGGCTTTCTTGGGATTTGCGAGAAGTCCACCTAGAAAGTTTTGTCGCTAAAAGACATTTTTCAAATAATTTCCTCTTTTTTTTAAGCAAAAATTGTCCGTTACGAAAAAACTTCTTCTTTTGTTGAGGTGTATCCCGCTACGACTGGAACCCAGCTTCCTGGTCCTTGCTGCTTTAATGCGAGACTGTGTTACCACTACTTCTATTTAAGTGGACTGGCAACTGATGGCCATATGTCCCTTTCTTGTGTGGTTTTTAGTTCAAAGTATACGGAATACGGAATTTACTGCTTACAGGGTGTATTTGTTTCTGTACAATCTAATTGTGTTGTGTTGTCTGTATATAATTCTAGGTTGAAATGTTGGGGTTTGTTTTTATCTTATTGTTTTTTGCTATTTGATTTGTTTGTGATTATGACCCAACAATTTTTAATTAGTTGTTGTTGTTTTTGTTGTGTTGTTTTTTTCTTCTTAGGTTGTTTCTTTTGTAAACCTGTTTTTTTTGTTTTTTGATTTAAAACTTATTCTGCTAACCTGTATGAAACTGATGATTTTTTTAATGCTAATTACGTGTTTTGCTTTCCAGGCTCTAATAAATTCTGCTCCTGTAGGTATTTTGTCGCTTCTTCTTTCTGTTTCGTATCTATTGCAATAGAATACTTTGTGTGTGGCGGTGTCTGGGCTATTGCACGTACTACATAGGCCGTTGTCGATTAGTTTAAATTTATGTAACCAATAGTTGCTGTAGTCATGCCCTGCAATTAATCTGTTAATTACTTCAATTCCCTTTGGCGGTATGTACGATTTGTGATGCCACATTTTTGCTTCTATTTTTTCCTGGTATCTTTGGAAGTTTTTACCTTTTTGCACACACATTTCTGAGTATCATTTGTTTGATTCTTCTTTGCTAGTATTCCTATAACATCCTTTAGACGCATTACGTTGTTGATAATTTGTTTACTCGTTGTACCCTCTTTGGGTAAATAATCTGCTATCTCATTCCCATTGATATTGACGTGAATAGGAATCCATTGAATTTTTGCGTCTAGATATTCGCAGTTGTTTAATATGCCACTTATTAGTTCGTCCACAAATCTTTCTTTGGTGGCTTGCTCTAATATGATGCAGTCAGATCTACTGTCTGTGAAGATTGTGGAGTATTTAATTTTTCTTATGGCTGCAAATTCTAGTGCTTTTTTGATGGCATATGGTTCTGTGGTACATATCGACACAGTGTTTTTTAATTTAAAAGATATTTGATCCTTGGATGAAGTCATCAGTGCATCAGTGAAATGTAACAAATCAGCTGGCAGCGATGGGCTGGTGACTGAACTATTCAAGATGGACCCGGAGAGGCTTGCCGCGATTATGCATCGGCTGATTGTCAGGATATGCGACCAGGAAGAACTACCGGATGACTGGAAACTGGGTGTTTTTTACCCAGTATACAAATAGGGCGACAGACTGGACTGTGTTAACTTCCGAGCCATCACAGTCCTGAATGCTGCCTACAAGATCCTGTCCCGAATACTCTTCTGTAGACTTGCGCCCCTTGCTACAGATTTCGTCGGGAGCTACCAAGCTGGATTTGATGGAGGGAAATCCACTACCGACCAAATCTTCACTCTACGGCTTCCAGAAGTGCCGGGAGCACCAGATCCCCACGCATCAACTTCAAGGCAGCTTTCGAAACCATAGATCGTACCGAGCTATGGAACATCATGCGGCAGCAGGGTTTCCCTGCGAAGCTGGTACGGCTGTTGAAGGCTACCATGGACGGTGTGCAGTGCAAGGTGAGAATGTTGAACATGCTGTCGGAGTCGTTCGAATCTCATAAGGGACTGAGGCAAGGGGACGGACTCTCCTGCTTAACATCGCTCTGGAAGGTGTCATGCGAAGCGCGGGCTTCGACATCCGGGGCACGATTTTCACCCGGTCTCTCCAATTCCTTGGCTTCGCGGATGACATCGATATCATCGTGCGAAGCGTACACCCGACTGAAACGCGAGGCCGATAGGATTGGATTGAGGATCAATGCGACGAAGACAAAGTACCTGCTTGCCGGAGGCTCTGACCGTGATAGAGCACGACTCGGAAGCAGAGTATTAGTTGACGGCGACGATCTCGTGGTAGTACAGAAGTTTTGCTACCTTGGCACGATCGTAACTTCGGATAACAACGTAAGCAGCGAAATCCGAAGGCGCATTGTTCAGGGGAATCGTGCCTACTATAGGCTCCACAAACTCCTGAGATCCAGAAGACTCCAACATCGCACGAAATGCGCCATATATCGCACACTGATACAGCCGGTAGTCCTTTACGGGCACGAGTCCTGGACCATGCTGGTGGAGTACGCCAATGTACTTGCCATTTTCGAGCAACAGGTACTGCGAACTATCTTTGGCGGTGTGTGCGAGCAGGGCGTGTGGAGAAGGAGAATGAACCACGAGCTAGCTGAGCCGTTTGGCGATGCAGACATCCTGACGGTTGTCAAAGCCGGAAGGATACGCTGGTTGGGGCACGTGATGAGGATGCCGGACTCATTCCCCTTCCAGGAAGGTGCTCGTCAGCGACCCGTTCGGTACGAGGCGCAGAGGAGCACAGCGAGCTCGTTGGCTGGATCAAGTGGAGTCAGACCTGAGGGATATCGGATGCAGCCGTAGGTGGAGGAGTGCAGCCATGGACCGAGTTTCCTGAAAACTAATTGGACGCTAGGCCCTGTCTACTAGACGTGCTCCGTAGGAGCAGGCCAGAAAAGAAAAAGAAAAAGAGCATGATTCCAAATATTCTGCCGTTCGATTTGACACGTTCATTCGATTCGACTGCCGTTCAAGTGCAATGATCAGGCTGATAATCTTTCACGAACTTACGATAGTAACCAGTAAGCCCTAGGAACTGTTTTATTTCCTTTTGATTCGTAGACAATTACCAATCGAAAATTTTTTGGTTTTTATCAGGTTTAGGTTATATCCCATCCTGAGTTATTAAATGCCCTAGGAATTCGGTCTCTCTTTTGAGCAATTCGCATTTGTTTACTTGAATTTACTTTTTATCTAAGTTTTCCAAATGCGATGTTAAGTTATGACCAATTACAATAATGTCAGCTAAGTAGACAAAACATATTGAACCAATGTATCCTGCTAGTACGTAGTATGATCTTTTTCATAAGGTGTCAAATGGTCTGCACGTATCAACATTTCTATTGATTTTTTATCAAGTGGTTCACCAGTGCTTAACGGAATGGGGTTCATTGTTTCGAAATTATTTACGTATAGATGAAACCTTTTTGTAATTGTTGTTGGAATCTGACATTTGCTTAAGACATTTACGGTTGACTTATTATTTTCTGATTTGTAGAGCCCAGGTTCTATAATAATATTATTACGAAGTAATTGATGGCATGGAACAAAGCAATCACCATTTTCCAAACTATCAATTGTAACTATGTAATGAAACAATTTTTTGGACAGAAAATATTGAAGAAGTGGAACGATCTTACCAGCTATAGTTACTGTTTCGTCGCTATAGTTGATAATAGAATTACACCTCGCCAAATATTGTGATCCAATAATTCCATCGAAAAATTTATGGAAATCGTATTCATAGTATATTTGATCCGGAAATTCTGAACCAAGCAAATTTATTGAACCTGTTTGTGAACCGTTATGACAATGCGAAGCGTTTTTTATGACAGTATTGACAGGTTGTATTGACTGAATTATTCCTGGTTTCAAAATGTTCTTATTTGCTCCACTATCTAAAAGCAATTTAAATTGTACAGCGGTTTTCGGGTGTGTTTCTGTTATGTACGGAAGAAAGTCTAAGTTGATGGTTTTGTTTCTACAACCTCCCAAAACTTTACCAAAATATTTTCCTCCTTATTTTCAAACTATCGTGAGCCTTGTTTGAATTAAAATCTTTACGATTTATTGTTAATCTTGTTCTACTGGATTCAGTATCCATTGGGACAGGAGAATTTGCGTTAGACGAGTGCACATTTCTCGTGTTTCCGTTCATTGAACTCGATGTAGAGACGTGATTTGTTGTTCTTGGTGTATGTGTGTTGCCATCAAACCGCTTCTGAAATCTATCACTGTTAGAAAAATGATGCTTTGTCTCTACAACTTTTCTAACATTTAAGTTATGGGCCGTCGATTCATTAGACTTCAATTTGCACAAAAATGCATATGCACCTCTTCAAATCTTCTGGTCAAGCTGCCTGTACGTACCCAAAATATGGTTCTTGCAACCCTGCAATAAATGAAGCTAGGCTTGTTTCGTCTATAAAATGGTTTATAGCTGACCAACTGTCGTGATATTTTTCGCTTTGTCTTGCTATCTATTTTATTTTTGTATTAGTTCCTTTATCTGCATGTAATAACTATTTAAAGTGGAACTGTTGTTCTATTTATTATACCATAATTGGCACTTCAACGCATGTTGATAGATCATATCTGTCGCTGAATGTTTTTGTCAAAATCTCTTTGATCTCTTGAAAATCACTAGGATTACCTTCTAAGCATAACGCATCTTTTGCACGACCTTGTACTTTGTTGCTAATAGCATCCACATACATTCGGCAAACGGCAGGATGCACGTTGCCTTCGAAAAAATTAAATGCGTTCTCAGCTGTTTTCAACCACGCAAAATGCTGTTTTTTATTTCCATCGTACACCGGGACTACCTTTATCGGGTCCGGGATTTGATAAATGGAATCCAAACTAGCACTAGGGTTAACGACCTGCGCTACGCTACTACTTGCCTGATTATTACACTCAAGTGTGAGTATTTTTTGAGATTGTTGCTCGTGAGAGACAGCGAGCGTCTGCACGAGATGTGTAAGCTGCTCAATTTGCGCTTGTATTTGTTCCATATTGTCTGTTAAAGATAAACGTTCGATAGGAATATCAACGTTTGTAGGCACGTGTGAGAGACTGCCGGAATCGTTTGATGTTGAATCGGAATCCGAAGCGAAAGCCTCAGCCGTTGAATTTCTCCACTTAAAAAGCTTCGATTAACAACGTCTCTCTAAGAACGCGTTTTTAATTTTCTCAAATTTTAGAAGTCGGATAGCTCTTTTTGATAGTTATTATCCGAAGCACGGTAGCAAAAGTTTTTCTATCTCTGTCACTCGGACAAACAAAAGAAATCAAAAACTAAAAGTTTGCTTACCTGTGCGTTGGTGTCTCAGAACACGTGAGGATCCTAACCTCAATCCGACACTGGATGATGAAAGAGGGAAGAGGATGGTCCTGTCGCTGAATAGAAAACGGCGTCACCACAAATCGTCCACACTTTGAAATTGCACGAAGATGAATAGTAGCTACAAATCCGGACAAACTACGTAAGCTTTTTACCACTCACTAGCACTGTTTTTTTTTTTATCAACGACTACCGGCTGCGCCAATTACGTGTCGTGGTTTTAAGGTTTCCTGTCTTTATTCGTTCGTGATCGGAATAAGAGTGTCTGTCGAGGAGCCTGCGTGTGTATTGCAACTGACATTTGAAATATGTCAGTTGGACAAGGTGTTCTTAATAAGGTATGACTAAATATTATATGCAATGATAATGTTTATCATATTATCTATTACTATACATTAAAAAAAACGTTGGGGATAGGACGTCCCCCTGCGACAGGCCGTTTGATATCCTTCTTTTAATCACTTGGTTGTTAACCGATATTTATTTATTTATTTATTTATTTATTTATTTATTTATTTATTTATTTATTTATTTATTTATTTATTTATTTATTTATTTATTTATTTATTTATTTATTTATTTATTTATTTATTTATTTATTTATTTATTTATTTATTTATTTATTTATTTATT
>KZ062073.1:162685-210274 GCA_002091835.1 Anopheles maculatus | reverse complement strand
ACCGAGAAGACGACAGCGGGAAGAGTAAGAGGGGAGGGTCATCTGGTAACCGGTAAGGAAACGGCGAGTAGCAACTCGAGTGAATTTACGCTGACCACTCTCCAACCTGGACAAATCAACCGAGCTTGGAGGGGACCAAACTACGGAAGCGTAATCCAGAGTGGAACGAACCCAGCAGCAGTACAGGGCCTTTAAACAGAGAGGGTCTCTAATTTCGGACGAAAGTCTAACAATCAGGCCAAGAGATGTGTTAGCTTTTTTTATAACGGAATCGATGTGTGTCTTGAATGAGAGTCCCTCATCAAGCCACACACCAAGATCTTTAACACATGTAACACGAGAAATAGGGGCAGCACATAGAACATAATTAAAACAAAAATTTCGGGATCTGCCGAACGAAATAACACAACACTTATCAATACATAGAAGGAGACCATTGGAAAGACACCAGGTAGAAAAAGAGTTTAAAACGTTTTGGAGAAAGACACAGTCACTAAACGAGGACACAGGATGGAAGATTTTGAGGTCATCCGCATAAAGCAGGAAGCCATCAGGAGGAAGAGATGAGACACAGTCGTTCAAAAACAGAAGAAATAAGAGAGGACTAAGGACACTCCCCTGGGGAACTCCCGAGCAGCCAAGGAAGGAATCGGACAAACAAGACATTACTCGAACTTTATACGACCTTTCTTGCAGGTATGATTTAAACCAGGCAAGTAAACAGCCCCCGAAGCCAAGTTTGTCAAGTTTTGCAACAAGCAAATCTAGGGGTAGGCTATCGAAGGCTGCTTTGAAGTCCGTATAGATTGCGTCGGTTTGGCATCTAGACGTCATGTTCGAGAAAACAGAGGAGACAAGACACATAAGGTTAGTAGATGTACTGCGTTTAGGGATAAAGCCATGTTGGTGTAGGGAGAGAGAGTTTGTTATAGTGGGAAGGATGGAGGAATGGATAGTAGATTCGAGGACTTTGGAACAGGAGCAGAGAAGGGCAATGCCTCGGTAATTGGAACAGACAGAGCGGTCACCTTTTTTTAAAATTGGGATAAACCACGCAGTTTTCCAAACTGTAGGAAAGGAACCCTCTTGAAGTGATCTTGAAAAAATACGAGTCAAGAGGGGGGCATCTATTTTTCTAGGCATCTATTTTTTAGGAAACTCCCTATAGGCAGATGTAAATGTTTTTCCAGATGGTGTGTGATCTTTTCAAGCACGGCCGAGTTTGCTATTTTGACTAGAGTTGTTAAGAGTGATATCGGTCTGAAATTGTGAATGTCGTTCTGATCTTCAATAAATTTTTCCACGATTTTGTCATTAAACATCCTTAGTGTTGCGTATGATATACCATCAATCCTTGGAGTAGATTTTTTGTTTTTGCTTATATTTTGTGCCATTTGTCAATGTTTAAAAGTTCTATGCCTTGTTCATAGCGTATAAATAAATTATTTATTCTATTTTTAAAATTACGGAAATTTAGTTTTAGAAAATCTTTGGCATTTTGAACGTTAGCACCAATGAGGTTTGATTTTTGGTTAGTGCGGTTTTTACCGTGGCATTTGTTAGTTATATTCCACAGTTCGTGGGTAGTGGTTTCCACGTTTATTTTTTCTAGCCACTTCTCAAAGTTTCTCCTTTTTTCCCTTTTCTTGAGAAATCTGAATTTAGCCAGATTTTTTTTAATAGTATCTGATTTTCTAATGTTCTATTTTGGTTAAAGCTTTTTCTTGCTATATTTTTGTTGTTCCACGCTACTTCTAGCTCACTTGTCCACCATGATTTTGGTGCGTGGTTGGAAGCACTCGTATTATTTTTTATTATTTGCTTTATGTCTTTGGTAATGCTAGCAATGTTTGTTTGATTCGAACATTCTAAGGCCTGTAGTTGCTTAGCTATTAATGCCTTGTTGATAGTTTTGTATGTGTTGGGCACCGTGGTCCCGTGAATGTAGGTGTAGATTATTCTATGACCATTCTATGACCGATATGCTCCTCTGATACGATTCTTTTTGCAATTTGTACTAAATCTGGTGAGATTGCTGTAAGGTCAATCGTCGTGTTGCGTTTGTTGGGGTCAGTATTAATGAACGCGTGCTCTTTGTTATTGTAATTGTAATTCTTTATTGTTTGCCGAAAGGTTTAACAACAATTCGATTACATGCTAGTTACTAAAACTGAACTAAACCTAACCTAACCTAATCTGATAAATGACCAAGGAGATAAAATGGGGCGAGGGGGGGGGATAATCGGGAGCGGAAAGTGGATAATGAAAGACGATAGTCAAAAAGATGGAAAGAGGAATTGAAGGTGCGGATAGCGCGTAGAAATGGATCGCTCCTCCCCATTGATGTACGGCGGGGAGGTATGAATAAAGGGGAACGTGAGCGGAGTGAGCGCGCAGGAACATATAGGGGAATAGAGGAGAGCAGGACAGGTGCATCAATGACATTTAGCAAAACCGACGCAACAAAGGAGGACTGTGAATAGGATCGGCGAGTTTCTAATAACTGCAGACCAAGCAACCGACATCTTTCCTCGTAGCCAGGCAAGCCAACAGACCAATCACCAGGGGATTTACGTATAGCAAATCTGGTGGAGGACCTTTGAACACGTTCGATGCTCCCAATTTACCCTTTATAAACTTTCTATGTAGAGATTCATGATTAGGATTGATTGGTCGCAAATATTTTGTCCAATACTGAACGTTCGAGAACAATTTTTTTCACAAAAAAAATTTAATAAATCCAAACTATGATCACGAATAACAAATGATCATATGAATGATGTATTAGAAGTGTGTACTTCTCTCTTCACTTTAGGACTTCAGGAGCAATTTGGCCCGCGTAGTCAAACGAGTTTGACATCCCTGACCTAAGAGGTCGTTAGGTCAAGAAAGAAGAAGAAGAGTGCTGCATTCAACAGCTAATGAATTTGAGCAGCATGTTGACGCAGCAAGTGTTCCTGCTTTATGTTTATGTGTTCCTGACTATCTAATGAACGGGTTTGCTATCGAGTGAGTTTTCTTTCCACAGAATCATGTGGCTTCATTGATCATGTTACTTAATCATTACTTGTTGGAACATTTTTCCAACCAGTGTCTCGCCGTATTCGCGAAATTTGAAGAGTATCACCAGGTGACAAGAAGACAACAAGAAGGCACTAGTTCCGGGAATGCTGCTCTGCTACCGCTGCTTTCATCATGGGCCGAATACACTGTTTCATTCCATAGCTCCTGCATCAAATCTCTAACTGCTATACCCGATGCGGGATACGTATGTAGGTATGGGATATACATATGTAAAGATAATTATCAGTAAGTTTTATCTTACGAATTCTTATTTCTTATAGGAATGTCTATATCCAGTTTCACGGTTCCCATCACGGTGCGTTGGTGCCATTGGTGCAGATTTCAGATTTAAGGGCATATTGACTGTATTGTTCACCATGTTTTCTTCAAACGATGTTGTCGTGAGGAATAGAGGAGGTTAGGAATCATACTTTAGCCTTTATTTTCTTTCAATTTGTTCTACATATTTTAACAAATCTGTAAACACACTTTATAACCTTTGCGACAAGCGCTGTGTTTTGTATATTGTCATACGTTTACGCGACGAAAATTAACTCAAGGGATGCTATTTTACCATCTGTTTAACCACTTCCTTTTTCTCAAAACAGTTTACACCCATCGAATGCGCTGTTTATTAATATTCTCCTTCTGTTTTATTATACACTTTTCGTTTCAGTTGCTTCTTTACACTTTTCACTTTATACTCCCCGTTTGCTAGTGTGCCTGTGTGCTTCTACCCTGATTCGCTTACCCTTTCTATTTAACCCTTTGTTTTTGCTTACTTTTATCTATCCTTGATCCATTAGGTTTCATCGTTTATTTTCGTTTTCCTTGTGTTTTTTTTCTTATTTTCTTCCGCGAGCCAAACCCGTACGGTATTGTTTGTTTGTGTGTGTTTTTCTTTCATTCCCATCCATTTCCCTGTTGTGGGTACCACCAACAAATAGTGACCACAATAGTAAACGTGCCCCGGCATCGTCTGTATAACGGTTGCAATCTTTCATCCTAAACTCAGTATTCCTGTGGCACCGCGTGTTGCCATTTCCTTTCGTTTTTTTTTTTTGTCAGATAATTTCTTAACATTCCTATAGCAAAATGTGTGATTTCTTTCGACCACTTGTGCATCATAGTACTTTGTTGTGCTTCACACATTTACTTGTTTGTGTAACTTTCGTTAATTCACTCGCATTCACGTTGATTTCTTTTGTTCTGCTTATTTTCAGTTCTGTTCTCACATCTCACAGCGTAACAACAATCGTAAGTAGTATTCCTCTTTCATTGTCAACTCATTCTCCTAGTTTTTTGTTTGTTTTTGGTTTCTTGAAATGGTGCATTTCTGCCAGCGTGCTCTACCAGCATGGGAACAGGGATTGGAAAGAGTGTTGCGTTTGTTGGGGGGGCGTTTTGTTTTAATGGATAGTGATCCGCATGGATTGTGTCTCTTGCGGTCAAAAAAGCATTCTCTTCTCGAAGAAAAGTGGTTGCATTTTCTATGGTTTGGTTATTATTCGCACCTCTACACGTGCAATGCTGCCGTAAAATGGTGACCTACAGTCATCGTTAAGTTCAATTTGATAACAATGTTTAATTTTATTTATCGCATTTCACTCTGTCTCGCGTGTAGTTGGTATCCAAACCTCCTGAAACAGCCACTGGAGGAACAAGATGAGAAGATATCTTCTACGACACGGTAAATATTGGCCAAATGTTTTATTTCACGTTCAATCCAAGATGCCTTACGGATCTTGCTTTAAAGCCCGTACCAAATAAAATGAAATTGAAAATTTTATTCACCCTTTGACTGTGATTACTATCAACAAACATTAAGTTAGGTGCCAAAAGTATCGATAAAAGTAATTTTGAAATCCGTTTGAACTTAAAGTAAAGCAAAAAATGCAAACACAAAAAGATAATAGGTAAACATTTTTCATACAAACACAAACACTTAAGTATCAAGAATATGTATGGGAAGTAAATAAAACTAAAGGCCTTTTCGGTAAACAAAACAAAACTGGAACAAGTTTTTCAATAATGAAGGGTGTAATAATAGTAATGCAAAAACTTGCTGCACTTGCTGCATACATACATACATATCTTACTGGTTCGTTCCGACAATCGCTGCACATACATACATCTCTGTACACCAGTAGTAGTGCATAGTCGTGCGCTAGAAGCTAGTGGTCCTAGTGTGCATATGCTTCGATACTGACGTGTAATAATACCTTTGTTTTGTGTCATTGACCTAAACGCTAAAAATGGAAAGCTAAACTTAACTACAACCGGAAACTAAAGACGCAGCGTTTGACTAAGATCATCTCATTAAGTAGCGGTATTGCGGTATTGTAATATAATTGAGTGTGTCCTTTGTGTAATTTGCCATTTTTTTTCTACCGACTATTTCTTCAGCTTTGTTTGCAATTTGTGTTTTCCAAGGCAAGGAGAAAGATAGGAAACATCTGGGGACGCTGTTTACACGGTGCATAAGGCGATCGGTGTCAAACGGTCCAAATGTTTACCATATCCAAATTTTGGTTTCTTAATCCAGAACATCCGGATTGCGTATTGTTTGCGTGTGAACGCGTGTGTAAATAAACACAAAGTAACAACTTTGAAAATGTAAACGATTCCAGGTGTGATGGGGTGTTAGTTTAAGCTCTTGCCGCTTTACTTTGCTTAGGCAATCTAGCATGTACGCCTGTCTAGCAGAACGTGCGACCCTCAGGACGTTCAGCTAGACATCGATAATTGGTAACTGGTGTGGGTACGACCGTGTGTTGTTTAGTCTAACAATTGTTCCTACATTGAAATTGTCTAGCGTTGTGTTTAGAGTTGATAAAATCGATTCTTCGTTCTTCGGGAAGGGTGGGTTTGGGTGCTAGCAGTTTTCGCGTACAAGCAAACCATTGTGTCACCATCGGAAAGAACAGCAACAACAACAGCAGCAGAAGTTTGCTGCACTTTGAAAAGCATGATGTCCCGGGAAGGTTCAATTAGCTAGCTTTTAAGTACACAGTTTGTGCATTTCGACCAGTCCTCTGCCTAACATGGTGGCATGTACAGGGTCTATCTGTTTTGGGTATCTTTACATCTGAGGAAGATTATTATCGGTCGGAAAATCAGTATCACCCGGTTTTGCATTTTTTAATAGCACCAAATTATGTGTATTCCGTTTTCGGCTCCATCTATGTTACCCGCGTTATTTGTTTAAATGGTTTGTAAAACTAAAACATACTATACTTTGCTCTCTTTCTCTTTCTCTTATACATACATCTCTATACAACGATCGATTGTTTTTTGCCGTCTGGGTTAAAATCTATTTCCCAAAATAAACTTTCTCCATTAGTTTCTGTGCGAGTCGTCTGACTCCGCTGACTCTGCTAAGTACGGCGTGCCGTTTTTCTCTGTTCGGACTGTTCTGACAGTACTGTTTTGTTTCTGTTTTCGCTAGTAACGGTCCCTATCTTTACCTAAACGCAAACCGGAATGCTTTCGAATACTTTCAGCAACATAACACAACGTTCGAGTAGTGATAGTGGTTGGAGTAGTAGTAGTAGTAGTAGTAGTAGTTGTTGTAGTAATAATAGTAATTATATAGCCACCAGTTTATTTGCTGCTACCGACGGATGTACCTGTGTCTCACAGGTTGTACCGGAACAATTCCATTTTTTTCTTTCGTACTTTGCTCTGGCACGTACGTTACATCCTTCGCTAAGGCATCGGATTACTCGGAATGCGCGGGGAACGAGTTGGAAGAAGCGCTAAAGCGTAATTTGCAATCTGCCTGGATCACAAACTTGTTTGGCCACATTTTGCTTGGTCGGCCACAACCAGTGAAGCGGCCTCACGTGAAAGTGAGACGCTTGTATTCACCACGATAGTGCGAACGACTATCCTAGATGAATATTTCTCATATGGGGTGCTGCTCGTCCGCACAGTCTTCGTCCTCGTCATCGTCGTCCTCGTCGTCGTCTTCGTCGTTGTTTCCGTCGCCGTTTAATCGGCGCGTAGCATCGTCGGCCCGATGCCGGTGCCCATCGTCCTCCTCATCGTCGTCCTCGTCCGAATCGGTCGAGCTGGCCGACAGGAGGGCTGTAGTTTGCGGGTTCACTGGGCCGCCCGATCGACGCCCGGCAGCCGACTTCGGTGTGTTGGTGGATGACGCTTTGATTAGAGCTGGTGCTCGGCGGGCTCCGTACTTGTCTCGTTCGGGTAGGGATTTGGTGTAGTTTTCTTCTGGGATTGCCTCGCTGTTGATGTTTTGCGTAAGGAAGTGATGTGTGGTGTGTGTGTGTGTTGGTGTGTGGTGTGTGAGAGAGAGAGAGGGAATTCGTAACGAGGCAGGATTCAGTTGGTTGTTGAGATTTCGCAACGGAAATCAGAACAGATAGAACATTCAACAACAAAAGGAATAAGGACACAAGGTTCGGGAGACAAACGAAAATTAAAAAAAATGGTAACGAAAACGACGGGGCAGCGAGAGAGAGGGAGAGAAAGAGAGAGAGGAAGAGAGAAAAAAACGAAATACGTATATGATAGATCTGAATTTACAGTTCGATGGTGTCTAAACGCGCGCAGCGAACGAGTGAACAAGTGGAGCTAAAATGATGCAGTGTTGGCAAGGTTGCATTCGTACCGATCACCGTGAACCTATTTACAGCAGTTCACTGGATAGCGATGGTACGACGCAAACTAAAACAAAAAAAAAACACACTAGATTGAATGTGTTGTTGCTCTAGCTAGCGTAAACGCAGGCGAAGGATTTCGATCATTTCCGTGGAGGATTTCGTTGGCTCTACTCAGCCGTGGATTTATTTGCGCCGATTTTTTGTGGGTGTTTTTTTTTCTCCATCACCCCGATGAATGATGCCATCAAGCGCGACGAACACTACCCTGGTGCTAGGCAGTGTCAGGTGATAACAGCGACTCGAAGGTGAAAACTATATTCAATGCAACATAACAACAACATAACGCAACGAAGCAACGTACTACCACCGATGGGAGTATAGCAATAGTGAAGGAACTTTATTTAACTTAATGTGACCCACTACCTAGCTACGATTCAAAGATAGCATAACCGGCAGAACCACAGAACCATTCAAAGAGAGCATACCCGACATAACCAGAGAACCAAAGTTATTTATCCAACTAATGACCAACGTAGGAAATTAGAATAGTAGCACCAGAAGCATTTAAATGTACATAAACTACTGCTTTATTTATAACTATAACTACAACGTTATTTAATTTACAACATGTAGAAGCACTGCACGTGTCATCCGACACGTCGCCCCGCATTCATACCAACACCACGCCACCCCATTCTCCATAGTTCCGCAACGCCAGCATTCCGTCGAAGCTTATAAGTAAGCCACATTCAAATGTTAGAGTTAAGTACAGTCTGGTTTTGAATTCGATAGAATAAACAACCCATAATTGGCGCAGCCGGGTAGGCGTTTAAAAAAGTGACGTCACAGTGATAAAAAGTGGTAGTTCTGAATTAAAAACTCAGAACAAAAGTGATCCCGCGAAGTTTTTCGAAACACAAGGAAAACGAGCATCCGCAGGCAACACGGACGGCAACGTTGCTGAGGAGTTGAGGATACCCCCGCTGAGACGCATACGGAGCACCGTCAACGTTTTTTAAAGCCGACGCCCAACACGACTGAAGAAAAAGAGTAAGTAATTTGACAATTTTTACTAATACAAGTGAATGCTCAAATTATTTATGACCCTTGTAGACTCCAAGGGGAAGTTTCATAACTCCATTCTTTCTTAATCAATGAATCAACACCATTCGGTGGGTTGAACGAGAAAGTGAATCAGTGGAAAAGTGAAGCTACAACTTTTTTTTTAGATCAACGATTCAACACGTTTTCGTGGGTTGAGAAAAAAAAAGAGAACAAGTGAGGAAGTGAATCAACACATCCGGTGGGCTTCTGAATTTGTTTAATACTGTTGCAAAAATAGGAAAAAAAAGTTAATTATTTAAATGTCCAAAAACAAAAGGGACAAATCAATTAATATTTTTAAGAGGACAAGGCAACTTTTGAAATCAGTTGAAGTGAATTTTACAGACAGTAGTTCTGACACAGAAATTTCTAGTTCAGAAAGTGCCGAATTTTCTCACGTTCCTATTCCTATTGTACCGTCAATTAAGAACCTTGTGTTGAGTGAAACGCTAAACCCATACGAAATGGAGAACCTCGCAACACAAGTAAACGCGATTGCTGCCATGCTAGAAAGCATGCGCACTCAGCAAAACCAGCAACAAGAGGCGTTGAACGCGCTCATGCAGCGCGCCTCAGAAGAAAATATAAGAACAAGTTGCGTAGCAAATGAAGCAACGCAAATTGCTGTCTCGACAGATTTGTTCTTTAAAATACCAGACCCAATTAAGTCTATTCCAAAGTATGATGGTAATCGGAAGCAACTTCATTCCTGGTTGACAACCGCTGAAAATACTTTGAATATTTTCAGAAATTTGGTACCCGATCAACAATACAACATTTTTGTTACCGCGGTAGCGAATAAGATCGAAGGCAAAGCCAAAGACATCCTTTGCTTAGCTGGAAATCCTCAAAATTTTGAAGAAATCAAAACCACTTTGATTAATGCGTTAGGAGATCGCCAAGAAATGACTTACTATAAAAGTCAACTATGGCAAACAAAAATGAGCGACACTACTACCATTCATAAATATTATGGTAAGATTAATGAAATCGTGCAAAACATCAAATCCCAGGCAAAACAGAATGAAAAATATCGCAACAGTTGGGACGCGATAAATCAGTTTATTGAAGAGGATGGATTAGCAGCTTTTCTGGCAGGACTGAGACAGCCTTATTTTGGATATGCTCAAGCAGCAGGCCCAAAAGATTTAGAAGCGGCATACGCTTTTGTTTGTAAATTTCGCTGCTCAGAAGATACCGCTAACCGTCTCGATAATAACTTTCCAATACACTCTAGGAATCAAATTACAACAGAACAGAGACAGTCGAACAGAAGCTTTGACCCAAAAAAGAAGGAACAATTTCCAAGTTCAAGCATCTATGACAACGATAAAAATAGTAACACAAAATCATTTCCACAACCAATGGAAGAGGAATCAACGAAAAGTAAATTAACATTGAATCGTATGCAACTTCATAATAACGAAGTGCAAGACGAAGACAAACCGTCTGATTCTGAAGATGAAGACGAAAACGTGGACCTAAATTTTTTTTGGGTACAACCGATACATGAAATGAAGATCAATAACACAGTTTCGTCAATTTCAGAGAGAGGTTCAAATTCATCAGAAAGAACGATCAACACTACCAGAAAAGATACCATACCACCAACGGATACATCAGACGACTACTTCATTCATTCAACAGAAACGCCGGTAAACTATTTCAAAAACCAACTAATTTTGGAAATTTCTTCCACAGAAGATGTCATCCAACATGAACCATTCCCACACTTTAAAAGGACGACGGTTAAAAGAAAACAATTCGACATAAATTCCGTTACAAAAATTCTCAAAACGTATCACAACGGAAAACAAACAGCGATTTTAGCACCAGAATGCATCATACCAATAATTCAAGCCTCAAACCGTAAACATTTTAGTAAAAAAGAGCATTTTGTTATCACTCAATACCAGGTAGAAGACGTTTGTGATGAAATAGAACAAGATGAAATTATTAAAAAAAGAGCATGATCACGCCCATCGTAGTATAACGGAAGTAGAAACCCAGATTAAACGAAGCTATTTTTTTTTCCAAAAATTAAAATGAAAACGAGAATAGTATCAAAATTATGTAAAACTTGTAACCAAAGCGATAATCAAACGATCAACCCCACGGAATTACACAGAAAATTGAAAAATAATCTAGCTAAGTTAGTTCAAGAAAAGAGGAATGAAAAATTAGGAAAACCACCAGAAATACAAGAAAATCAAAACGTTAATACCCAACATAAGCAAGAAAAAAAAAATAGCTACAGGAAGCAACTCATGCTAAGAAAATTTAAGGAAAATTCACGACCAAAAATAATATCAAAAGACATAAACGAAAGATAAAACAAAAAATTGTAAATTCTTTATAACGAACAAACCAGCTTTTTAGATGAACGATTGTAAAATTCAAGTACATAAGAGCTAGTCATCCGATTAACATGACCAATGTGGAAACTAATGATTTTATCTTTGTAAAATTAGATACTAGCCTACCCATTTCTGGCTTAATTAAGCAAAAGAGTAGGGAACTCGTGACTAACTTTTAAATGTTAAAACCGATGAAATCCAGAAGGAACAAGCGATGGGACATCATCGGAACAGGATGGAAATGGATAGCGGGATCTCCGGATGCCGATGATTTGCGCATCATTAACACAACGTTGAATAATCCTATCAGCAACCAGTAAATTACACTAAACGAATTACTAAACAACAAGATCAATGATAAAATGGCCACCATGAATAGTCTTATTGAACATCATGTGAATGCAAATCAAATTTCTTAAAAGAAATGGATGCGATCGTGTTGCTCCCGTTTATGGAAACCGCCAAAAAGCTACTACTAGCGATGTTGAAGCAACAGAAACCACAGAAAAAAAATCCAACTGTTATCACTACACTGTTAACACTACGCCCGTTAAACGACATCTGCGTATACCCAAAATGATGGAAAAAGAAACTAATAGCAGTGCAACATTTAACAACGAAACCACCGTTAAATCTTTGCAAACAGACAAGATGCTCATCAACAATGCGAAAGGGATGATCATGAAATCCAACTGTGAGCCACATAATCGATCGTTCGATCGATCGAAACTAGGCAATGATACTTTTGTATCAGAAGAGTACGTAAAGGAAGACGATGAATTTAGAGGAGCTATGCCAGGACTCGTGGTAAACTGGAGTATTGAGCACACTGACAACATCTCCCATATCCATAATAAAATTATGGAAAATCGCAAGCCCATAGAGCATGTAGCACTAAAGACGTTCGGGCACCAAACTTTGCTGTTCATTGGCCTAGGAGGTATTTCAGCCTTGATCTTAGTAATACTGTTTACTGTGATGTGCCTTTTAAAGAAAAGGATCTCTATCAATGTTCGACCTGGAGCTGGACATGTAAACAATTGAGTTCGAGGACGTACTCTGAACTTCCCCCGGAGGAGTTATGCCGTGGTGCACCATGCATCGTTCCCACAGGTGGTAACGATCGTCATGTTGCAGCCTCTGCCCGGTGAACGACGCCACGCCACTGCACGTGTCATCCGACACGTCGCCCCGCATTCATACCAACACCACGCCACCCCATTCTCCATAGTTCCGCAACGCCAGCATTCCGTCGAAGCTTATAAGTAAGCCACTTTCAAATGTTAGAGTTAAGAGACAGTCTGGTTTTGAATTCGATAGAATAAACAACCCATAATTGTATGCATTAAAAAATAGACTGATTTTGAATGGGCATGCCAAATACATTTCTTCAGCTTACTCGTATGATTATAATTAATATTAAAATCCTTTTTTGCAAGTAATTTCCAAAAAAAAAATGTCACCTCTGCCCGGACAGATCATGATAGACAAACGTTAACACAAATGTTAACATATTATCAGTATTTACGGGGCCTTAGTTGCTTCTCATACAGCTGCTCATATAGAGCGATCACATGGACGGATTGATATCAGACATCAGACCGGCGAGATAAAAATTGTTTACTGCACTGTAAAGGATATTTTTCATCGATCCTCTGGATCAAAGTTGTACAACGATTAAGTCTCGGATATTCTCGCTAAATTTTATTTTTAATTTTATTAATTTATTATTCCAATATGACGGCTGAAAGCCGTATTTTCACCACCGCGTGTGGTGATTTAATGTAATTCATGTTTAATAGCTACAAGGCATTTCCTCATTCTGGCTAAATTTTGTTTCATATTACAAATTGTTCTTAAACTCCGGAACGGGTAAACAGGTTACGCTGGAGTAAACAACGTCCTTTTTTTTAATTTAAAAAATACCGATTCTCGCACTGTTATTGTTAGCTCTTTTAATGCTGATATAGTACATTAATCACAAGGCATTTCCTTCATGTTCAAAACAATATCGTTAATATCAATCTATTTTTAAAAGCATACGATAATGATCGTCATGATAAATGAGATTATTGTATCATTGCGCAAAAAGTACATCAAACATCAAAACCACCAAGTGATAACACCGTACCGAAAGAAAGGCGCAATCATTTTGCGTACTGTGTACAAAAAAAAGAAATGAATGTGTGTTTTAAGTGAAGCAGGTGATGCGTGTGAGATGTAAAATCGCGTACGTAAATGTAACGAAAACAAAAACCCAATGAAAAGATGAGAGTACTACACTACACAGAAACGAATATTTCACCCCTTTTACTACACGAAGTATAGCGTACAAGTTTTCTTTCATCCTTTGTAACCCCGCCGTTTAGCGTGTTTTTTTTGTTTGTTTGTAAATGTATACAAAAGGTTCAAAAACAAGCCATTCATTTCTACACATGTTGTAATATATTTTACGATCGTTACTGTTATTGTTAGACGATTACTAGAATGCATAGCATAACGCTCTAATCTGTTGCTATGTTTAGCTGCTGCCCCGTAAGATTAGCTTACAAACCGTACCGCTTGTACCAACCACGTCCAAACCACTCTCCTGTGATATCATCCCGAATTATCTGCATTTGAATAATCGCACAGGTGCGCAGGATGATATCGCAGAAGGGGTGGCAACTTACACATCTACCAACCGGTTGTGAAACCTTTACACGATCTTCACCTTTACAAGGCACGCTATATTGATACTATCGTAGAAAGCCACCAACCGATCGCCCTACAATTCTTACAACCGCCTGTCTACACGTCTACTACTGCCTGCATTAACTCGTCGTCTGTTTAACGACGAGCTGATAAGAAGCGAATCCACCAACCAATGAGAAGACGGCGCCTATAAATAATACTTTTGAAAGCATTTGAAAGCATTGCGTTGAATACTTTGAACCGAATCATGCATGCAGTTTTGCTCGGGAGTAAAAGCCTCTAATACTAGTCACTATACATAATACTACAAAAAATACTTGGGCGTTAGTGGAATAACTGTGTGTTTTTGTGAGATAGAAGATTCAGTAGTAATCAGAGCGCTAGTTTTGTCTGATTAGAGTAGTGAAAGCAGGGGTAATATTCAAAGGAAAAATGCTACCAATTCGTTTAGGGCAAGTTCTTCCATAGAAGACATTGAAAGTTAAGTACATCATGTGTATGTGTGTCGTTTGCCGATTGAAATAATTACAGTTTAAAATTTTGTATGAATAATCTGTATAAAAAAGGTGCCATTTTTGGTGAGTTTCCTCACGCAAGGATACTTTAGACAGTGAAGTATTGGAATGGTTGTGTGAGGGAACGGTTCCTTGGTTTAAGAAAGCTCTATGCTTTAGCAAATACTAATAGAAGTGGTAGTAAGTAACAGAAGTAGTAGTAGTAGTAGTAGTGAGAGTAGTAATGAGCAGATTGATTAAACGCTAGTTCTGCACTGTTTGTGTGCGTTTAGTACACGGGTATATGTGTGTGTGAGAGAAAGAGAGAGAGATGGGATGCAATAATAGATGCAAAACTAGCGGTAACAAGTTAAAACAAGGAACGAGCATGGAATGGCAAAATATTCAGTTAAATACCAGCATTTCATCGACAAACGACGATGGGACACAAGGGTAAAGTCAAAATCGGTCGTATTGTACCTGGTGGTGAAAAGGAAGAGAAACGGAAATGCGTTTGTAAGAAGAGAACAGGAACAGTCACACGACGGCCACGACTGTACGGTATATACGGATCTATGTTCTAGCGCTAAGAAAAATTAAACTCGAGTTGTGTCTCGAATGTGGCACTCAGGTCGTCCGGTAAGAAGGATGCGTATATCGCGGATGCAAATCAAGAAAAGAAAGCTGCTGTTAAGAATAAACACAGCACGAGAATTACCCGTTCTGTTAGGTGTTTCTAGCGTTAGTTTGTTGGTCTAGACTAGACTGGGATAATAGGGACTGTTGCCTTTCGTTGCTTGATATATGGCTAAAACGGATAACACTGTTCCTGGGTACCGTTACTTGAGCTTATACCTAATCATCTACAGTTGTTCTATCTCACTACAGTGGCTACGCTACGATTAAGCTTTCCTTGAAGCAACAGGGAATATTTAAGCTACCTTCGCAGATGCGATCTACTACGTAACACAAAATGCTTGCATTTACTACAAATCTATCAACAACAGAACTTACTACACGCTACATACATTTGGCAAAATCAAATTATTAAACACAAAAAGTACCCTTGTTTCTTTTTCTTTTTGGACATGCAAACATCATGCAACAACAGAGCACAAATTAGCGGGCAACAGATTAGCTTTTCGATTCCCATCAACAGACCGACCGACCGGGAATGGGCACGGGGCGATGTATCGGATCGCACCAGCAAGGCAGGCAGGGAAGTTGGCATGCACGAAACCCAACCCATAACCAGTGTAGCTAACCCGGGGAAGAAGTAGGAGCATCTTTGAGTCCGGCACCACACCACCATGGTCGTTGTGAGCTGCGAAGAGGAACGGTCCCAGCATGCTTTCGTACGCTGTGGGACAGTGTGTGGGACCATCCATCCGTCACGTTGGAAGCGGTCTCATGCGGTTCGTGGTTTAGGTAGTCAATTTGTGCGGGGGGGGTTATTTCAGGTTAACGGGTTAACCGCAGTACCTCGGTTCGGTGCTACATCCCGGCTTTAGAGCGGAAGAGACTCTCCGGCAGGAAAGGCGGCATTGCTGCGCGTGTATGTTGCGATTTGGTTTTTAGAGGGAAAATAGGAAATAGTCGATAGGATACAAGGAGCGGAGAACATTTCGATACTGTTGCTCAATACTTTCATATCGGCTAATTGCTTCGACTACTATACACTTCCGCTCGCTTCTTTAGCATGCCCTGTAGGCGCACTACACTACACTACTGGGATTGCGTCGGTTTCGTTTCGTCGTCCGTCTCGAGTGGTGGAGCGGGGAAGGGCTCTAGGGTGTACCGGCTTGGCCGTCGTCCGGGCACTAGTAGCCTGCGGGAGGGTAACAACAACGAACATTTAAAGAAAACCACAACATACAAACGCCAACCATATGGACGCATCATGCAGGTCTGTAAGGTGGTGGTGAGTGGTTTTGTGTCGTTTTGAATGAAGGTGGCGGTTTGGTCCAGATTCGCGTCCAACAGCTTCCGAAACAGTCCGAAAACCGGGAACGGAATGGATACAACATCGCCTTGTGCCACTGGGCTGGTTTATGTTCTGTTGTACTTTGTTTTTCGTATGTTAAAAGTGTTACAATGCTAATTCGGTGTTGTAACGACGGTGTAAAGAGTCTGTGATTTGTGTATGCTTTATTTTTCCTTACAATTGCAAATCGATCCTGTTACTGGATTTTTTTTTTATGCAAACATGGATACTCTTCTCTGATATACTAATATCGGAGATTATTTAAAAAAAAAAACACAAATTTCCATTATAAAAAATTCAATTTTATCTTCTACTTCGCCAATGGCTATTATTATCGTGCACTCGCTTTAAAGTAAACGAGTTATATTTTGCTCCAAAGTTATAAAAAAATCCACCGCTTGTTAAAACCGGAAAATCTAGGGAAATATTCGTTGCTGTTGATATATGTGTGGCCAAATTCAAGATTGATACAATTGTGCAAAGCACATTCAAGCGACGACACAGCTCAGCTCAATGAAGCCAGCATCCGACAGAACGATGGCAGTGAAGCAATAACACGGACATATGCGAATATGAAACAGGTATAGAATCGATAAAGCCGGGAGATAAAGGTTTCACAGGTTATTGTTGGTTTGATAAAAAGTGAGAAGTTCGCGAAGAAGAGAAGTAGCGCAACAGCACAGCGAACAGCGAGCAATTGTTTGGTTGAAAAGAAACAAAAGCCGGACCAAACTCCATCAAGCAGTATTTAGAAGAGAAAACATTGCTCAGGAACAATTTGTGCATGATCGAAGCAAATAAAGGATGGAAAAAAGTTGCTAAAAGCTTGAACAAAGCGACAAAAACAATGGTCCATTAATTGCTGAACAGCAACTAAAAATTATACTTAGTAATCATATTGCATTACTGTGGTATAACAAAGTTGAAAAAAATACTCCAATAAAAATCTAAATTTTCAATGTGAATTTTGCATTCAGCGTGACAGTATCGTACCACGGGGCTCTAGCGTGGTGGAAAAGGCAGAATGAGAAGAAAAGAACATTCAAACAATACAAAACCAAAAACGAGTTAAGCTTTCAAAATTTAGTGCTAACCGAATGTGCTAAAAAAAACGTTGGTTTGTTTTTTGTTTTTTTTTTTTAGAAAAAAGAGCACACATTTACCGATGAAAACTGTTTGCTAAGGCCACATTATCTAGAAGAAAGAAATGTAGAAAGAAGAAAAAAGAAAGAGAAACATACAGGTGAAAACGGTTTCACTGCGAAGAGGAGTTTCGCGCGTGTTTGGACAACCCTTCCATCCTTTTTTCCAGCTTTCTTATTAACACGCCATAACGCATTACTCGGCGGCAGTTTGGTGTGTTACGCTTGTGTGAGAACCAGTAATAGAAATCATTTTACTATAACAACAACAACACTTGTACCATTACATTTGTTGCATCAAACAAAACACCCCTTGATAAAGCGGTAGTACAACAAAATAAAACAAAACCCTGAGTATCTAGAGTAAACATGAAACCAAAACACGTTTCAGAACTCAAACTGCGTAAGAAGTTACATACAGAAAAAGTGTTTGTGAATTACCAAAACGGAAAAATCAAAAGGAAACTGTTTGAAAAGTGCATTTATCAGGAATTGCATAGGAACGAATCCGCGGCAGCTCGTTTACAATATTTCGAGCGCAAGTGTTTGGCATTGCCTGTTACAGGATCGAACGGGATTTGTGGGAAATTTTGGATTTGTGGTAGTGCTGGTGAGTTAGGTGAGTGTTAGATCAGGATTTGTTTACCCATCCCGTTGTTTTCCCAGTATGTGACTGAAATGTGTTAGTATAGCTGGTGATGTGTGTTAAAGTGTGTGTTTTAGTATCTTTCTTTACGTTTCATAATCCGATAAGAACTGAAGTATGTGAGTGTGTCTCCACCTTTTCGTACTGTCGGGAGATTTTGATGGTTAGTTTGGTTGTTTTGAATGTGTGTTATGTGCGAGTGGTGAGAGAGTACGATCGATTACTAATGTTGTATATAGTTAAATATTAAATGCTACGAACTACGCTCGACATATAGATAGGTAAGTTTAAATATTCTACTGTGCTTAACATAATTAACACTCAAAACACACACACACATACATACGCGAGCGCGCACACATACGCACAATCACAGCCATACTTTGAAGGAATTGCTATAAATCAACAGCTCACAATAGGGCAACTTTTTGGTTGCTTTTACACAAAATTATATACTCATGCAAAGCACACTTTTTTTAAAGGTTTTTAAAGGGTAAAAAATTACTGAAAAAGAAACATTTTAACACTCGTTTTGGGAAATTTTCTGAATTGTGGAACAGCCACAAGGGTTGTTTTTAACCATTGCACCGTTTTGACGGAGATCCTGATCTTACCCGTTAAAGTCATCGGCATACTTATTAGAGGTTTTTTTTTTCTAAACCTTTTATAAAGCTAATAAAGTTACCAAATGTCAATTCTATAAAGGTATTTTTTGGAAATTTTGAAACAAATCTTTGAGTCTAATTTTTATATCATTTTTATAGGCTAATGGGAATGGAATACATGTCCCATTTTAAAACATCAAACGCCTATCAAAGCTCTGATCTAGATCAGATCGAAACACGAATTAAACATAGCTGGAAGATCTATTGAAACAAAAACGATTTCGTTTAGTCCGCACTTACCCGCTTAGCTCCAGCATCGATCCACGGCGGTTGTTTCGCCGATGGCTAGCGGTAACGGGGAACGCATTCGCGTGCGGCCCGGCCCGGGAGATACCGAGCGGATCCAGCATCGGGTTGCCAGCCGTGTCTCCGCCATCGATCGTGATGTAGCCGGCGATGGAGGCCGATCGTTTGTCCTTGGGTACGGCAACACGGCCCACCGGTGTGGTTGCCGCCACCGGGGTCGATGTCTCGGAATCAGTCACTCCGCCGATGACGACCCCGCCGGAACCGGAACTCTCGCGCCGGAACAGACCTATTACGGACTTAGCCTGTTTAGGTTGCGTTAAGCCACCTGTTGTGGTATTTGTGGTAAAGTTCACACATGCGTGTCCGGTGAAGGTGGGGGAGAAAGAGAGAGGGCAGGATGGGAGGTAACAGTGTCACAACCACACACACACACACAAGAGCGGCGCGCGAGCGGTGCATAGGAACACACAGGATTGTGGAGTAGACGAAGGTGATGTCGTCCAGAAGGGATGGGAATGTTATAGGAATTGGATTGCACCAAGCGTCAGACGAGTGCCCAAGACATCGTCGACAGTTGAGTGGTGATAGGTGTGTGTGTGTTGTGTGTTGATCGTTTTGCAATTGTTTGTCGATGTCGTGTTGAAGTTGGATCGTGTAAAGAGAAAAAGAAACCATACGGGGAAGGCACGGATAGATGATAAAAATGCGGTTAGGTGCAAGCTAATGCGCGGATGCAGAAATTATATGAACCTAAAAAGATTACTTAACTTAACGTAAAACAGATACTTGATTCTTGATGGGGGGAGTTCTGAGCAGTTTTCCTTACATTCGTTAGAAAACATTTTTGCAAAAAGTTGTTTTTGAAAAATGAAGTCGGGTCTGACAACGCTCGAAGTAACTGAAAATCATTTGGCAAAGATAGATTTGAAACAAAATACAAGGAAAGAGTCACTTAACTTGTATAAAGTGACACTCATCGAAAGGTACATACAGGAAATTGCTGATTCCGGAAGAAATTGAAACACCCTTGTGTAGCCCGGAGACCACATCTCCAAGGTATAAACACTGATAAATCAACTAAAATTGCACTCGCGCCAGTGCAAAGTGGTGATTGGTGGTGCGTTCAGATACGAAATGGTTGAAAAGAGAAACGATAGAGCAAGGTGTTGTGAAGGATTGGATACATGAGCTATAGACGACAGCGTTAGTACGAATATAGAGAAGCGGCAGAACGGCAGCAGCAATAGCACATACTTCCATGTATACTCATGTGTTCGCTTGTTCGAGCATTCGACATCGATATTCATTTCATTCGCCATGCACGTATATACACAGTTATTACACTTAGAGACGGATGATCGTAAACACGAGCAAATTAAAGGCGAAGAGCCGGACAAAAACTGGAAGGTAGTGATTGTGATTGAAGAGACAGAGACCGTCCGAACATGTTGCAGTAAAGTCGCTTTTATGTTGTCGGCATCCAAAACGTGTTCAATATTGGAAAAGTAACTGTGGACAAAACGAATCAAAAACCGGAACACACTCACACGCACACTGCTCAGTGAGGATGTGAACCCATCCAGTGAACCGACAGATGGACGGAAACATAGTTCAACTAACAACGGCAAACAACAAGAAAGCGGTGCGTTTAAATCTAAAAACAATAACAACAGTAGAATTGCATTTGCTTCTCATTTTGGATTTGGTGGACAGCTGCGTTCGGTGTTGTCTGCATAATAATAATTTTAAAACATTACTTCAAGCGGTGTATGCAACCTTCAACTGGAACAGTGTGATGATGCTTTGTTTGACGGACTGGAGGTGCATTGGAAATAAGTAAACAAAAACGTATCAATGTAATGAAAACAAAACAAACCAAATACGAAATTTAAACCCTAATCTGCCATGGATACCATAAAACCCGGCTTCAGTTCCGGTGGTGGTACATGCAAAACACAAAACCTTTTTTTTCCTGGTGTGTCTTAAAAAAAACTACAGCTGCAGGTAGCGCCAAATTTGAATTCCGTAATGATTGTAGCGCCCTATCGCTTTGGCAATGCGATTGTCAATGAGCAACAAAACAGTATGTAACAGGGGGACGAACTAGAAGACGAAGTTGGTGTAAAAGGATCTTTTTTCTTTCACCACCACGGTGAAGGACGGTATAGTGCAGGAGCAAAGAGTCTCTTCAGGTGGATAAATCGTGGGAGAAATTCTGCTTCAGAGTCTCGATTCATTCGATCGATTCTTAAAGTCACTAGCGAGAGAAGACCATTACGAGTGGACGGGATGAGCACGAGACTTACCCAAAAATGTTGCACTTGGTGAATTGTAAGCTAGATACTCCTTATTCGAAGCCCACGATGGGAATTCGTTCTGTTTGATAGCACCATTATCGTCACTCTCGTCGACCCGTTTCCAGGGTAGAACCGATTCGATAGCAGTCGGGGTTGCGACTCGTTGCTCCGCTGTAGGCATAGAAAAACGCCTATTGTTAATAGTTCATGATATATTAATCTTTCGAATAAATCGTACTTACATTCCAAAAATCGTGATTCGCGGGAAAACCTTTTGTCTTCCTTTTCTGCTCCCCTTTCGTCCACTGTTAGGAAAGTTAAAAACATATGTTATAAGTAAAATAAAGTAACACATCGAAAGACGCATGATTATCTTGAATCGTCACATAAATAAGGTAAACGAGTAACTATTTCATCATGCTAAATACTACGAAATCATAAGTAAAGTGAGAATTCATCCACAACGACAATGACAACAACAACAACAACAACAACGAACTTCAACTGAAAAATCTGAAAATCAAATTAAAAAAACGCAAAAACAACAGCTAGCGCAATCCTATGTGATTACACAGCGTGCAGTAGTAAGCCTCCTCGTAAGGTGGTCGAAGAACGGGTGAAAAAGATGAGGTGAATTGTGATGCAAAGGACAGTGTGAACGGATCTGCAACATACAACAGTGAGTTCAGTGTCATCCGTCGGACCGTTGGGAGCTATTTTCCGCAAGGTCGCAGTCGCACAATTGCTTATACTTAATTACCACACATTACGAACCCGTGGACCGTTTATAGACCGAACGACGCGACGAGAAGGTTCTTTTGTCCGCCCCAACGGGGGAGGGATGGGAAACAACGTGTCATCTTTTGTACATGATTGAGAGAGTATAAGCCGAATGTTGGCAGTAACAGAACATAAAACACAAGAGTAATTTTGAACAATCGCAACCATCATGCAGAAAAGTGAACGTGTCGACTAAGCACTAGAAGAACCAGTAAGACGAAAGAAAAACCAACTCAAAACTTACCCGACCGCTCGCAGCGGAACGGTCGAACACGCGTGTATCGAACAAAATGTACAGTAAACAGTAAACAGCTAACGAAATTGGCTTGCATTCTTCTCCTAAGGAGCTAATCTTGTTGCCTATGCGGGGTAAAAGGCGCAAACTGAATCTATCTAAACAACCAAACGTAAGGCTATGCGCAACGGCGCCACGTAACCATAATTGCGTTCCAATTTGCTTCGTCTGCTCTCTTGACCGTTAACGTAAAACAAGGGCTGTTGATCAAAATGACAAATCAAACAAAACGCAAGTAAAACAGGGGGGCAAAAAAGCTTGCGATATATGTAAACTTTGCAGCGCAACTTGGTGGCAAAACTGAGAGTGAGCAGGCGCTAGAGAGACAGCGAGCTTGCGAAAACGGAACACAGTGGTGTTTGGGGGTGGTGGTGGTGGTGGTTGGTTGGTTGGTTGGGTGGTTGGTTGCGCGGGCAGCACCAGCACACCCTGGACACATACCGAAGGTCTGATAGGATCGGTCCCTGCGCCAGGGCAGGAACGATTCGGCCGCCGTCGGCGTGATCCGTTCCCTGTCGGATGCGGAACTGATGCTGAAGTTACTGTTGTTGTTGTAGGTGTTGAGTGTGAGGGTGTTTCTATTGGCTTTACTGGGGGGCTCTTGACTGTGGGTGGGATTGCCGGACGGGCAAGAGGTGGAGGGATCGGAGGCGGAGTTAAACTTGCTCGTGTAGTGCTTCACAATGCGTGCCTTGGTGGGATCGAACCCGGGCAGGCTTGTGATATGTGCGATCAGCGAGCTGTTGTTGTTAGTAGTAGTAGTAGTAGCAGTAGTAGTAGTAGAAGTGGCGGTTGATGTCTTACTTGCACCACGGTCTCCTCCGCTGGCCAGGGTATGCTTTACACTTATAGCCGGCGATGCGGCTAGAAGAAGAGACAGACAGATAGACAAACAGATAGAAATGGCACACTCGTGACACGAAACACCGAAGAGGTAAACAAAAGTAAACGGTCTTTCAGGATTTATCTCAAATAAAAAAAAACACGTTAAAAATGAAGATTCTAATGAAAAATAAAATCGTTCGATAAAAAATGCTGTCATTTTCTTGCCATTCCCTCAAGGAACATCACGTGCAAATCCTTAAACCAATAATAAATTGCGCAATGTAGTAAAAAAAACGATACGATTTCACAAACGAAAACAAAACAATTCTAGTATAGCTATTGCTATCAGTAAAAAAAACAACACAGGCAGATATTCACTGTCCAAATACCAAATACACAATCCATCATGGCAGAAACATTAACACAAATAAGAAAAATCGTAATGATTTTCAGAAAGACAGTCAAAATTGCAGCAAAGACGAGCAGAGTTGAGAAAGTGTAGAAAGATAGTAGATACCAGCAGGCAGTAGAGAAGTGATGGAAAGAAATAACGCAACAAGATGCTAATGAGGAACTGCATACGACGAAAAAACCATTAAACACATGTTGTTATCGATATCATAGAGAACATATTCCTTCGATAGTAGACTCAGCGCAGATGGAAAACGAATTTTTGCATAAACAATGACACTGTTGAATCAAAACGAGCACGAAGCTTCACACTTACGCGATGATTTGGCGGTAAAGGTAAGGCCACCTCCGTCCCAATCTTCCGCCGGTCCCGCCTGTCTTTCTTCATCCTCGTTGTCCTCGTGCAGCACTTCGTTGATGTAATCTGTGGTCCGGTTTTGGTTGGTTGAACAAAAAAGGATTAATTAGTTTACGGGAGATGAGATTCGGGATGTCCCGAAGGACAGCTGAGGTGAAAACATAGTTGATAAAATCATGATTTTCTACGCGAAAGCACAATCAACGAATTATGAAAAAGGGTTTTCCCCGATGATAACTGTATAGTATGTGTTAGGCTATTATTATAAATAAAACTTTGTGCAAACAAGACAGTAAGTAACATTCAAATGGGATATGGTGCTAGAGTAATGTATTGTTACTGAAATGATAATGGAAACACAGATGTATTGATAAAATAAGGTGCTAATTTGATGAATGAATAGGGAAGATATCACAAAAAAAGTAAATCCTTTTTCTTATTCCACCTGTACGGACACAAGAATGTACAGTTTTGTCGTTGTAAAAAGTACAATGTAGTACCATATAACAAAACATAAACGAAAACTTAAAAGTTACACATCTATTTAGTGTATACACTACTGACGGATAGTAAGGGAATTGTTTGACATATTTTATGGCTAGATTCAATGCACATCATTTTACATTTAGATATTCAGAAGACAAAGTTGCGTTTCGATTGATAGCAGTGCAAGAGTAATTTCAAACTGTAACGCAATTTTGTACTCTTCCTACCAACATAAAACAATTCGATACCTTCGGTGGTTTTTGGTGTGGAATTTTTAAACATCAAGAGTATACAAGATAAAATAGAACAGAGAGTAGTAGAAAAGTGTGCTTAAAACAATACAAATAATCATTTCCATACAGATCAGATCGACTAGACAAAGAAGGGGAGGCGCACAGCACAAATATTGTAGAAAGACTCGATAGTATAGCGAGAAGGAAAATTATCGGTTATTAAAGATAAGAAGAAACAAAAGGAAACAAAACAATCCAAATACACGACATACGATCAAACATACGCTTACGACAAAAGGAAATAACTGCGAGTTTTTACCTATTTCTAATCTACGGTACTTGTTAAGACTGTGAGAATGCTTTCGTTTACTTTTTTTGCGATTGTCTTGATCGGTTAGTGGTGGTTCTAGTGGTTGTGGTGGTGGTGGATGGTAGTCGGTAGTAATCGTAATTGTATCATTTGTCATAACGATATCATTCGTACCGTTCGCAAACTGTTTCGCCGATCCGTTCTGTGCGAATTCCGGAAACGAGACGTGATTCTGCTGCTTGCCATCCTGATAAAAGGTACGAAAGGCAAAAGAAACATTTTATGACGAATGTGATCGCTGTACACAGTGGTTTTGTTTGCATACCTTCACGCGCTTGCTGCGCTTGTGATGTTTCTTTTCGCTTATCATACGGCGTATGTTCATCTGCATTTTATAGTTGACCTACAATTAAAAACAAAAAAACACACACTCTCAGTTTTACTGCCTTTTGTCGCTGTCGAGAAATCGAGTCTCATCATTACCTGTGTTGAAAGATCGCGATCGTCCACAGCATGCCGGCTGTAGCTAAGTCTTCGAGCCTGTGGAAAAAAACGAACCACAATTAGTATACCCAACTAGAACGACTGTTTAAAAAAGGAGCTAGATTCGTTTACTCTTATCGTTCATTAAATTGATATTCGCCTAAAAATGGCCTCCAAAAAAAAGGAAACACGAATTAACAGAAACGAACACGACACAAGTCACTAGTCGAACAAAGTACGAAACAATTATCTTGTATTGCGATCCAAACATTGAGATTGATTTTCTGTTTTTTCCTTTTTCACGAGGACTTTATTGTTTCATTTGTTAGATGTTAGAAAGTGCGGTTCATTATTCTAGACATGCGAAAAACCTTCGCCGGTTGTGCTACGCAGAAGATAGTGCATTGAGACATATTTGAATAATGTTTTCATTTCATCCTTTCGGTTCTATTGAAAAATCATCATAAGCGGATTCGATAAAAGCTTGGAATCGGAAGACAATACATACAACTGTACAGACGTTTTCAAGCTAAACGAATTACAACATCCATAATGGCACAGAGTAATATACAGAGTTTATATAAAGTAGACATAGAAGATAATGTATACACAGTATATACAGTACAGTTCAATAACTCTTCGTAAATGATTTTTTCAATGAATACATGAAACGGAATGTACAAATGCGCATGAATTTCTATTCTACACACTAATTGGTAAATATTCGATGACAAAAATATCCAAACATCCAAAAAACAAGGCAGCATCATTTTGAAATTACTAGTTTTTCTTTTATTTGTAAAAACAAAACAAAAATGCATATAAAACTTTGTACAAAATCTAAGAAACAAAATTATTGCAACCAGAAATTACAAGCACGAAAGTAACAAACAATCCGCAATTGTCCTGAAAACAAGCAATCGCGCTCAATTCACATACCATGATTATCAAACAGATTTGTTCAACGATAATCAAAAACAGGGATCATCCAACGAGAAACAAGGATAAGCAATATGTACAGTTGCAAACGATCTTGTATTTTCCAAACACACGAAACAAACATATTTACAAGTAACATAGTATTTACACACAAACATAATCGCGTAACACTAGTATGCAAACGAGAAGCATACTTAATGCTTCCGCTTAAGCTACGTTCACAAAGAGATTAAAAAAGGGGTTCTCAAGAGTAGGTTAATAAACAGTAAGTCGGTTAAAGAAACAAATCGCACCTTCACTTGCTTTACGGTCGCCATGTGTGCGCAGCGAAACACACGTGTCATATGTTAGTATCCAATACCGGATCACGAATATGTGTTAACGAATAGTGATTACACACAAAACACGTACGTACGCACACAGATATAGAGACACAGAAGAACAGAGAGATACACACACACACACATAGAAAGTTATGCAGCACGCACAGAGTAACATACAGGAAGGATACAAAAGAACACGGTACGGAATGTGAGGAGAGAAAATTGCTAGATTAGTGTTTTTGTTGTGACGCTCAAAAATCAAAACCAACGAATAAGGATATGTATACGGAAACAAAAGGTGCCCGGTGCAAACTTAGTTGTTTTCCGCAATGATAAACGAAAGAAAATGGGGAACCCAGGGTGTGACGCACGCAAACAAAAAAACGCATGACCAGAGAGATAAAAGGATGAACAGTAATGGATGACAGTTAAATGATCACATGATCACAAGATTAAGGTATAGTTTGCATTGCGCCAACACAACAGCGTAACAACGTAACGTATAAGTGAACACAAAGAGTTAGCTCATTAGAAAATCATAACAAATCGATCATTGAATGTTTTCGTACCGTATGTAGTGAAGCCTTCGATTCGATTCGTTTTGTTTAGATATTTAGTTTTGCGCAAATAGGTATTTTAGCATGGGAAACGAAATATGGTGATGGGTGTGGATCGTGGGAGTAGTTTCGATCATAGTTTTACGACAGAATGTTCGTGGTAAACCACCATTTTCGCATTCCAATAGCAGTAATAGCAGGAATAGTTTGAAGGATCAAATTCGCGACATATGTCGGCCGATGGTCGTCGCATATCCGTGCGAGTTGAGTTGTTGGATGGGTGGTGGATCAGTATTTGGGGGATCGGTTTTTGGTTCGGTTTCAGTTCGATGATGATTGGTTTCGGGTTTTGATGATTGTTTTCGAGCGTCCGTCGGAGCACCAAATAATTGTGGAAGCGATGTTGCGAATGCGATCGAATCGAAACAATTGGTTTGATTTTTTTGTTTCCGAAATGCGCAAACGTGAAAATATTTGAAGATGTACAACATTGCATGTTCGCATCGTTAATGGGTGGTTTGTTTTTCGATAAACGGAAGCACAGATATTGTTCGAAATAGATAAGCGTTTGGAATTTGTTTTGTTGACCATATGGCGAAGAGAGGAGAAAAGAAAAAGAAAAAAAGTTGTTTTCATTATGTGAAAATTCAGCACACCGATCATTTCCAAATTACTACAGAGGTGCGTATGATGCGGATGAAAGAAATGGGTGAATATTACACAGTTCATGATTCGGATAGTTTAAACCAGAGTGTGTAATGGGTGAGCAGGAGCGGCTAATCGTACCAGTTCTGTCGTGGGAAACGTAGGAACGTTTTGCTACTGGGGAAAACGGAGTAACCTCTAGCTAGGAGGGGTACGTTTTGCAGGTTTGCGGGTTGTGTTGCAGTCCTAGCAATACCTCTGTGTCAGTGTTTTTTTTATTCTCAAACAAACTAGCATGATATAAACAAGCAGCTACGGGTGTGTGTGTGTGTGAATGTATGTAAATATCTTTCCCTGATCTGTTCTTACTTCATCCCAATTGGCGATGATATTGATTACACTTTTTGTTAGACAAAATTTGATTCTGTATCCTGCGCATTGGAATGGAGCTAATTGCGGTCAACAATTGACCAAGTGCATGGTATGACTTGGTGCAAGGAAGAATAAGACGTAAAGCTGACCCCCCATTGTTACTGTCCTACTCACCCGGCGGTACGGTTTAAGCTCCTCCGACAGCAAATGATGTATTTTGGCATCCGTTAAGTCTTTCTTCGAAGGATTGTAGTCCAGCTCCTGCATGTCCAGGTTGCGGGTCGAATTTTCAAGGTTTGTAAAGCTAGGGCTACAATGATGCAGGTGATGATGTATTTTAAAACAAAAACAAAAGGTTAAAATGAATTGTACATTTACTGCAGCAATAATCCAATCGGTTATTGCAAAACAATATACAACAGTGGCACACTCTACTCCAACAATACGAAACTAATAAATGGATGCATGTACTTCAGCTAAAAAGTTACCGTGTAGCTATTTGTCTAAAGGCAGTTTTTGGCACGTTTTTTGTCCATTCTGTCTAAAGTTGCTTTTGTTTTAAGATTTTCATCGGACAAAGCTTTTCTTAGAATCAAAGTGTAAATATAGCATAGCAGCATCTTTAATCGTGTGAGACTATTTGTAAGGATTTTTCAAGTCTTTTTTAGTTCAAGCCCCTATTTTGCAGCATTTTCTATACAACTTCTACCAGCTAGCAAACATCTGTAAAGGGTAAACCGTTAGCGTCGTATACTTCTGGCTAAAATTTGACCAAAAACACAAAAGAAGTAACGATACCACATGGATGCTGAGCTCTGCCGTGATGTCTCCAGCCAGCGAGACCAAACCAGCAACGGAAAAATAAATCAAAAGGAATAATTAAATCAAACACGTCAACAAAACACACACAGTGGTGAGAGGAGCATGCATCGATCAATTAGCTTCCCGTTACCATGTGCCGAGCATTGTGGCGCCGCACCTTCCGCCGAAGTAGGACGTGTAATTTCTAAATAATGCACTCATTGATTCAGTTCCAGACATTTGTCCGATGGTGGATGGGTTGCGTCGCATGTAGTCCATGGCGTCGCGCATCGTTAGCTTAGAGTAGGTTTCCAAAATCTTCGGTTCCGGACCCTGTGGAAAAGTAGAATTGAGCGAGAGTAACGTTATTCCACCGTAAACAACATTGGAAAGCTGGGCGAGTCCGGACCGTACCTGTAAATTCTTGATCAAATATGGACGAATGAACCTATTGTCGAATCTCTTAAACTTATCGCGTATATTGTAGTTGCCGGTCTTGCCCACGATATCCTCAATGCCGGCCATCATGTGATCCATAAACTGTAAGCGAAATCGTTAAAGAATGTATCAGACGAATTGCATTGTGATGACTTGTCTGCTGTCTTACCCGTTCGTGGATACGTTCGTTCATTGTTGGTTTGCGCTTGCTCGAACGCTTTACATTCAGAATTTTGACTAGCGGTTTTATGGTGATGCCCTGCAGAAACACTGTAAAGTAAACGACCGCAATCGTCGTCGTCAAGAACATTGGCTGCAGCGGAATGTGATCCTTTTCCACCAGTAACACTAAAGCGAACGCAACAGCTCCTCGAAGGCCTAAAACGATCAAACAGTTCTGTTAGATGGGCTACCGTCGTGCCAAACCATTTCAACACCTTACCTCCATAAGACATAACAAATTGATCTACTTTAGTTAGCTTGTGAATTCTAAAACGATTCGCTAACGCTGACAGTATCAAAACACCTGTAAACAAAGGTAGAATATTACGGAATGGATATCGTTCGATTGGTCCATCTAATCAACACGTACCTAAAATTCTATACACCGAACAGAAGATTATTGTCAGCAAAACGAACCAAGTGTTCCACACATGCTTGTTGTTAACGGTGGCGACGCCAAGGAACATGAAGATGATCGTTTCCGCCGAGGAGGACAACATTTTCAGTGCGTACTTAATGGTAGTGTGCGATTTGTGCGACACGTTCTGCTCGACGTAGTTTTTCATCGTTATTCCACAGAATGTGATACTGAAGAGATGGAAATAGTATAGTTACAATCAGTAATTTTCCATACGACAACACGAAGGACATGGAATTGTATAGCGAGGCTATGCATTAAGTTCAAGATAGCTGTAAGAAACTGCAGTATGAAGTAAATTACGTGCCTGCACCATCGTACAGAAGGAAGTGTATGTTTATGAATAGAGATAATCATATCATCATTACGAATATGCACCAAGCTAACGAGCTACACGCTTGTAATCTAGCACCTTTTTAGATCCAATGCCATTGCCAAGACTTTGGTGATATTTTGCAGTCGCTACTTACGCTAGGATACCGCTCATGTGGAAAATTTCCGCATTCAAGTACGCCAGATAAGCCATCACAAAGATGAAGATCGGTTCGATAACGCGCACGTGATCGGTAAAGCGCGTCACCAATCCGGTTAGGAAGCCCCAGATGACACCTGCAAAAGCGAACACAATTAAACACCAGACCATCATCAAGGCACGTGCAAGGTGCTTTCTATCCCAAGGTTCTTGAAAACGAACACCTTGCACCATATTGGTGCAGCTCCAATACTTACCGATAATGGTGCCACCGAGTGCAACCACAAAGAATGACGCAATGCCTGATATGATGTCCACGGCTATGATTTCGCTAGCACCAATTTGGTTGTACACCTCGAACATATGATACATTACGACCTGCGGAAACATAATTAGCGTTAATAGTACAAAATCCAGTTGTAGCTGATTGAGCCGCTGATTCAACGTACAGTGACAGCATCATTAAGCAGCGATTCACCAAACACCACGATGTAGAGCACCTCGTTGACGTGTATTTCCTCGAACACAGCCAGCACCGCCACCGGATCGACGGCCGCGATGAGCGAGGCGAACAGGAAAATGTGCAGGAACGGTAGGTCGACGCCGAAGATACCGGTCTGACCGCAGGCCCACAGTGAGGTACCGATGGTAGCGATATTGAATATCGTACCAATCACAGCCATCAGCAGGATGGTTCCAATATTATCGAAGAACATGCGGTTCGGCATGAAGTAACCGGCGTCGAGGATGATCGGCGGCAGCATGTAGAAGAAAAACGTGTTCGGTGTCAGGGGCGACACGTGCAGGTTGGTTGCATACCGCAACAGCACACCGATGATGACGCCAACCACGATCAGCAGGCAGGATTCGGGGAAAATGCGACTCAGCTTGGGCGTCATGTGGAATCCTGTGCAAGAATAACAAATCAAAATAATCATAATTATATTTTTACAAAATACCCTGGTGGCCGATGAATAGGCAGCTGCCATTTTAATTGGTCATAGTTGAAAAATCTAACCGAGATTTGATACGTGACGAAACAATCCGTTGACTCATAAATATATTATATCCTACTTTATCAACCTTTGGCTTTTAATAGCCCTTGACCTTCTTCTGTTTGGCTCATGTTACGCATCCTTTTACGAAGTGTCAGCATCGTGTTGGGGCTATTTTCTCCCCTTCTGATAGACTCCCATTAGCTTGACTAGACTTTCGAGAGGCACAAAGAACCACGAACATGCATAGCACCGCAGGCATCCTATCCATTTAGGACGACAGCGTTTTGATCTTAGCGTTCTCCAGGCGTTGTCCACAAGGATCCCCTTTCGAACCATTTGCGATGCAGCCATTGCATCCTTAAAGCCAACCATAGCTTGTGACACACAGCCATGAAGTTTTGAAACAGGGTGAAAGCACTCTTCATAGCTTAAGCCCTTTTTCAAGTGGATATTGTTCGATGGCAGGTTCAATCCTGCAAGTGGATTCGCTCTCGTACGCTTCTCTGCTGATCCCGTGCTTTATTGCATTTACTCTCCACGTTCGGTGGAGTAGTACCGTTGAAATGTTCGCCCGTGATAAACAACGACATAAAAACTAAAGCACACATCGATGCATTTGCGTTTAACGGCGGAAAAGTGGCATCATCTTTTCATGCATTATGCAACGACACGAAGAAAAACACCGGCACTAATAACACGGCTGATATGGGCAATTGAGTTAGTCGCTAAATAGTTCTGCAACGCTATATGTCGCTTCGGCGAGTCGCACGAAACGGTAAACAAACGAGATGCAAATTATTTCCACCCATGTTTATTCGCTGGAACAAAGATAAAAATACAGGAGAGGTTTAATATTCTTCGTGTGTTCCCCGCCGTTAAAATAGATACGGTAATGACCTATTAGAATGGGAATCTATTTGTGATGGCCAATGGTTCGAAACTCTCATTCATAGATAACGAATAATATCGCCATTAATTTTGAGCTGCATGCCTGGAACAAGACAAAGTACAAGGAGCGAATGCTGTGAACACGTTGTATGCAAGTCAGCAAAAGAGATGCTGTTAATATGTCGTAAAACTATCTGCTTTCAGTATTAAAATAATTTTATATGGCCAACTGTTAAAGCGGTAGTCCCATCAGTTATCGACACGACAAGATCGATTCCAAATCTCATCTCGACCATTCGTAACGTTGTCTATTCAGTTGAACTGAACCCACTAAAAAAAATGAAAGAAGACAGAAATAGCAAAATTGAAGAAATTAACAGGAATGACAAGACCTGAGTATGTAATACTAATGAAGATGAAGTATTACGGCTCCAATAAAGAAAGGTAGCCAGATGAATGGCTACTTACCGTGATAGGCCAAATGCTTCGAACTGTTCTTACTTAGGTAATAAGGAAAAGTTTTCATAAACCACATAGACCACGGTGGACTGACGGAAGAAACATATTTTGTTGCTTAAAACATTGTTTGAAACACGAATATCTAATAATTTCTTCCGCCATTGAGGAATAAAGATGACGACACAATTTAATGGATAATGATTTACCGGTAACGTACTACATAACACCTTATTCCACGTTAACCGAGACCGTACATCGTCATGAAACCTAATAACGATGTCACGAGTGCACCAGACTGAACATAGGAACATGGTGGACGGAAAGCAATTAAAATGTTCTGCCACTAACTCATCATCCACTGACGTGTAAGTTGTTGATGGCGTTTCCCCATTTCAACATCCCATGCCACCGCATCCAATGATCCATTCGATCGGACCCGAGCATCCGCCAAGTGCATGCAGGTCCCAGATTGTCGGATCACGACCATTCACCACTTGAGATGCAGATGGCGTGAAATTGAAGCCCATCGCAACCCTAGCTCTTCGCCCCAAACACCGGTTCCTGCCCACCTCACAATATGCATTAATATGAGCTGGACCCCGTACACTGCTTCTTTCAATTTCAATCACCATCATCATCAACGATTTGAACGCTCGGAAACAATTCGCCCAAGTGAACAACCAAGAGACCGGGTCCGGGTGGCTCACCCTGTGGTTGCGTCCATCACCGAAAGACAGGGAGTTTATTAAACGATTCTAAACGTGTTGCGCACTTTACTTCAAAGCACGCGTACATGCCCAGATCAGTACTAATTGGAGGGAATAAGAGTGATTCCCGGGGAGACACGATCTAACGTTTATTAAGAGCATTGGATGAGTTATGGAATTTGTAGCTCGGGCTGACCACTTAAGGAAATCGTTGTAAAGATTTACTTGGAATGGTGTTGATTGAAATTTGATTAAAATCAAATTGTTTTGCATCGATCAGCATCAATTGATCGAAACGTATGTGTAGGGCGATTTTGTTTTTTTTTTTTCTTCAACACCAATTGAGGTTATGAACGGTCTTAATTAATTGGCCCATAATTTATCACACATCAATTGGGTTCAATGCACACTACTTCACAACCAAGCGACACATAACATTTTAAACATATTTGTGAAAAGTTGCTCTCGTAATACGGTTACTAAAGCGTTCACCCGTTTCCAACAGTTGGTTTGGCCGACGACGCAAGTCTCAGTTTGTGGCCTCAAACAGTTTGTGATTCATCTTGTAAACACACGCTTCGCATCTATTGAAATTCAGCAACAAACCCAAGAAAGAGCTCCAAATCCATCTAGAGTTCAAATAGAATGCTTTTTGCTCTGACAACTTGGCTCACATCCAACAGTTTTGCCAAAATCAATTGCGAGAACATTCAATTTTTACTCTTTTCCTTTAAAAAAAAACCGTTGTTCTTTAAATAGAATATGTGTAGTGTAATGTACCTCTCTCTTGCCTTCAAATGTGTCTTTACTGAGTCGCTTGCAAATCCAACCATTACTTTTCACCATAATCAAGCAAAGATAATTATGGCTCATCAAACAATCATGATCACGATTGGAGTGTCTCATTGTTAGGAAAACAGCATCAACGCTGGAATAGGGTGTCGGATAAAAAAAATCTCCAATCAAATTAGAACCAACACCTTTACCAGTAAGGCAAAAACCGAACAATATAAATAAAAAAAAGGTACAAAACGCTTTACCCTCGTGCCTGTTGTACATTCTTCTACCTGAAAACGTGCATTGCATGATGATGACAGCCACAGAAATCGTGAGATGATCTATGTTTTCTTAACAGCTACGTTTGAATTGTCTCTCGTCGAATGGCAATCCGTGGTGCCGCCTCCCATAGTCTCCCACTGCCTTTTCTGAACAACCACGATGAGCCTGCTATCGTCTTAGCTTGGCGTTGCAGAAATTATTCATTAACGGGACTAACGGCGAGCTAACGTCAATCGTTACGATCGGTGACATTCTGCTTACAGGACACTAATTGGAAGATAGATGCCATGGCAAGTAAACAAGATAAATCAAGATTGAATGATGAATTGAAATTCATTTGGGGCAAACATACATAGGCGCAACGAAAAGCTTAAAACTCATTAATGTTTTTAAGCATAAAGGTTTGCAAAATGACGTCGATCCTTTTATGATCTGTCTGAAAAAATATTAAGTTTTCAGCAGATGATAGAACAAATTGTTTCTCAAAAATCAATCATCAGTTTTATTCTGTACGACTATATATTCTGTTAAATGTTATTTAACAATTGCAGAATTGTTATGACGAATGCCATAAACTTTTACTTTAAAGTAACAAATTTAGTACATCGTTCCGAAAATGTCATAATCAATATCAATCTGTAAAACATTTCCAATATCCAAACACATTTGTTTTCTAAAAGTTTTTTTTAGCTTTCATCAAACAAACACACTTTGAGCCGCGAGTTTGCAAAAGCCATGCGAAATATTGACCACAATTGCAATGCACGAGAAGCGTCAATCTTCGTGAGCGTCACACTGCTGATGAATGGATGTCACTGATTGAGGGTGCAAATGGAATTTAAAAATGCATTTCGTTTGCGTGTCGAATATATTGCATTTTCTGTTTTCCACTGAAAGGGTGTTGCATTTATCCGAATGGAGAAATATAAAACATCTGCTAGTAACGTACAACAGCTTCTGATTGATTTCGTATTAATAAACAATCATAACGTTGATGAGAAAGCTATCGACGCCAATTCAAGCGCCACACTCGAGAGCAAACTTTCATTTGGTCAGTGGCCTTAATTGGTTTCATGAGAGAAATATTACGTGCCCGTATCTAGGGCATAGAGAATCAAAGCCATAAATGGGTGCTGGAATAGTTATATTAGTAATGGCTTGCCTTTTCCAAGGATTGTAGCCGCGCGTTCTGTTTGAACCTTTGGAAAATTAAAACAAGGAACGTCTCAAGTCAATAGCAACTAAAGAGTCTGAAGAAAGATGATAGAAGCAATGTTTCTGTTTGCTCTTTGAATTTTCTTGAAACAAACCAAATTGTAAGAATTTTTGATAATTTTGCTCTTTAAATGATTTTTATTTAGCAGCGACTGAAACACACTTGCTACATGTTACAGCAACGCAACATCTGTCGGACATATTTTTAGACCTTTGATGTAGTTGAAGGATTTAAAATTAAAGGACTGATTTATAATGTGTTACGAAAAAAAAAACAACTGACACATACTATGGCACGTGGATTGTCATTTTCATTACAACGCCATCCTTATCTAATCAAGCTTGTGTGGCTGTTAAACTTTACAAGAATTCATACAACAAAACATATATGATTTTATATACCTCATCCCATAGCCTCCAATATTTAAATAAATGTCAAACAGATTTCATCTCAGATAGCGCTCATCTTGGAACCAGCATCACCATCGCACAAAATCCACACAACCCGCTATCTCTTTCGATGGCACAGGGCAGATGATGCAGTTAGTTAAGCAGAACGATCTTCTGGATCAATCGTCTGGGACGAATTTTGCAAGTCACTACAAGAGGTAAGCGTAAATATAATAATAAAAAAAACACACACACCCAACCGTCACACACAGTGCCTGCACCCTCGAAGGGCGTTCTCGAAGACGACGTCTTTGGAGAGATGAACGAAAATGTCGCTAGAAATGTTTCCAACAGGAGCTATTTTTACGACTCGGAGAATGAGGTTGACGTTGGCGGAATGAGCACCCGTTACATGTTAATGCCGTAAATTCTGTGATGCAGCTGTACTACGCTGAACACGTTGAAACAATCTTCCATGCACGAGCAAATGGTTCAATGCGCAAAAGGGCTTCGTACGATTAAGTATCTTCTTGTTTACTGTTTTGTACATTAAATCAAACATTTAAATGTTTGAGTACAGTTTACTGAGTTTAAAGCGTATGGAAAAAGCGTATCATACAATTTATTTTGTTTTATAATTTTATGGAATTAATTTCAAAATTTGATCGCATGCAAGAACACTAGTTCTTGACGATGTCACTCAAGTTTGATTAACTAAATAACCGTTATAACGGATATTTCACATTTCTTCTACCCACGTGCTGGATGGAACGAATTGAGCCAGGCATTGTTTGTTTTGATTATGAAAAGGCATCGCTAAAATATTATGAAACTCTACCCCACATTCCTGTTTACCCAGTTTTGCTCCTGAAAGCAGTCAAAACAATGTAATAGCCGGCAGACTTCATATAACTGACCCCGATCTGTATAACACAGCAATCAGATGGGAGTCAAGAAAAGCAAAAAAAACGCTCGATAAGCAACTAAAGTGTTTTATCCAATTTCGCTAAGGCACAAATTAAGCATACATAACAGTGTTGTGCATGGCTAGCATTTTCCAACACTTTCGCTCGGTAACTAAATCCTTCTTTTCCACGACCCCGAGCGCAATGGATACTTACCAATCTTTGCTATGCTAGCAGACAGAATCCAGACACCGATCACGAACGGAGTTTCGACGCGGGAAAAGTCCACTTGCGAAACGGGATACCGGTCGTGGCCGCCACCATGTGCGTCCCCACCTTCAGCAGCCTTGCCATGTCCGATCGCCGTCTCATCGCCATGACCACCGCCGGCGTCCGACGACGGTACGGTTGTTGCGATGATGGCAGCCGCCTCAGCAGAACGTTTTAATTGACTCGCACTCGTTAACGGTCCACTACTGGCATCGAACCCCAGATCCAGAGGCGATAATTGACCGACCGGCTGTAGGTGGAAGAGAAAAATGGCAATATAGCAACGGAAACTGCAGTACGAAACGCCAAAAATGTTAATGTTTCCTAAATAATGGTTACACAGTCGAGGAAAAACAAGTTGCAGAATTATCCCGATGAACACTAGGGAATTCTAGCCATGTACATTTATGTCTGTGATATTTAAGACACATAACAGAATATGCGCTTCAAAGACGTAAAAATATGTTGCTAAATATGTTTAGATAAATTATCTAAAACTTCCGTAAAATCTATTAAGTGCCTGGTGGTTGTCGAACATGTCTGCCTAAGTTATCGCATCAAGTATAAGCAAGGTCATATACAACTGTGTTCAATGCATAAAATAGCTTTAGTCTACTAAATTAATAAAGAAACCCAAAAAAACAAATTCTCAAAAGAAAAGCAAAAACGTTCACACCTTCATTAAAAATCTAAATGTTAAAACGCACGGACAACGCATGTTTTTTGTATTATCATATCTAAACAAAAACTCCACGTGAATCTTCAAACGCATTGCGTACTGCTACTTTATTGAACACAATTTTATATGTGATGCGTGTCACGGCGAAGATCCCCCCAAAAACCTAATCGATCACATGCAAGCCATCGACGCGAAACGTTTTGTCGCCCGCAAAGCGTTATCAGATACACATTCATCATCGTACTGGTCATCATTTGCCCTAAATATGGGCCATTCATTTTACGAGAAGCACTCGAAATTGATTATCGTAGCCCCCGCTGAAGCACAGCTACCTACTAATAATCACGCTTTCTACACGAGAAGGAAGTATACCACTGCTGCGAGTGGTTACGGGTGGTTTGTCCAAAGCTGCCAATAAAAACAGCAGATTTACAACAGCCTTTCGTGGTGACGCTGAAGTTGGATTAGAAAAATCGTGTTCCTTCCTTCCTGCAGAATGAATTACGACTTGCGGTACAGTGTGATAGGACAGTGCTATTATCGATGCGGAATCCTCAAATCAATTAGTCAAGCTCAATTCCATGCTCTCTGTCGGCATGATAGTGCATTATTTAGGGGTAATGTCACGATTGTGTACGCTTAACGCTTAGCAGAACCGTAACAGCGGAAGTCTCAAAATTGCATAATCGTGTTGTAAATGGCGTCAATGATTTTAGTCATGACGCTAGCAACAGTTTCACCTGTTAAGATGATATCTCGGACGGCAAGAGCGGTATGATGATAGTAACGCTAACAGCATGTCACGAACATCTTGTCGTGCAGGAAGAACTACGGTCAAAGCTTTCACGCAAGTACGTCAGGGCTGATAACAGCCCGTACCAGTCTCTGACGATAGGATCAAGCTAGTTGACACTATCAGAAATGACAATGATAAGTACTTGCACAAGAACATCTTTCAGGTCAACAACGAGTTAAAATCAGGTCAAGAATTTCAAGAAAAATGTCTACTAATGGAACAAACAAGTGCTCCCCTTTAAAATTGGTTTTTCAGTTACCCCTTTTTGGGTAGTCACTATGATTGTGGTTTAATGATTTATATATTAAACATGTTCAAAGTTAAATTTTCCTTCTCTTGACGCACCCTCTCTGTGTGTACTAAAACACGGTTAAATAGTTTTCCTCTCTTTCCAAAACTTTTCTATTAAGAAAACAGTCTTCTTTATCTCTCCGACAGTATTGACATGTCTCCTGCCATGTCCTATGTGAGCGCGAACACTCCAATTATTTGTTACATTTCACGCAATTCCATTAGCACGTATTCGTGAACACTTACCACCTTTTCGCCGCTGGCCGGTGCGCTTAGGTTTGGCCTAGCTAGAACGAAGGCATTGTGCGATAGCAACGCGCTGCAGAACACTACATATATACACAAACTGCCGAGCCGCGGCTGATGCAGCTCCCAGCCACCGGTGCTGTGGCGCAGCTTTAATAACACTTGACCCGCACACATCACGAGGGTAGCCAGCAGGCACGTCAGAAGGCTACCACTTCGGCCGGTGCAGCAATCCGTGAGTTCCTTTGCCGGCATCGTCACCGAGTTGTTAGCACCTCGTTCACCACAATCACTAGCGCCGTTGTATTGCCGACGAAAGTCACAGATGCCTGACGCGCGGGGCGTCAACAGCGTCCTCTGCTCTCGTGAGCAGTCTGTAGGCCTGCAGGCACGGCGCGATAAATTAACCTCCTGTTTCAGCGTCACAGCCATCGTCGTTTCCCGTACGCTCGAGCTGTCACCAGCGAGATGACACGGTCACACCAAGACACGGTGATGACCAAGTGCGCGGTCTTGCAAGATTCTGCACCAAACCACTTCCGTTTGAGCACGCTACCTCACGCGCTGTACAATCGTGCGCCCGTTACACACAGTAAGGACATGTGGAAGAAACGAACACTTTCACAGCCGCATGTACAATTCTTTCAGCGACTGGTCTGTCCGGTCACACGCTCACACTCTTCGGTCGGAAGGAGCAATTGCTTCCGTAAGTGTGTCGCTCAGTTGAACCTATAATCCTTGAACGACGTAAACTAGCATATGGGGGAGCTTTCGTAGCACGACACTCAAAGATCCTTTCCTTCCCGCAGCTCCTTATGCATAAACCTTACGGTGTCTACAGTCGAACAGTACTCGAAATCAGTAAGAAGTACCGGAACCGGTTGCTTCAAATCCTGTACGTAGGTGGGCTCGAAGAATTCTGCAAAGGAGAAAGGAAACGAAAAACACATTAGAACGTCTATTATAAACAAGGATTTAGAGGTTTAATGCACTGAATGTGGATAGTAACATTTATTGCTACGCTGAGATGTACTTGTTAAGCTGTTGCTACTGTTAAAGCCGATTCTCCACTTAGTGATCCGCTTAAAATCGTATGCATGATAATTAGAGCTTTGGTACTTTCTGTCGTATTTTGGATATAGTTCTACACAACTTGCATTACACAATTAATTTCCCCCACTAAACTATCCTGTTCGCAATTAATACTTTTGTACAGGTACAGCCTCTTACCTTGGCATGTACGACTTCATTGGAGAAAGGAGTATATTTAGTTATCAGCCCGCGAGATAAACAGATGGTGTTTCTCGGTGTGTAAAGCACTTTTCTCAAGACGAACAATGTTGTCCCAGTGCACCCTTAAGCTCCCGGCTCAATCAACACACGGGCTGAGAGGTTGCATCGCGTTGCTTATTTACTTAGTGTACGCGACGAACGAGCCTCTTCGCAAAGACGCCTACTCAACCAATGCAAACACACGTGCCACACGACATCCCATCCACTATCAACGGGCGTCCAGCCAGCCAGCCATCCAACAAGCTTGATGCAACCGCAATGCAATCTTGCCGTCATATGCACCGGCGCTGCCACTGACAGATGGACGTCCGATAGTGGGTTGTAAAACCTATTTTTTACTTCACCATTGTTTCGCTCAATAAATCAGTGCGACGTAATTCGCTAGGAAATTGTCTTGCCTCTACTCCTGGTTTCCCTGCTAGTTTCTCATTTATGGACAACGACATTTTTTTTTTTTTGCTTTCGTCAGCCACCCGTTCAACTGACCGACTGACATGCGAGCAGCGGAAAGCGACCGAGTGAGGACGAATAAAATATCCCAGACAAACGGACGACAATAAACGACTTCATTGTATTACAATAGACAACCCATCTGTCACCGTACTGGGAGAACCTGTGGACATATCACTCCGCCGCACTGGCGACGTTTACTTGGAGCTTCAGTTTTGTTTTTTTTCCCCTCACTTTACTTTGTTTTCCTGCGAGAAAGAAACGTTTGCGTACAAGTGACGTTGGATGGCTAGTTTCGCTGTACTTGTTTAAAGACTACATCCACGATGCACTAGCGCCCATCCGGGAGGAGCCGACTGTTCAGGATGATAATTTTTCAATTTATTTCCACCACAGCTTTCGCGTGCCGACTGCCGCCGTGAGTAAAGAAACACCGGAGAGCTGTAGAACGATGCCGCCATTCCGGCAGCGGTGGTGCAGAAATGCAATTCAATTTGCAATTGTATTAAGATCATATCGGACGGCAGCGAACTGCAGCGTGATCGTCCGTGCGGGAGTACAAAGATGAAGCGCTGAAAAATGTTACTATTTGTAGTGCAAAAAATGGCGGTTAAACAACTTTAATGCAGTACGTAGATGAATGTTAACGTAACTTTAAACAGCGCAATTTGTATCGGTCCTAAAACTTGCCTATCGAATGATAGGTCGTAGCAGGGTAACAGCTGTCAAAGGCTCATGTTGAAAGGCACAAATAGGATTTAATTTTAAAAATAATCATAAAAGGTTCCTGCGTTAACACTATACCGCCCAAAGGACCGACCGGGTAACCCTGAATAGAGATAGGACTTCTCTCACATTCCGACGTATCCCAGGGCCTTCTGCTTCGATAGTTTTCGGTTATTTATAAATTTCTCCTTATTGCGATACATCATCCCCGATGACGTCCGTCTGTTGACAGGGAAACGAGATTAGAATCTACCTGATTGATTCCACGATAAGGTGTGGAACGACCAAACAGGTGCGCTACCTTTACTGTGGACATTTCGCGTCTATGAGCATGGGCGGATGAGTCGGAAATTGACAGAATCACCGATTGAACTGTATGCGAAACTCATTAGCAAGTTGATTGTAAGAAGGAACAAGCTGTAGAAACGTTCGGATTCTTTAACCAGACTATCTTACAATGTCACACTCATCGTGAAAATAAACAACATACTGATGTGATTCGTGTTGTAATACTAATTTTCACTACAAAGCACACGCAGCAGATGTAAATTAATTATTAAACTCTCAAATTTCCATTCATGTTTTACACTGGTTTGACCTATCAGTTGATACAGCTTGTTTGTTTGCCATTTCTATTTCGCTAGTTAGTATCAATAATCAACAGCAATCATCAATCATAATCATGGTCAGCAAGTATCAAGATTACGAACGATCGAATCCAGCTTTAAATAGGTTTTGTTTTTTAAACATACCTTACCGCACTGATTACTACAATGAAACCTACAAAAAGTACGGGTGCTGATTACAATAATTCTACTTAAGCTTAATAACACATTAACACTTCCATACAATTCTAAGCCGCTCTGCAAAGACTGCAACAATATCTACATCTTATCGCACCCTACTATCCCAAGGCACTGAGCGTGTCCACAAACAAATGATGCACGGATGCAACTGTGCAAATTATTTAGACACCAAGACTTCTTGGCTCGCGTGTAATGATGCCGAGATGCAATTATGCACACTCGCGCAGTCACGGTCACGCTGCTTCGAACGAACAAAACAAGCGACCGATACGAATAGTTCCACGTTCCTGTTTGGATTGTCCCCGGGGTGGGCAAACTACAAATTCCGAACGGACGTGAAGGGGAACCTGTTTTCGGCTATGCTTGCATGCCCAGCCTCCATTCCTTCGATGCCGGTCACGTGCTGATAACTTCATCTACCCGTACCCAACAAATCCCCGCCGCTCAAGATCAAGGTCAGCACCGGCGGCATATTCTCCTCTTGTCTCCTTTTGGTGGGCTCAAGTCTCAATCTCAAGTGCAGCCACTTCACCGGAGAAGTATAAAACGGTCTATTCAAAGCGATTGGAAAGCGATTTGACCGATACCTTCAAACATAATCGATCGTTTGTGTGCAAGGTACAAAGAAGCTTTTTTTCGAACCGCTCCCCATCTGAGCTAATATTGCGAAAAGAAACATTCGGAGCGTTCCCGCAATGAATCTAACGGGGCACACAAAGTGTGCCTAAGACCTTGTCATAGTACCCACCACAGAAAACAAACAAAACGCAGCGTAACCGACCTACAGAAATAGAATGTTTGCGATCGAAAACGATGCAAAGTTGGTTACTTCGTCAGTTCCGAGGCGTGTTTGGCGTGATAAGAATCAACCCTTTATAGACTTCAGAACGTTGTCGGCCAATGTGTGAAAGACGTCCGGAAGTTGATAACGATTGTGAGTGCTTTTTCGAATCAGCTATATTAGACGTTTGATGCAAGCAGATAGATTGTGGTGTAGACATAAAATTTGTCTCAAACTCCCAAAAAAAAAGCGCACATGCTACAGCAACTAGGCAGACTTGAGCAAGTTGTGACATCGCGACGGTGTGTGGTGCGCGATGAGTCAAATAAAAGAAATCCAATAAACAACTTAGTCACTGCTCATAAACGGTTATACTGTTAATCTCCATACGGCCTGTCAGTTCCACAGTTACAACCACATGACGCAGTTCGCTGCGAAAGGAGCAGCAAACATTGAAATTAATCGGAATATCTTCCATTTCGCTGCCCGTCACTCAAGACAGTGGCGCCAAATTGACTTCAATTCGTTTACATTTGAATGGCTCCGTTACTGGGTGTTTATAAGTTTGACATCCATTTCAAAGTCGTGCTATAAGGCAGCAAGCAAATACATCAACCGAGAGCGGATCGATCAGAATGATTGCTATTGCCACGTTATTGCATGGAAAATGCCTCTGTCACTGTACTATGGGAGGAATAATAATAAAAACCAATTGCTCTCCGACTTAGGACAGTGCTCTGGACGGCTCGTGGACGAAATGCCAGTAGTTTCATCCCATCTTCTAGATACAAAGCGTCTTGCTCATTGAGAACACGATCGATAGAGCTTGCTTTGGTCGGTAATGGTGTAAGTTTTCCAACTAGACCAATGTACAATGAACTACTAAAAAACACCAAGAAAAGCAACAAAACTAGTAGCTTTTCATGAATTAAATTTGTCTCGTCTCAAACGCTTTCAGTGTGCTGCTTTACATCACCATACAATGCGCGTGGCTTCCATTATGCAAAACAAACCCACCGATGTAAACAGAATTTAAATTGTAGCTTTAATGCTACATATATTCTTTAGGGGGGAAAAAAGAACAAAGTAAGAAAGAAAGTTTCATCAAAAGGGTGGCAAGCGACACCACACAGCACAACAGATCTTGGCAGTATCCATAAAATGAAACAGTGCCCACTGGCACGGCGACGTGAACCATGGTAGGTACTGATACCCTTCACACGACACTCACGTCTCAACTCATTCCCGTCTCATTGCCCTCGTAATTGGGCTGTCGAAGGAAATGAACTGACACAAAAAGACAACGATAATTTGATCCAGCTGCTGCTGGTATCAGCTTGTCTGTGTCGGCCAATTTCCAGATTACGTCTCACAACGGACATTGGACCGGATTGCACCAGATTACAAAGTGCCAGCCGTGTCCCGTAGCTATCTGAATAGGAGAGGAACTCTCTTCTTAGGTACTTGCACTTTGGAGCGTAGTGCGTACACGCATGTTCCACGTACGTTGTAGGGAGTTCCTTTTGGCAACGAGGAGGCACACTTCATCTTATCCCAACATTTGTTGAAGATCATCGTACACACTCTCCAAGGGCTTTGGATAAACTGGCAAATGATTACATTCGGTAGATGTATTTTCTTGCTTCACTCTTGGCCTTATATTAATTTCTCCACCAAAGACCTCGACCCTTATGGACGTGCAGATTACCTCCTGTACACCGCATACATCCGTACGTGTATTTCACTCGGTTCACGGTCACAACTAACCCGGGTTCACACGGGTATCCCCTGGTGCCCTGCAGTCGTTAATCAATATCACCAAGGTTCGTTCTGTTCTAGCTCTCCAACTCTATCCTATTTCCCTGGAGGGAATAAAACGCTTCGATCGGAGCATTTTTCACCACGAAAACCACATTGCGTGACGGCACGTGATACGGCATGGTGCGTTGTAAATATTTTTCATCATAAGCCGCACCACTTCTCACTACTTTGTGTGGAGGTAAACAGTGTTTCATGCCGGTTACCATGCTGGAAGTGATCCATTCGGCAGTGAGCACAATAAAAGTTACTGTTTTCATACTCGCATGAGCTAGATTAGAAAGTTTCATAAAATAATCTTCACTTAGCACCAGTGGATAATCAAAGTTATAGTCTTCTTTTGAAAGAACATTTTAAAATTCCAATTAAAAACCATATTTTAACGAATGATTTACTTGAGGCACCTTTGCCCTTTAAGCGTACGCCGCAGAGCAATGCCTCTAATTAAACTTTGCTTTCTCTGCGCACCCGCTTTCTCTCATTCCACGAGTTCCAAATCCACAAGCCACAAGAGTTTTAATAAAGTTAGCACGTGTGTCGAATCAAAAACCTACAACTTCTTCTAGTGCTTTTCACTGTAGACGAGAACACGTAGGAATTTTCACAACTTTCCAGCAGACATTCCGCAATACAGGAAGTTGTTTCCACTGATATAAGTTGCGCACAATTCAAACATTTTGTCCTTTCATTCACTTTCTGAGAATAGCTGGGACTTCACTGATGACCTACATTTCTCCATTCAGGAAGACTTTTCAATAAAGCACATATTCTGGCGTTGTGGTGTGACGGTTGAAATTAGTTTAGCAATGAATGCAAACGAACAAATCTCGGGAAACATTGTCGTGCTACGGCAGGTGCACCAGCCATGGAAATTATGAGACGCCAGTTAAAGTCACCGGAGAACCGTTGCGACAATCGACACCCGGGCGCGTACTTGCGGCTTGCGGAATTATTCTATTCTGCATGATTCAAAGCAATCAGCTGTTGTTCCCCACAGTGCACCTGCAGTGTCAGCCCAGGCAGCGGGTCCAGACAGTCATACCGACGCTCGTGCAAAGACCCTATTAGGGAGCCACGACAACACCCCCCCCGTATTTTTCTTCGCCACCACCTCACAACTTGAAACTTAACACTGCCACCGTTACCGGCATCACGTGGAGCATTCAAAAAGTGGAAGGTAAATAATGAAACAAAAAAAAAAGCCCAACCCCAACCTATCTCCCGACCATCGTAGCCGGTGCGCGACCTTTAAGGGACTGACACTGAAAATCCGTCTGTTCATGCCATGGTCATTGCAGCTGCTTTAGGGAAGTTTCACGACGGTGTTTGACGTGTACCTAAGCGTGGCGAGAATGTAAAAAAAGCCTAGACGGATTTTGCCATCTTTTTATCAACATTACACCACACCTCACCAGAACACCATCGGTCGTTCCCACCGACAGAGCAAAGTCAAATCTTGGACAACAACAAAAAAAAGATTACCGAAAGCCGGTGATGAGGTTCGTAAGTGTGTTTTGTTTTCTTTTTCTCTTAGTGTTACCACTCCACACAGCACTATGAGAGCTGCTTTGAGTAACGTGTTCGTTTTTTTTTTTATTTGGTTTAGTGTTTGCTTTACAGGTATCCCTCCTTCAAAGGAGTGTCACATTTCAGTCGGCGCCCGAAGTTGCTTGTGTTTCGTCGAGACGCATAAAATTTGCTAATAGTTCACTTTTATCAACCGCTAAAAACGGTGCTGTACGAGAAGCTTCCAAAAAGTGTCGAAAACAGACCCGGAAAGTTTGCTCATTACGGAGAAGTTGTGAGTGCTAATATATGCCAGCATGTGATCAATACCGTTACTGGCATTATGAACAGCTATGTATGATGTCATTGTGTTTGGATCCAGTGGTTGTTTTTTTTTCTTTTTGTTTATAATTAGCCGTCTGATGTTAAAGAAATGACTTGTGGTATAGTTTTATAAAGACGAATGGAAAAATTTATCAAATATCTATAAACAATTGGAGTAACAACTACTGTCGTAACAAAAGACAATATTAAATACTTCACATTCATATTACAGAAGTTTAGGATGGCTGGGTTCTGTTCAAGGTTAAGCTGAACGTTTCCAGGTAGAATTGAAAT
>KZ062073.1:131469-162034 GCA_002091835.1 Anopheles maculatus | reverse complement strand
TCATTTGGGATTATTTTTAGCAGAAAACAGATCCGTGCCATAAAATACACGAAGGCCAACCGGCCAGACTCTAGTGCCAGTGATTCGATTTTCATCCAAAATCTTCAACCGATAGTGGCACAGTTGCAATATATTTTACAAAGCCATCCAAATCGAACACTGCCTAGCCGTCGGCTGTTTGTAGCAATTTCGATGGAGGACAATTCGTTTTAGGTTGAGGTTTGTTTGAATTAATTTTTAAATCACATCCTCAAATTACCGGTTTTCCCCGGCCTGTGTGTGCTGCTAACCTCTACAAAATTCAAATTGTTCTACATCTGCACTTCTTGGCCAGCGATCAAGAAATGCTCAACCCAGTGCACGTATCGATCGGCAATACGAAAACGCTCGGCAACGCAAAACACAACGCTGCATTACGCGGGTTCTCTGTCGTCATGCACATGCTCTTAATGTCGCGTCATTGCGCGCTGTTTGTGAGTGAAATATAGTTTTCGAATTCGTTTCTCACCCCCCGAGTATCCAGACCAAGACGACGTACAGTCTGTTGAAGATCGCGTGAAACGTAAACACAGCGGACTTTTAATTATTAAAACTGCTGATGCCTTGCAAAGTGGCGTTTGAAGTGCCGCAAGCAGGAAAGGGATTTTTAGGTTAGCGCCATGGAAGAAAACGATAATTTAGTTTAATTTAATGGGCGTCTGCAAATGCTGTGTGACGTGCTGTATAAAACTAGAGTTTTGCTGAATTTGATTATACAAATAGTAGTACATTTTTAAAGGAACGATATCAATATTCACCTCTGAGATATGAACTCTGCCCAAAACTGTTGGAATCCTCTTAGGCACACTGACAAGGAAGATGTGCCCCTGTATCTATAGACGGATAATGGAGCATCTTGTCTATGGTAGGCTAATCATGTCATGAGAATGGCACCGGACGGTCCAAACTCTCTTTAGTACGTTCAAACAGGCGTCCGTCCAAAAGACCAAAATATGGAACTTGCAGACGGCGGCGTTCAAATGTAAGCAGTTCAGAGAGCTTTTGAAGCAAGAGCCATGACCGCGAAACAGCAGTAGCATCTGATAAAGCAAGTTAGTCGCGATTTTCAAAAATTCATTCAATTCGCTTTTGTGCTGTTTTCGCCCGTCAATGAAGTTTTTCTTCCTTTCCGTTGCATATTAAGTGCGCTGAAAACTTCAACCTACCCTGTCCTGGACGGGACATGAGCTCAATCTCATCCAACCGATGCATGAGGTGCCCATTTTAAGCACTTGCCTCATTAATTATTGAACATTTCTTTGCAGCGTCGCAACGGTACGAGACAAACGGTGTACGAACGAAGGTGTGAGTGTTGGTGTGTCGATGCCACCTCTCGAGATGTGGCCACTTTTGCGCTGAATTGCAAATGACTGTCGATGGCAAGTCTTAACGGTGCAAAACCAAGGCGGGTGGGTGTGTCAAGGGAAGAACTTGATCAGATCACTCAACCACCAGTCTGGTGCATCGTTAATTCCTTGGATGCCTATTAAATGGGAGTTCATTTTGAAAGCATTCCATCACAGCTACAAAAACTTACGGAACGATTGCCCAAAACAAAAATGAATAAATAAATTGGTTAAACTCACACTACCACAAGTCATCTATCAGTATAAAGCGAAAATTTGCGGCACATCCTATCAACTCAAAAGCAATTATTTGATAAGAGTTTAGCATCTTTCCAAGTGGCCAACACCAATCAGTCCATCAGGAAAGAAGAGGTCGCAAATGTTCAAAAGCAAACAGAATGCAAAACGGTTGGACGAACATTTCTTCGTCACTTGAGATTTGTGGGTCAAAGATGGAGTGGATGAATAAACACATATGCGAGATCGAAAATCGAACGTCTTTGGACGCGCGCGACCATTTGGGGGCAAACGCGTTTTTGGTTCGGTCTTTTTTTGTGCGCCAAAAAACGAAAAGATGTCTATTCGTGTCCTGCCTGCTCATATGAGATGGTCATCTTTTCCATTTCCACACCCCTAGGCTGAGGATCGTTTTCTTTACAGGACCTTGACATTTCGCCTGCTTGTTTGAATAAGAAACAGGATGCGAAAGGAACATTGATGGCCACACCAGATGGTCAAATCAGTGTTTCAAATACGACCACCATATCATCGCACCGGACACTCATTAACGTGGATATTGTTGTTGATGAAACGATCGGTACATCGGTACAAACAGAACCTCCTGTCACATAGCGCCTAGTTCAAAGCAAACGTTTTGCAATGGAAATTCAATTACCACCCCGACATTCCGTTGCGTTACGTTATTCACTTGAACTTTGCTTCTAATTTTGTTGCTGTTCAAAACTGTGAAATGATCGAAGCTTACCGACAACTACCGATAGCCGATACCGTTTTTATCGTGTACAAGGTGGATAGGAGAGCATAGATAAAGTGAAGCATAAACAGGCCCGGCCGGCAACGGTTCAAAAAGCCGCCTATTTTGCTGTGCTATTCGTTCTCTTTCATTCACACGTTTATTGGCGGTGTTTTTGTGTTTTTCCTTTTCTTCCTACTGTCGGTCCCGTTTGCCCATAAACGTTCCACTCATTCCAGCGGAACCGAGCCAAATTTGGGCCAGGCGCACCCGGTGTTTGAACGTTAGAGGTTTGCTTTGATTCGCATTTTGTGCCTCAAAATTGAGCAGTTGGTGGAATTGAATCAACTCATATAGAAATAAAATAAAGTAAGAGAACCGATTTTATAGACAACAACATTAAACACCTTTATCTATCTCGAGCTAGAGCCATCCAAAGCTACCGGAAGCTAGACGTACTCGTTTCACAATGCTAAACTCACGTCTTGATGATCTTGCTTTACACCATCTCAACCTTCCCGTCATGCGGGTTGGCAAGACAGAAAACCCGAAACCAAAAAAAAGGGACCAAAATTCACTAGGGGACAGGTAATGGAAGTTCGGACGGACGGCCGGGACGAGACAAAATGAGTGAAACAAACAGACGACATCGGAATAAAGTTTTAACAAATTTCCATAACGATGTGATGCTCTGTGTGATTCACCGCCGTTCGACCACTCTACTAATAGCCGAAATGGTCCGCCCAGAGGGACGAAGTAGAAGAGATGGGCATGAAATTTGGTTTTACCCAACAGTTTCTCGAATCTCGCTCATCAGTAATCACTTTTTGTTTGGGTCTTGTTATTCTATTTCGCAACGGAAACATGCAGCATGACGATCATGTGAAACTTACAGTGAGTCCGAAGCTAACGTGAGAAGACGCGGCGTTGTTTAGACGGCGGAGGATCGGGTCGGGCTTGGAACAGCTCCAAAAATTCAACTCACACACATAAAAGCAGACCGTTTGAGGCTTCGCCTTTACTGCTCGTTCTCCGTCGATAATGCCGTCACACTTTGGTAGCACTTCCTCGATATCATTGCCCTCGTTTCCGGCTCACATCGTTAAGCGACCGCACGAAACGAAAACCTGGCCCAACTACCGGCAAACGCACACTCCATTCACACGCACCTATGATGCAAGGACACAGGCATTTATTTTTTATTTTTTGACACAATTACGCTACCACCGGTGTTTAAAGGTACGCCACAAATTTACAAACACAAAACGCGCGATGCGCTGCCACTGGATCCGGTCACAACGTTTTGATTGGATTCACTCGTTTTGAACATCTGGCACCCCGGACACGATGTGTGTCGTGTGTGTGTGTGCGCAACGTGAAGCAAACAAAAAAAAGTACAATTCCGTCCGACTGTACGACGACGACGACGACGACGACGAGACACCGACCGACAACAGCCACCTTAGGCGGGCATATTGTGTTGTGCTATGCGCCACGACTGTTGTTGTTACACGCCGGTGCTCATTCAACTCATCTTGATACTGCTGGCCGTTCTCATTCAACGTTGGTCCGGCTCACCCTAATATGAAGCGTGAATGGATCGCGCTCACACGGTGAGGCGGTGTTCTGGTAAATGAGAGATTCCTATAAGAATATCGCACCCCGAAGCAGCACGCTCTATCATCAACCAACTCAACGGTATATGTACGTAACGGTCGTAACAAATGCCTTATAACGATAAAAATAATTTTTTTTCAATTCAAATAATGAAAGTTTAACGATTTTCATTGAAAAATTGCACTTTTTTAGCACATTACTTTGATATCTAAAAAGAACGATTCCTTGTCTATGCCTTGCTGAGAACACTGCCTAAGCTGCATGCACTGTTTGGCATGGTGTTAGTGAAGTCACGATCAAACCTGAGAGAGAGCATCAAACTCTCTCGTCTCTTTGTGTATCTAAACATTCAAACCTGGCTATTGTAGAGACGGTTAACGTTAGATATTTGAAATTTTGTTGTTTAAATTGTTTGATTATTGGTAATAAATAGTTAGATTTTTTTTTCCTCACAAAAATAGCCTTGAAACACGAGACCAATTTCAAGCTAAAAAGAAACAAAACGAACTGGTTTCCGTATCAACGCATTCATGACCAAACTGACGTCGCATTGCATACTTTAAGGATCAAACTGGAAAGCCAATAATATCGAGTAGCTGGTGAAGTTATTTAGGTTTCTGCTTTCTGAAGCTTTATATTTTAATTTACATCTAGCAAGGAATACAATACAAAACTTATTTCTAGAGATATTGAAAGTAAAACTTTTACAAGTTATCCGAATTTCATTTCTACTTCATATCTACTCGGATAATACAAGCATACAAAAATATAAAAATATAGCAACCTCTTTCCGGGCAGCCCTTTAGGCAGTTAACTAGAATGTTAGTCAAAACTGTCTGTAAAATAAATAAATTTATCTTTGCGGCTGCCAGTAATCAAAAGTGTTTATCTCGTAGATGGGTTTACCTGTGACATGAACGACGAGGGTTGTGGAACAATTTCACACGCTTCCTGGATATTCTTCAACTTTTCAACGCAAGCTCTGACTCTGCCGGACCAAAGTGTCCTAGCAAATCTTCAACTGCAGTTTCCCGACTATTAGTTACTCAGTTCGTTAAGACAAAAGGCCTTTTTATTATTGCATACATTAGAAAATCTACAATTCTCGATTTATTGTACTGTTTTGGAAACATATGTATATGATACAAATGAAATATATTCAATATCTCGCACGCCAAGATAAACACCCGAAAGTATAATATAACTGATGTATCTTATCTTGCATATCGCTTACTCTTTATTTATTGCACAGCATAATAAGCATCTCATAAAAACTGTCAGTAGCGGGTTTTATGCTTCATTTCGCTTACATTCACGCATCGCTCTGCCAAACGATACTAACGATATGGATTCCGAGTCAACAACAACGAGGGCGCTATTAATTAAAACGGCAAGCTTAGCAAACATTCAGTATCGCATAATGTCCTCCAGCTTGGTGGTTAGAAAAAGTCCAAGGTCCTTTCGTATGAGATGGCTTTTGCTCTCCTCACGCAGAGGTAAACGTAACTATAATCAGTCCAATCAACTGTGTTTTTTCCCCCTCGAAGGTTTTTTTCCCACAATGATCCTTAGACACCCCGTACCAGGACAGATAGAAGGACAGACAAATAGCATCCAATTGGACGCCAAGGTTATGACTGTATGCACAACCTTAGCTTCTTGGCGCCTGGTAATCGTCCAAAAATCGAATCGAATACATTTTCCCAATCTTGTCGGACACTGCCCGTCTCGATTGGATTGATATCACATGCTTACGACAGTTGGGGCTACTCTTTGTCCAGAGTGAGTGTGGGATTGTCCGTGCGTGATCACTGTTAGAAGTCCTGCTCCACACAAACACACACACATTATGCTCAAGCATCTAAGCCTTCTGCTCTCCACCCGTTTGGTAATAGTTTAATGTGGCACTGGGGCTGTCTGTAGGTCAAAGAAAATCGATACGGACAACGACTCCTGTGCGTTTCAGTGCCTTTATATCGTTCGCAGCTTGGGTATCAAAGAGGATAAACCAAATGGAATATTTATCAAAGTAATGTTTTGCAAAGCATGTGGTGAGGAACTTTAGCGAGTTGTTAATGGATGTAGCAGTGAGTCTTTCCATTAGCTTTCTTCTTAGATTACGACCACCACCAGTATGTTCTCGATTTCAAACCACACACCCTGTGTAAAAAGTAGAACAAAAGGCGCCATGAAGATGTAACATCGATTATATAAACATGGTTTCCTCACAACTTTGTTTGAAGTATGTATCGAGCTAATGTTGTACACCTCCATTTTACAATATTGAATTACCACATTCGTGAGCACTATAAGTTTGGAAATAACAAGAAAACCTAAATATAAATAAGCCTCTTCTAATACAGATCGGCAGCAGACACCGTTGTTCTTGTCTGTCGCTGCAAATCCCAATTGGCATGCTGTCAAAGCGACACGACGGGTCCTCTCACACCGGGGAGACTCCAAGGACAAGGACCTTCGTATGTGGCGGTCGTGTGTGTGTGTGTGGGGATGGAAATTTGAAGGTTAAAAATTACATAACCTTCACAACAATCCGCCACACAAAAACCCGAACCCACCGTACGGCCAGCATACGGTGAGACCGGAGCGCGTGTACGTGAAGGAGCCGCCAGGTGGCTCTTGACACGGTACGACCGAGGGCGCATGTTGCGGGTTTTGCAATGCCACGAATCGGCTGGTCGTCCCACCAATCGTGTTAGTGTATGCGTTTGTGTGAGATAATTTCCGTATACCTGGTGAAGCTTTCGCACGTCTTCACATTTTCACAGATTTAGGGGAAGTTGGCTCACGATAGTATTTTTTCCGAATTTCCAAATCACATTGTCACGTGGAAAACTCTTCTGCACACAACAAAACAACAGCTTTTACCGGGATACAACACTCAAACATTTAGAACAGAGAGAAAACAAAACTGCACCACACAACCGAAACAACACAATACAAACACAAAAGAAAGTAGCCTATTGTGATGCTATCGAGTATGCTGCTGGAGATGATTCACGACCTACTGTGATTGTGGGTACCGAGCGAAACGAAACGATGATAACTTCGCCGACAAGGTTAAAAATTACATAACCTTCACAACAATCCGCCACACAAAAACCCGAACCCACCGTACGGTCAGCATACGGTGAGGCCGGAGCGTGTACGTGAAGGAGCCGCCAGGTGGCTCTTGACACGGTACGACCGAGGGCGCATGTTGCGGGTTTTGCAATGCCACGAATCGGCTGGTCGTCCCACCAATCGTGTTAGTGTATGCGTTTGTGTGAGATAATTTCTGTATACCTGGTGAAGCTTTCGCACGTCTTCACATTTTCACAGATTTAGGGGAAGTTGGCTCACGATAGTATTTTTTCCGAATTTCCAAATCACATTGTCACGTGGAAAACTCTTCTGCACACAACAAAACAACAGCTTTTACCGGGATACAACACTCAAACATTTAGAACAGTGCGAAAACAAAACTGCACCACACAAACGAAACAACACAATACAAACACAAAAGAAAGTAGCCTATTGTGATGCTATCGAGTATGCTGTTGGAGATGATTCACGACCTACTGTGATTGTGGGTACCGAGCGAAACGAAACGATGATAACTTCGCCGACACAACGCTACGCAAACGCGCGCACCTTCCTTTCTGCGGACATTTCCAAACGTCAAACTTTCACGGTATTGCGAAAAGCATCTCGACGGGAAAATCATCCCAAACCACAATAGAGCCACTGCAATCACAACACAACGATTTTGTTTTTTTTTTCAAATCGCTAGAACACAACATACACACACAAACGCACTCTTTAAAATGCAACACAAAACACACCTAAAAACACATACATATACACATACAGTAACACTAGCTGTTGCTCTCGCGGGATGGGGAGCAATCTCGATTCGCGTTTTCTCTTCGTACGCTTTTCCAAGCTACCCGCACCCGGTCGACGTTCGATTGCACTTCCCGATGATGGAGTGTACTACAGCCCTTGCCCTTGCACTACACAGAGGTAAACGTAACTATAATCAGTCCAATCAACTGTGTTTTTTCCCCCTGGAAGGTTTTTTTTCCCACAATGATCCTTAGACACCCCGTACCAGGACAGATAGAAGGACAGACAAATAGCATCCAATTGGACGCCAAGGTTATGACTGTATGCACAACCTTAGCTTCTTGGCGCCTGGTAATCGTCCAAAAATCGAATCGAATCGAATAAATTTTCCCAATCTTGTCGGACACTGCCCGTCTCGATTGGATTGATATCACATGCTTACGACAGTTGTGGCTACTCTTTGTCCAGAGTGAGTGTGGGATTGTCCGTGCGTGATCACTGTTAGAAGTCCTGCTCCACACACACACATTATGCTCAAGCAACTAAGCCTTCTGCTCTCCACCCGTTTGGTAATAGTTTAATGTGGCACTGGGGCTGTCTGTAGGTCACAGAAAATCGATACGGACAACGACTCCTGTGCGTTTCAGTGCCTTTATATCGTTCGCAGCTTGGGTATCAAAGAGGATAAACCAAATGGAATATTTATCAAAGTAATGTTTTGCAAAGCATGTGGTGAGGAACTTTAGCGAGTTGTTAATGGATGTAGCAGTGAGTCTTTCCATTAGCTTTCTTCTTAGATTACGACCACCACCAGTAGTATGTTCTCGATTTCAAACCACACACCCTGTGTAAAAAGTAGAACAAAAGGCGCCATGAAGATGTAACATCGATTATATAAACATGGTTTCCTCACAACTTTGTTTGAAGTATGTATCGAGCTAATGTTGTACACCTCCATTTTACAATATTGAATTACCACATTCGTGAGCACTATAAGTTTGGAAATAACAAGAAAACCTAAATATAAATAAGCCTCTTCTAATACAGATCGGCAGCAGACACCGTTGTTCTTGTCTGTCGCTGCAAATCCCAATTGGCATGCTGTCAAAGCGACACGACGGGTCCTCTCACACCGGGGAGACTCCAAGGACAAGGACCTTCGTATGTGGCGGTCGTGTGTGTGTGTGTGGGGATGGAAATTTGAAGGTTAAAAATTACATAACCTTCACAACAATCCGCCACACAAAAACCCGAACCCACCGTACGGCCAGCATACGGTGAGACCGGAGCGCGTGTACGTGAAGGAGCCGCCAGGTGGCTCTTGACACGGTACGACCGAGGGCGCATGTTGCGGGTTTTGCAATGCCACGAATCGGCTGGTCGTCCCACCAATCGTGTTAGTGTATGCGTTTGTGTGAGATAATTTCTGTATACCTGGTGAAGCTTTCGCACGTCTTCACATTTTCACAGATTTAGGGGAAGTTGGCTCACGATAGTATTTTTTCCGAATTTCCAAATCACATTGTCACGTGGAAAACTCTTCTGCACACAACAAAACAACAGCTTTTACCGGGATACAACACTCAAACATTTAGAACAGTGCGAAAACAAAACTGCACCACACAAACGAAACAACACAATACAAACACAAAAGAAAGTAGCCTATTGTGATGCTATCGAGTATGCTGTTGGAGATGATTCACGACCTACTGTGATTGTGGGTACCGAGCGAAACGAAACGATGATAACTTCGCCGACACAACGCTACGCAAACGCGCGCACCTTCCTTTCTGCGGACATTTCCAAACGTCAAACTTTCACGGTATTGCGAAAAGCATCTCGACGGGAAAATCATCCCAAACCACAATAGAGCCACTGCAATCACAACACAACGATTTTGTTTTTTTTTTCAAATCGCTAGAACACAACATACACACACAAACGCACTCTTTAAAATGCAACACAAAACACACCTAAAAACACATACATATACACATACAGTAACACTAGCTGTTGCTCTCGCGGGATGGGGAGCAATCTCGATTCGCGTTTTCTCTTCGTACGCTTTTCCAAGCTACCCGCACCCGGTCGACGTTCGATTGCACTTCCCGATGATGGAGTGTACTACAGCCCTTGCCCTTGCACTGTACACACTTATGTAACGTGGCTCAAATTTTCTTTCATCATCACACACCTCCTCCGCAACAAAAACTTACCTTTTATAGAGCCACTGGTGGTGAAAAACAGCTCCCGGATCTTATCGCTACGAACAACCCTTCATAAAAGATTCCTTCTCTTAGGGCAAGAAGGAGGATCCGGGATAGGTTTGGAAGCCCTACGGGGTATCTACAGCTTCCTTGGCTGTTGTGAAACAATCAAAGGAACTCAGAAGCACAGCAGTTGGAATCCCCCCAGTGGAGTACTCTGCTATTACGCATTCATCGAAAAACAGCTCCACTTTGTCTTTGTGGCCATTTTTGTATCTCTCTGTCTCACCCTGCGGGGGAAAAACTGTCTGCTGTCTTATGGCCGAGTCGCTGCTTCAATTTGCGTTGTAAACATCTATTTCCGATCCGGTTGCTGGCGCAATAAATCGATAGTTTAATGCTCAGGCGCTCTTTTAGCAGCGATACTTTCACGATCTACTTGGCAAAATAAAAGCGAACGTAAACGCGAAACCCAGCACACATACACACGGCACACAACAGAAACACACAGTGGGTGCTGGAGCACGGTTACCAGCGCATCAGCTCTCCCCGACCAGATCAAAACACATACACTTCAGTGATAGCGGAAATGGGAACTCAAGCCCGATATCGACCGCCGACGGTCTACACTGTCCATTTCCACTCCAGCTACTGGCCGTCGTCTGATGCTGGTGGTGGTTTTCGTAACAGTTTTCACGCCGCTCGAGCAGACGATGGGGACCAGCGGAGAAGAACGTGCCCTCGAAGGGACACCGCGTACGTTGCTGCTGCTGTTGTGTTTGCTAGTGCACCGTTCTAGTAGTAGCTGACCGGGGACGACCGCAGTTGACGTGGCCGCCATTTCTTAGCTCACCGACTGGAATGAACCGGTGACGTTTGGTGTCCCGCACGAAGAGCGAATCACGATTTTTCGATCGAGTTTTTCCCTCTTTTCGTGAGTTTTTCTCGCCAATGTGTTTTGCCAATCGGTTGTAGCGCCTGCGACCGTGTGTGAACTGAAGCACCATGGAAAATGGTGCGAAAGAGAGCGAGTGCCAACCGCAAACGAGCAGCAGTTCGTCCCATTCGAACGCAGCGTGCTAAAAAGGGAAAATCGTTGTTTTCCCTAGCTGCAGTGAACCACGCGCGTTTGACAGATGCGCTCTCTCCCGGTCTTGCTTGCTCTCTCTCTCGCATTCTTGAGAGCATTTTCTCGGGGAAATTCTCTCTCAGCTTTCATTTGCATAACGCGTTGATACCTTTTTGTATGCTCTCCAAGCGTGTTTGTAAGCTTCTGTTTTGTTTTGTTGTTTATTTTTTTTTACACTGTGACTTTTCCTCACCATCTGACATGTGACTAACTTGCTTAGGTGTTGGTTCGACTAATCAGGAATGTTTGGTCTGCAAGCAACATAATCAATTCTTAGAAAAGTGCTGCAGTGGAAAACCTTAACTATGAGAACGGATTCAGGACGAATGGTGAAAAACAAATGTACCTCCAATGTACTGTTTTCAGTTTAACAATGTTCCAAACACGCAAATCCTCGATCCACCACTACTAGTGCGTGTTGGTGTTTTTCCTGTAGCAAAACAAAACAGCTGATCTGTTTGTTTGAGGGAAAACGCGCAGAATCGTTTTCGCACCGTGACAGATAACATTGGCTCTCTTGGCCATATTTCCCTGTACAGAATTCGTCGGTCTTGATTGTTGATCGATGGTACTTTTAAAATTAAATTAAATGTCAAAAAATTGCATCACTCGGTCAACGAAAATGGTTCAACTACATCCGTGTATCAGTGAATGTAAAAGTTTACACTACTGCCGAAAGGTCCATCCATGACAGCTTGCTTAACCCCTTGTCCTACTGAAGACAAATTGGCAATGTCCTTTTGCCGTCATTGCCCGGCATGACACACATCAATCATCAAGTACACACACACACACCACACTGATAAGCCCATCGTCGCCGACTGCTGCCACACTCAGCCCAACCGCAACTAAGTTCTGACGTACTCCATCGCGGCCAAATAAACCCCCATCATCAACTAGCCCTGTGTCTCTGTGATAACGGGTAATTTCTAAGATCCCGCGCACTAATTAAATGGCATTCGAAAATCGCAATAACCAATTGGCGTGCGGACGAAAAACAAACCTCTATGATGGACGCAGATGGGGCGAGGACTAGGTTTCACTAATTGCTATCTACGGTTGTTCGGGTCTGCGTGGATAGCATGTCTTCTGTAATGCAATTGACTACGCTTATATGATGTGCAATCGCGCCTTCTACACCTTCCAAACCGATTCACTTCGATTATGATTGATGTGTGTGTGTGGTGTTTTTTGCTCTATTTTTGGGGCGAAGAGTGTTTTATTGCTTCGAAATAGCCCTGTGTCTATCGTTCCTGTCGTGTGATCGTCATACGATCGTCATACACATCAATTGCCCTACAAACGTACCAGCGTCATTTGTTACATTCTTGTCCGTTGATGTTGCTTTTGATAACAACAGCCGCGTGGCTGACAAGATAATTTACAATTTCATGCGCACGGGCTCATCTACACCGAGCGGCGGGGTTAAGATTGAGTTCTTCCATATTATCTCGACCATCGCCACAACTGCAGCAGCAGATACAGTGCTAGTGCAAAGATTGACCCATCGTCCTGTGTAGCAGAAGGTAATGTTTTAAGTTCTGTAAAGATTGAGTGTTATCAAACGCCAACTTCATGCCAACTTACTGCCACGGGATGATCAGCTGCCAGGTGAGGCAAGTGGTCTCCAAAGCACACACAACAAGGCCCTTGGCGAACGACAAACCTACCCCCCCGACCCGTGCCTTCAAACCACTCTTGGCAAATTAGTTTTCTGTGTTATCAGAGACCCCGGTCATAAATGGTACATGTCACCATAGTAAGCGCACGTTTATCTAGTCCATGCACTTATAGGCAAGAAGTGCTATTACGGCATGAAACTGGCAGAAATAGTAAATAAAAACTACATAAAATTGACACTGATCCACCAACGTCGACGACTGTTGCAAGTACAAGAATATCGAGAGGATCTCGTGATGTCTGGGTTGGTCATTTGGCTTACTACACCGCAATAGGAAAATGGATGTTCAAGATTCTTGAGTGCATTACAGCCAAGAGCTTGATGAAAGTTGTTTTTGATAAGATTTTAGCAATATTTCGTTGTTTGTACAAGGTACGATAAACATTCTTCAAGAACAATTTAAACGAGCGAAAGATACTAATTTTTACGCTCTGTTACCACTTTCCTTATGCTCTTGTTAGACTTCGCGATTAAGAACTTCTGCATATTGGAAGTGATTTTTTCTTTAAGCACTGCGGCTTCACCACATCAACGACACAAAGAATATAAACCTTTAATAGTCTTGCACATGTTATATCTTACCAAAGCGAGATCCAACGAATTGAGCTGCCTTGTCAACACGTTCACTAAAATTCGGAAATACGGACTAAACAATCGAAACCAACACTGGCACACCTCGGGATCGGGACGGAACCGTCCCACGGAACGATGAGTGCACGACTGAGCGTGGCCAGCTTAGACGAGCGCCATTACCTTCGTTGGCCAAGAACTCGAAAGCTTAATCAAACAAAACCTCACTAGCTCACCCGTAACTACATTCAAAAGCCTGGTCACGGTACTACCCGGTAGCAGCACCTGTCTGAGCCAGTCAGGTTGATTCCTGTTGTTTTTTTTTCGTTCTGTATTATCATTTTAATTAGGTAGCCAGTTGTCATTGACACACACTCTTCCATGCATTACCTCCAACGGGTGAGGATATATCCTTAGGGGTGAAAATTGAGTAAATTGAAATGCTAGCCTCCAAATTGTACGTCCAATTTGACGTCTCCATGGATTGTACTGAGGAAGCAGAAGTAGTCGTTATCAGGGCAAATGGTCAAATTGTGGGTGATAAAAATTTATCTTCCCAACACGAGATGGAACACTGATAAACAAATTAAAAAAAAACATATGTAGATCAGCATATTGCATTACATGATGGTCGGAACTGGGAGGAGCAAGAGGAGGCAAGGAGCTTCAGTTTTCGAAACTTTATATAATAATTGTATGATGCTTTATGTGCGTCATATGGTCCCTGGAAATGGTCTAGATATCTTCGTTGATATGCATTAAGAGGGACCAGGAACAGGTAGAATTCTACGTACGAGTTTTGCTTTCAGATTTAACAGAATATTAATAGATATTTGTTAGGACTTAATGATTGTCCTGTACTGTGATACCGAGAAATTTAGTCTAATTCACAATAGTTTTAACAGTTTACAAATAGTTTACACGTTTACAATAGTTTTACACATAATTGATAAACCATACACGCAATAGTTGTACCACACATGTAACAATAGACAGAAAAGAGGCGAATGAGGTCTATGAGACCCAAAGCCTCTATAAATAAACGAAAAAAAAAAAAAAAAAGTCCTGTACTGTGAGGTTTAAATAAAATGTAATACTTAAAATCCTTGATAAAATAAAGAGCTCCAGTAGAGTAGAATGGTACAATACGAATGTTAGAATGTTTATAGAAGGCTTTTGTTTAGATTATTCTTTTTTAACAGAATACAATTAAATGAAACCGACTGTTTCTCTTTGTGTATTCGCTTGCAATAACGACGTAATTTTGTAGTTTAACCGGATAACGGATATTTTAAACCATTCATTCTGTAGATTTCAAGTACTCAGCTTTGGCGCATAATTAACGATGAGAAGCGCTGCTTTCGCTATCGACCACCAGAGCGCATCGGCGTAAGAGAGAAATTTCAAAATCTCTTGCAAGCCGCTAGTTCTTCGTACACCAATCGGACAATCTTAATAGGCATAAGTTTAAGCAATTTAATGTACTTAAGCTAAATAATGTCTACAAACAGATGGTCATGTGTACTTTTTTTTACACAATGTTTATTTCTAACGCAGGAAAAGGAAAGGAACGAAACTAAATGATAAATTAAAGCCAAATTACTTTTGCGCTAATGCTTTAACACAGCGTCGAATCGATTGCACTGTAATGCGATTGTCTACGTTCGGATCATAGTTTTGCTGCACACCGTGGTGGTACAACATGCAAAGTTCCATTTGCCAGAATTGCTGGTACACAAAAACACGCGCCACGCCACAGCTGTCTCACAATAATGCACACACGCTGTTTTATCTAGCAAAACGTGACGCAACGTTACATTTTTACTTATATATATACACAATTACACATTTACGCTTCCTTCTTTAGTTTTCCCTACTAATTGCTAGGACCTTACTCAGTGCAGCTTGCAAATGTGCACATACACACACACACACACACTCACACATACGCACTTTCCATTCCTTACCCTAAGAATTGTGATTTTGTGGATAATCCTCAGGCTTTTACTTTGTGAGAAGGGGACCTCTGTTAGCCATACACATCCTGGACCAGACGCGTTTGAGATCGCTAACCATCGCTTGTTTGTTTGCCATTTTGTTTCTACTGCAAAGGATCCCTTTTTGTGTGAATGGTGGTGGATAGTGAGTGCTGATAGTTGAACGAAGTTACTAAGAGAAAAGGGCTTTTCTTCTCGAAACGAAGAACGACGCCACGACATTCACATAATTCTAATGCCTGCTATGTAGTGCGACATATTTAACCACCGAACCTCTACGCGATGCCTGCTTGCCTGCTGACCAAGAGATAAATGGGAAACAGAAATCCTATTGTATTAAAATCATGCATTTTGGTTGAACCGTTCGGGGTTTGAAAGCCGAATACCGAAAGCTGCGGTTTTAATTAACTTCGCAGGAAAACGTTCATCTAATGCCGTACGGATTGTGGTGATCCTGGAGTTAGTCCTAATCGCGTAAACGAAAGTAAGTTTACAATATATATTTAGTTGTAGAGCAAAGTTACGCACCTGTTCACGTAAAACCCCTACAGAGTGCCATAAGCTTTGCTAGTGTATGTAAAACCACATTCTACTCCCAATGTGTATCTCCACCAATAATTGCCTTTTCGCCATCGTTTTGCTATCTCAAAACTTGTTAAAACCGAGCTTTTGTTACCATCGTCCAACAAATTCCGTTTAATTGGAGGAAATGAGTAGTCATTATCGAACATTGCCTGTCCTTCGGATGCCGCCGGAGCAGTAGCGTTAAGAAACCGTTGATCGTCGGCAGCGACCCCGAAAGGGAACGCGCACCCACTCTAGCAAAACTTCCAACGGTGGCCACACTCGTTGCACATGACGAACGTGGTCATAGGTTCGTCAGCGCTTCTCGTCTGCAGCTGGTTGTACGTACAGTTGCGCTTCTTACACTTGCCACACTTGAGCAGATCGGTCTTGGTGCCCTGCACCGTCGCCAGCTGCGCATCGTTGATCGCCTCCTTGACGAACCGATCACGCAAATGCTTCATCTCGTCGCTCGCCATCTCCTCGGAGGTCATTTTGGCGAGCCGCTGGGCAGTGATTGCGCCGCTGACGAAATTTGCCCGCAGGCTCGGATTCTTGGGATCCTTCAGGTTCGCGACACGCGATCTTACACGATTCTTGTAGCGCATATCGGTGTTCTTGAACTCGACAAAAATCGCCTCCTCCAGCTCTTCGCCAAGCTCTTCCGGTGATTGGCAACCCTCCGGCGGCTCACCATCAACGCGCAGCGCGTTGGCCAACATTTCTCTACACTTCAGCCGAACGGCATCGGTCGTATTGCTGCTCGACTGCGACGACGCACCACTGGATGGAGGAGCTTTCGATTTGCTTTCCTTCTCGCGATCGTAATCCTTTTTGTTGCCACCAACACCCCCCACCCCGCCACTTCCACTGTTCGCTTTCTCCCCGTTGGTTCCACCACCACCACCGGCTCCGGTGCTGCCACCATCCGACGATTTGCTGCTCGACTTGCTAGACGATTTACTGGACGATTTGGACGAATCCTTCGATCCATCCTTCGATGGTGGCGTACCGGCAAGGAAACGTTTCCAGTGTTTGATCAGCGATTTGGCCAAGCTTATCACCTCATCGTCCTTGCTACATTTGCGCAGCTCGTTCACTGTCATGCCGATGCGCGTTTTCGTCAGTATGTCCAGATCGATGTTCAAACGCTGCAACTCGCGCAACAGATCAAGCGCCTGCTCCTGACCCTAAAATCGAGCATAGGAAAGAATAATGGTAAAAAATTGCCAAAATATATATATTTCGCTTAAGTTTGTAATAGTTATTCTAGCTTCACCTAGAATTAAAAGGTCGGTTATTATTAAATAAATATCCTTAAGGATTAGTATAAGAAAATGATGACGATACTGGCATGAATAAACGAGAAGGGCACGAACACATAGTGGAATTGACAAGAACAAAGTGGAGTCATCGATGTAATCTAGAAGAAAATCGGTAATAAATGTGGATTGGGGAAGAACACGTCGATCTTCGAGGGCTGCAAGATCAATCAATCAAAAGCCGCACTAGCAACGAGCCAAAGAGCAGAGAAACGATCGTTGAGTATTATATGGGTAGCGAATCGAATCCATTTTACTAAGGAGTAATCGTAAAGGGTTTGCGCCAGGGCGACGGGCTTGCTCAATCTGGTGCTAGAGAGGGTCATCCGAGACATCCGAGGTGGAAACTTCGGGGACCATCTTCTATAAGTCACTCCAGATCTTGACATACGCTGATGACATAGACATCATTGGTTTGAGGCTCTCTTATGTAGCAGAAGCTTATCAACGGATCGAGCATGCGACACTGAACCTCGGGTTGGAGATCAACGAGGCAAAAACCAAAATGATGGTGGCACCACCAGCGGCCCTGCTAACAAACACCGATTTACGCAGGTGTGATGTACAGATAGGTGATCGCACCTTCGAAGTCGTCCAAAACTTCACCTATATGGGGTCAAAAGTAAGCACCGACGACAACATAGAGGTTGAGATGCGCGCAAGGGTGCTGGCTGCCAACCGGTCATACTACAGCCTGAGGAAACTTCTCCACTCAAAATACCTGTCGCGACGGACGAAGCTGGGACTGTACAAAACCTTTATAGTCCCAGTACTCACATACGCCTCTGAGACATGGAATCTGTCCAAAACTGACGAAAACCTCTTAGCCGCGTTCGAGAGGAAGATGCTCAGAAGGATTTTTGGCCCCGTATGTGTGGAAGGACAATGGAGGAGCCGCTACAACGACGAGCTCTATGAGCTGTACGGTGAACTCACGTATGTGTGGAAGGACAATGGAGGAGCCGCTACAATGACGAGCTCTACGAGCTGTACGGTGAACTCACCATCGTGCAACGAATTAGGCTCGCCAGGCTCCGGTGGGCTGGTCATGTCATGAGAATGGCACCGGACGACCCAGCCCGTAAAGTCCTTTTAGGCCGTCCACATGGAGGAGGCGTGGTAGGCCCAAACTGAGATGGAGTCATGGCGTTGATGCGTCCACCAGAACGGCCGGGATAATGAATAGGCAGACGACGGCGTTAGACCGTGAGCGGCTTCGAGGATTGTTGCAGCAGGCCAAGACCGCGAAGCGGTTGTAGCGCCTGATAAGTAAGTAAGTAATCGTAAAACATTCAGAACTGCTTCACCATCGATGATCCTGTAACAATAGCTCGCAAGAACTAAGCGGCGATTGGACTTCGTGTAGAACTTTGAACATCGGACCGGAAAGATTTGTGGTGGGACTGGCTATAAAACATCCACTACAATAATATAATATTATTCCAAAACAAAACGCTTCTGTCTACTGCACAACCTCTGCATGTAAGCACACAATAACCCAAAACCAATTAAGAGAACAGCTGCAGCTACTCTTCTTTTCGATTCACCCTCCACCTGCATTAAGATGCGTTTTTCATTGCACATGTGTGTGTGTGTGTGTATGTGCGTATATCTTAGTTGTTTGGGTGTTGTTTTGTTTGGGATGCAAAACCGGTTACTCTCCGGTTCGCTCCTTCCTGCGAGAGATGCTTCTTCTGTGAGCGTTACACAGCCTTGTTTTCTGTGTTCTCATTTTTCATCGCAAGTGCGTGTGCGCGCGCGCGCTTTTGTGCCGGTTCACGAAGAGACCATTCCACCGCCCTGTGAACGATACACAAACAGTGTTCACCCGCGTAAAGAGATCGACGACAAAAAGTAGAGCCATGGGTGTACACTCTCTGAACGGCAAAACAGACGACCACAAATTTACACACAGCCTCCTTGTGTATGTAGAGCATTTTACCGATACACACAGCCTCACACACATGTGCGCGACGGGCCGATTAACTTGCACACTACGATCGAAATCGATTGGGGAACACAAGAGCAGAAAAAAGCGCAACTTCAATCGAGAACCGCTAGTGTAGTTTGCCTCGCAAAAAAGCACCACGGGACATACTTTTCGCGCGCGCACTCGTGTAATGTGCAGAATAAGAACACACGTCTCCCCCATCGAGAAACCAATGTGTGGGTTAGACCGAGCATCACACCTCACGATTTGACAAAGATTACGCAAAAACGAAACGTGGAAACTGCAGGCAGCGCTGTCGCAAGTCCCAAAAACAACTAACCGCGGAAACGACAAAACATCAAACAATCTCAACCAGCCGCACCATATCTACACACACGTTTTTTTTTTACACAAATCTATTTCCCCGAGATGTATTTGCTCAAGTTATAATGTTGTAATATTGAACAGGAAAAAAAATCGCATCTGCCAAAAAGCCTTCGAAGCAGAACGGCCCGGGGGCCGATAAAACTGAAACGAGAGCAGGAAAAAACGCTCCCATTAGCGGGATCGGTAGTGCTTTATCGTTCTTTCGATTGCTTTTTTCTTCCCAGTGAGCCATGGAAAACATTTTACATATCAGCCAACTGAGCGGGAAATGAGATGCATCACACACATCCAGCATGGGGTTGCACTCAATGATTTTTATATCCATCACACCGTAAAAATGCATTCCGCTTGCAACGGGATGGAAGTGCAAAAGAATTACGGAAGCGTTTTCGCTGCCCTACGGAAGAGAATATGCCATGTATTGGGTACCCTTGCCCCCGCGTATGTAAACACCCACTCTTACCGATCCATCCGACTGGGAGGTCATTTTTCCCAGCTTTTTCTGAATGCGAAACACCTCTTCCTCGACGTTCATCTTTTGGCCAGTGCCCCGGAGCTACCGAATAAGTTCTATTTATCCAAATCGAAGAAAAGCGCTACAGAAGCGGAAGAAGCGGCACGTTCTGTATGCGCTGCTGCTCCTGTTCTAGCTGACCCAAGCTCGAAACCCACGCCTAAAATATGACTGCGGTAATGCTGCGGCAGGAGCGGAACTACTGCTTTTCGTACAGTACAGCACAAGCACTTGCCGGAGATGAGTGATAGATTTCACTAGATTTTACTTTTACGTGAGAAAAACGCGGTTTTCAGTGTCCCGGGCGGAGGAAAACGTCTTCGCACTGCGTGAAAAAGCTACAGAAAACAACGAAGGTGAGATCGTGCAAGGTCGGTTCATAGCGCTCGAGCTTCTCGGAACCATGTTGAATTCATGTTTGACAGATGATGTAATGCACGCGAGCTGCAGGTACTTTCCGACATTTTCAAATAGGAAGAGGTCTCGCCAAGAACAGCTTTATTAAGGGCCAGCTACATGAACCGAAAAGCCAACCGAGAAGTGCAAGCGAAAACTCAAAAAACTGTCGAAAACATTTCGGTTCGTGTAGCCGCGTTTTGTGCACCACTGCGCACGCAAAGCTGCGTCATTCGAAGCAAGCGAAATCTTCCTCTGCTATGTTTGTAAACAAACAATCGTGCCTCCGGTGTTGCTACAAAATATTCACGAATTTGATATCAAAATCAGTTTAAGGTAGTGAGTATTCGTATTTACGAAGAAAATAATAAATTATTATCACCGTGCCGTGCTTTGCTGGCTTTGTTGCGGTTGGTTTTGTTTTAATTTATTTCTTCTTCTTCTTCTTTCTCGCATTTTGGCATCACGGTCAGGTGTCAAACTTCTCGGTTGCAGCAGATTTCGCCTGCTCGAGCTGAGATGGTTTTGACGTGAGCTTTTCGGTAATCCCCCCCTTGCAACCGAAATCTTTTTGACATCTCGGGTCATGTAGCCTGGCCTTTATCTTTTTCAGCTGCTACGCCGAATCTAAATTATTTCCGACGATTTTCAGCGGTATTTTGCGGGCTTTTTTGTTCACTCATGTGTGGTTCCTAATTAGATGAGAACTTTAAAACAGACCTTGACCCTCAGCATGACTCAATATCATCGAAATTCGGTGAAAGATACGGCGTTGAACGTGTTAAAAGAAAATGATCTACCTCGATCACTACACCCTGATACGTGAAATTGTTTGTGATCGATTTCTAAATGCCTGGCTAAGTGGAACATGATTGAATTATGTTTTTAATTTTTCTTCCATCTTCTTTTTGGCACAGCAAACACGAGAGGTATTGGCTTGCTATTTCTGACTTTGCTTGACTTCGGGTTACCCGTATAGTATGTGTATGTCCTACATACGGAAAGACGCTCCGAGCAGGATTGGAAATCTGGTCCTGCCATGTGAAAACCGGCACTAATACCGCTTTTGCTACCTGACCACCTAGTTTTCTTCAAAACCTTAAAAAAACATTAAATCCCGTATAAATATGAAAACAAAACAAAATATTTGTTTCATAATTCTTATCACGCCGCTTAGTTATGTCCGTTCGATCAGCAGTATGCAGCGCTTTGCAACTTAACGTTTTTGTTGTCATTCTGCTGTCAACCTCAACTGTCAAATTAGCTCGTATTGACGTAACCTCCCAGTATGCACTTTCACGCACCCATCGCCCAAAAATCCCATTGTTGCTGCAGCTCAAAGTTGGTTGAACAGCGGTATCTATTGCTTCGTGGGAAACCCGTCGCTCCGGAAAGGGTGAAAATAATGCATTTTCTCACAGTGTAGTGTTGTTGCTGCCGCCGCTACTGCTGCTCGTGTCGCTCGGTGTTCCGTTGAATGCTTCCGCGTACGATGCTGCACTGAGCTGCATCCCGATCCCACCCTCATCGACAAACGGAAACAGTTTACCAGCCAACCGACAACACCAACTCCACATATTCGCGCATCACGCTAGCAGTGACACTTTCGTCACTGCCATTCAACATCAGCTCATCTGCATTTGTGTGTGGTTTACTGCCGTGCTGTCCAGTCCGGGAGGCGTTTTGTTTCTCCTAGACTGACTGAGTGTGTGTGTGTTTTTTTTTTTGTTCGTTCGTGTCACAGTGTCTTTAATGTTTGGTGCATGTGCATTGTGTAGTGTGCAGTGTGTGTTGCCGGAAAAAAGTAAGAAAAATGATCGCTTGAATCAAAAGTGTGTGTCTCCGTATTCTGTTTATCGTGTTGGCCCACCTGTGTCTGCTAGAATAAGTGCTCTGAAATTGGCCTGAAATTGGTTGAAAAAAAAAAACGGTGTTCGGTGTTCGATCAAGTGTTTCGCGTGTTCGTACCGTTACCGTTTTACAGCGTGTCTACGCGCTTTCCCGGGGCGCACGGCAGCTCCCCCATCGTTCGTCTGTGTGTGTGCGTGTGCGTTGGGCGTTGGATGTTGACGTCGTCGGTCATTGCATTATTAATTATCCCGAGCACTTGTGCCGCCTGCTTCTTGCTGCTCACTCACCGCAGTCCCTGTGCAGGTAAGAATTGGCCGTTTTCGTAAAAGGATGAGAAGAATGTTTGCTTTATTTGATGAGTGTGTCTGCTTCGAAACAGACGGAAAACGATAAGAAGAAAATCCGTTTCGTGCGTTGGTGTAGAGCTTTAAGGCGCCTACCTATGGAGTGCACGGTTGTCCTCTGTGTGTGAGTGCGAAATGTGCGAATGTTTACGATGCTGATTATTGTAAAAGAAGTGCAAGAAGCTGGTCGCCGTTCCATGGTTAGCAAAATTCCTGTGTACCAAACAGCGATAAAGAGCCAGCGCAGAGTGGGTGGAAGAAACATCGGGAACGAATAGCACCCGGGGGAGGGTTAAACATGAAATCCAAAGGGAAACCCCGAGGGTTGACCGAGCTGTTGTTAAAGCTGTTAAAACAAACGCTCTCGGATGTAACGCTCAGTGTCAAGAGCATGTGCGCGCATCGTCTCCTTTCGCAAGAACCGTTTTGCAAATGGAACACCGAAATATGCTTACTGGGATGAACCTAAACATAAACCTAAACCATCGCAAAACCCTCGAATAGATTCAATTTCATCGTCAATATCCTCAGCATCAAAGATGGCTGTGTGCGGTTGTTGCTGTTTTTCGGTGAGGTTTTGTTATTTTCTTAAAATTGACTCCGTCAGCAAACACATTTGCGATGGGCGCGCACTCTCTACCAACTTGCTTGGCAATCCGTGGCCGTAAAAAAGGCGTTCACATTCTAAATACGATTGGGTTAAGAACGATAATTTATGGTTTGGCCAGTCATTCGTCGGTCGGGTGACATTTAGCAGTGATATTCTTGTTGCAAATGTTTTGTTATGCCGGTGTGAATGCTTGTTGGTGCAATATTCGAAAACCGCAACTACGTACGAGGTGTCCTATGGTGGCAAAGCACGGAAATAGAAAGGCTCGCACCAATGAGAGCGACTCGGCGGATCCTATGAAAGCCTATGCTGCTTCTACTTTGCTGTTGCTATTGTGAGAGTGTTGAATGGAAACGCAAAAAAAAGAAAGTTGTGGTGGCCATTTGTGCCCAATTTGCAAGCTTCCATCGAACTCATCATTGCTTGCACGATGAGGGTGTATTCCCACATACATACACACACACACAAGTGTGTCGTTCGGCACTTTCCTCCTGCAAATCAAACCTGTGTGCGCTATGCTTTTCTGCAGTCAGGAGCATCCACTTTTCTGCTTCATTCCACACACCACTACAGTCGACCGGATATCCGGTATATGAATGCGAACCTGTGTGTGTGTGTGTGTGCGTGTGAGTTTAGTATTTTCATTGAGGAAAACCCTCCCGACAAAAGTCATCCTATCGTACCTTCACCACACCGAGAAGCGTTGGAATTCGAAGCACTCCGTGCACTAGTGCTGTGGGACGCATGTACACGGGTGCGACAAAAGCACGCGCTTTAACTGTAACAAAAAGTCACCCTCATCACCAATACTATGACGGTACAGACCGCCGGCACCAGGTGGGGGTGGAGGGCTGGTGTATTGTGCCACCCTATTTGGCATTGGAGAAAACGCACCACGCTCTCTATGCCGGTCGACGACGTCTTCGTCGTCGAAGTGTCGATGTCAAGGAGATTCTAAAAATGAACACCACGGTGTATTGTGCCCAGACTGTACGCCGCGTCACACCCTAACTCCATTTTCGGAAGCATTCTTCCTTGGCGAACGGACGCACTTGCCGTCTGCAGATGTTATTAACATGCCGCCTAGGCAAAAGAAAATGTTTGGTTGGGAAGTCATTTTCATTTCATCATCCATTTTGACCGGTGACCGGAGTCTCCATACGTTTTGTTTAGCTGATACGAATGCGCCTCCTGCTATGCGCCCCTACTCTTTCCGGCCGTGATGATGATGATGGTCAGATGAAGTTGATGTAAAGTGTTCGATACCGACTGCTGTTCAGAGAGGCCTCCTGAACATTGGTTGGCATAGTTTAGGTTTTAAAATGGCTTTTAGACTAATTATTACAGTACATTTCCATCGGTCCAGTCGGTCTGGCCACATGAAAGGAGGCATACAGTGTGTGTGACTGCTGGCCGATTTATTTACATCTCTCTCTCGGGATTTATACGCTGGAAGACGTGGACAATTTTTAATTGCGTGATACTTAGTTTCAGATTATATTTATGGGTCACATTCTAGCGGTGGCGTAAAGATTTATGAAGGGCATTGAGGAACTCGCAAGTATACGACGTCGTCTAACGTCTAAGATAGTGTAAAGAATGTACGTACTGCACTACTGAAAGCAATAGTTTAATAACATCTCAAATGTTATCACTTTTAAATTCTTTCACGAGATATTACAATAGAAGACAATTTTTCCCTAGTATCCACTATGATAACTAATGAATTGGACTGTCAAAACCCGAAAAGGTTGCAACTATCATGGATGGGTGAAAACAGCTCAAAAAAACATAATGAAGACATGAAACATAAAAAGAAGAAAATGGACTTGTAGAGAAAAGATGTTCTGATCTCTAATGAACCGAGATACATGTTCACCATATTTGGATCAGATGCCTGACGTATAGGATGTCTTAGCTAGAATTTTAAGTTGAATGGGATTCGAAACAGGGTAAACAATTTAATTGTATCCTTAGTTTTACAATGTCTCCCCAATAAACTCCCCAAGAATAGCGCACGTTTTAGTATCTTACAAACAATATTTCTTTGACTGTAGATCATAAAATTTAGTTTCTGCACAACGCAAACTTTCAACAGTTTTTCGTTCCCGAGCAATGCTAATGTATTGCAATTTTTGCTATTACTTCATACACATAGAGCGCTACATGGATCCAGTAAGATCCACAATCTTCCCAGGTTACTATCGTTCGCTCTACTGGTTCGTACGTGTTGTATAACCCGGCAATTCAATAGCTTCGGTCGCGTACTTCGGACCACGCGCTTCTCATCTGTCGCTGCTCACCGATGTGTGCCTAATGATTGAACTTTATTGTCTTGTCATTGAATCCTGTGCTTCCTAGCGTTGATAGTTTGTCATTCCATCTCAACGCATTAAGGTATGTTTTCTTCTCCCGTGGCGTTGGCGAGAATACGAAGAAACAAAGATATTTATAGACGCGCGTAGTTTTATTTGCACAGATATAGAAAATAGTAACTCGGCTGTGTTCTGTTGACCTACAAAGCTGTGCTGGAAAACGGGCGACCATTTTCTACATTCAACTCACTACTCCATACACGCACGCCCTACCCCACAACCATCCCGTTCCGGGCTTATCTTTGGGCACTGTTGCAATCAGATGATCGCGGCCGGTGTTCCGGAAGGGGCTAGTCCTATGAGTAGGTTTGAGATTGATTTGTTGTACGGTAGGAAGGTAGCTTGAAGTACACTTTACTACATATCTTTTTCCACCCTTAGCTAAGTGACCGAATGGGAGTGCCAAGTTGGTGCCCGGCACTTGTGGTGGATGATTTCTGATTATATATGACCTTTGTAAAGGTTTTACTTTGTGGCTATAAATTTCTTTTTTCCCTAATGGCTTAGATACTTTTTTTATTTTATTTGTGAAGGCTTTATTTAAAAAAATAAAACGACAATTATGTTTCAATTATTACACGTTAATAAAATGGAGATATGTTATGGCTACCATCGAAGTCCATAGCTTTACAGTTAACAGCAGCTTAGTTGAGTTAAAATTTATGTTTCGATTATTCTATGCTATACAATTTACGACGCGTGGTTTAAATGAAACAACCCGTGAACCGAGGTACGAAACGAAATCGTGGAAAATAGTACACCAACACCATCTGGTGCACCACTCAAAAGTGAAATTTTAAAAGCAGAAAAAAAACACGATATTGATGATAATTTAAGGTGTCATTAAACGATTCCATTTGGGCGGCATCCGTTCCTTTCACCTTCATTGCTGCACTTTCATATCGTTATGGTGGCTTGATGGAGACCAAATTCAGTTCCAATTTGGCGTTGTATTTTCATGCTATAAAATTTTCAATTGATTCGTGTATAGGAAAATGAATCTATTTGGTCAAAGTCATGAGCGAATTGCATTGGTTACACATGCAACCGGAGCGTGCTATTGAAATGTGAGCCGTTTACGTGTGAAAAGCTGTCCATTTGTAATGATACTCGTCTGCAACTAATTTTCAACGAGGCGTCAACGGCCTGCCAGCGTAAGAACCTTGGCCTTAGCAGCAACCTTGCACCACCACCGTTCGCGACTAAACGTCTTATCTGTTGACGACATCGGATGCACCGCGACACAAAATGGGACACCACGAACGCACGATAAAGCTTGATCGCTATCGCAAAGCTGATTGTTTACCGGGTTTGTCCGCAGTCGAAGGAAATGTATGCGCCGCGTGGCTTATCTCAGTGATGATGTGTGAGCATTGCGGTTTTGCTTTTCTTTTTTCGATTGTGTGCTTTACCTTTTTTTACAACCGATGGCCAATTCTTCTAGATAAAAGTGCTAAATTAGCCACACGCTCACTTGCGGTTTTTTGGTAGAATACAAAACAGAAAGTTTGGTATATGGATGGTTGGCCTTTTTTGTGTTCGTTTTTCTGTATGCCAACGCCGATAAATCGTTGATAATTACTCGTTTTAACCTACCTAACTTACCTTCCGTCCAGTTAGTTGGAGGGTAAACGAACAAAAAACGGAACAAGCTAGGAGAGGCACACTTCTAAATTAATTCACTCGATCATTTGCAATCGTGCAAACCGTCAAAAGGGATGTTTTATGGATGGAAATACTTTCTCCATTCCATTTTGCCATACAACAGCGTGCGTTACCGAATGGCCGTGAGTCGTATTGCGATCAGTATTGCGTGGTTTTTCTTTGTTTCTTCCTTTTTGTCTGCTGTCTCAACAAACTTTAGCATTTGTGTGGCCGCACACCGAACGGTTTCCATATCCGTACCGAAACATGTACAAAAATAGTGAAAGCCTAGGTCCATCTGCCATCAGCCAAACAGCCGGCTGTTTGGGGTCCGATGGCTGAATGGTGTGGCCGGTGTGGCTGACGGGTTGGATCGGCAAAGTTGGACAAGCACAGTGCCGTGCTGCATGATTGATGAAAGATGTCACCGGTGCTGTCGCAAAGCATTCGCAAACTTATGTTTACCGAGATTTACGCAAATACACACCGGTCCAATGTGTGTCTTTCGAAAGGGCCGACAAGCCGTCAGCCCCTTGGAAACTAGACCACCACGCCATTTAGCTGTTCTAGTTATTATCAGGAACGATCGAATGCTTAATGACTCGTGGCTTCACTTTCTACTGTGAATGTTTTGTCGAATTTGCTGTAGTTTGGCGTCCATTTTCAATCGGCACTACTACCACCGGAACGTCATTTTTCATTTAGTTTTGTTGTTGTTCTGCAATTAAAAATCACTGCAGTAAAATCCAGCACAATTACTTGGTCGCGTGGACGGTACCGTGCGCTGACCGACCATACCACCGCGTATGCGTCAAAAGGATGTTTTATTCTTGTTTTTCCCCACTATATTTTGCTTCATCTTTGACTTCACCAGTTGATCCCAATTGCTGTCGAGCCCAATTACCTACACGCGGTAGCTTGCCGTTCGCGTCGCCTTGTGGGGCGGCACGGTCTTGCTTTGGCTTCGATACGTTCGTGACGCTAGTCAATATCTTGAGCTAGTTGGGTAATATTAGACGGGCAGTTAGATGCCAGTTTCTATTGTCTATGCTGCTGATGGGTTGCGCAGCTGTATTTGTGCGACCGGTGTGTCTAACATTCGTTCTGGTGTCAATGTTCCTTATGATTTATCCTCTCGTGCAATGGGTTGACTTTGACTGAAACAGTTAATTCTTATTCAACGTGTGGCTATTGGTTGCGTTCATTTTGTACGGTGACATACGAACTTATGATGTTATTAATAGAGGAATAGCTTTAACAAATTCAGTTTACTAAAAACTAAGAACATTCGGACGATAGATATCTTATTCGGACGAAAGATGCTTTAGAAATGCTTCGAGGTAGTGTAAATTACGTCGATGAAGCAATGTGTGCAGTTATTATGGATCTTTTTCGGGAGATAACACATAAATTAAAACCCGATTTGACACCAACTATGCTTATTTTGCTTTTCCCGAAAGATATTTGCAATGTTTTGGTGGTCCGGTGTCCGGTGACGGTAGAGGCCAGTTTACCTTCAACCCTACGACGCAAGAATATTCTTTTTTCTGAAGATACTGTAAAGGTTTGATCGATGGTATCCGGTGGTCACGAAGTACTTGACAACGAAGTTGTACATTGGTCGATGGGTCTAATGATTCAAAATCTCTGTTAACGTATAAACCAGAGTAATTAGACAGTTTTGTCCGTAGCTGTTGGAAATCAACTGATAACTAATTCTGAAAATTTTGTTCTATATTCAATGTCTCAAAAAATAGACGAGATCAAGGCAACTTATAGTGCCGAATTATTGTTGGTACGAGTGTTGCCTCTCCTTGAAGATTTATTCAGATACCAACATGATTCCGTATATTCGTTTGTTAAATCTTATTGATTATTCTAGCACTACAGCCACGAATGTTCCTTGTGGATGTACACATATCAGGAAATTTTACTTAAAAAAAGAAAACCGGAAAGTAGATACATTCGAATAGCTCATTAAAATTAAATTGTAAGGCCAAAACCTCTCTTAGTTGTAGGATCGAAATAGAATAAGAGCTTAAATCGTTTCTTATTTAATATACTCTACCCCGTTATATCACAGGGCTTCTGTATAAATAGTTTCTATTATTTGTAAGTTTAGCAATAATAATCTAAGTTATAATCTACACGAACAATTTTTATGTTGACGTAAAATCATGGATATTCTTTTCAATTTAATATTTACTTAGACCCTTTATGCTACCCTTTTAAACATGTTCGTTTTTCATGTAATTTCTAACCATTTTAAGTAATCAACACCTCTTTCTTAGAACACTGATAACGAAGATAATTTTCTTGAGATGCTTAATGCCTACATAGCTCACTGGGCGAGCGCCACGAAAGAATGCTACTTCCTTACGTCTCCTTAACCTGCTTTGGCTTTGTTTCCCTTTTATGAGCCAGCACGATTTGCTTGTTCAGTTGCTCCTTGAAGAACGCTGTTTGCATGATGAGTCTTATCATCCGCTTTGTGAGAACACCGTGATGTGGCACCGAGGAGAGAAAGGGGAAGGGGCGTTATTCAGTTAGCGATATAAGCTGTGGAAGCCATGTCTACAAAAGCGAGGTAGCAACAGCAGGCTACATAATGCGGACCTTAAACTATGCTTAAAAATATGGTAATTGCGCCACTCACACAATTTTATCTCTATTCCTGCGCTCAAGCCGTTCCATATAGTAGAAGCCGGGGTGTTGTACTACCTTTTTTGATTTGTCCAGTTGAAGATTACCTCCTCCCAATGTTCGTTTCGTAGTACCACGCTTTGGGTGTGGAGTTTATGTTGACGTGAAAATATTTCATTTTTATTACGCACACGTTGCCGTCGTCTTACCTTTTGCATTTGGGGCGCTCGCTTCTAGTTCGCTTCTCACATTTTTTCTACCTTTTTGTGATTGTGTTTGATAAAAAGGCTTCCACTCACTTCAAGCCTAGATGCTTGACAAATCAGGACCGGAAGGTTCGGTAGGTTGGGTTTTGTGGGTCCCTCAGCAGGCAGGCCACTAGCACACAATGACTGCAGCGTTTAACTCGCAAGTTCCATGGGAGCGGTCGTTCGTTTTTCAAGCTGCCCTACTTTGTGCAGGTGTAATCGCTAAAACTGTTCTTACTTTTGCTACTTTCCTAAAGGATGGCGAAACCTCAGAAACATCGCCATCCCTGCCACAGAACGGCCACCTGGCCAGTAAGTAGGCATAAAGCTGC
>KZ062073.1:90660-131190 GCA_002091835.1 Anopheles maculatus | reverse complement strand
GTTGACGTAAAATCATGGATATTCTTTTCAATTAAATATTTACTTAGATCCTTTATGCTACCCTTTTAAACATGTTCGTTTTTCATGTAATTTCTAACCATTTTAAGTAATCAACACCTCTTTCTTTGAACACTGATAACGAAGATAATTTTCTTGAGATGCTTAATGCCTACATAGCTCACTGGGCGAGCGCCACGAAAGAATGCTACTTCCTTACGTCTCCTTAACCTGCTTTGGCTTTGTTTCCCTTTTATGAGCCAGCACGATTTGCTTGTTCAGTTGCTCCTTGAAGAACGCTGTTTGCATGATGAGTCTTATCATCCGCTTTGTGAGAACACCGTGATGTGGCACCGAGGAGAGAAAGGGGAAGGGGCGTTATTCAGTTAGCGATATAAGCTGTGGAAGCCATGTCTACAAAAGCGAGGTAGCAACAGCAGGCTACATAATGCGGACCTTAAACTATGCTTAAAAATATGGTAATTGCGCCACTCACACAATTTTATCTCTATTTCTGCGCTCAAGCCGTTCCATATAGTAGAAGCCGGGGTGTTGTACTACCTTTTTTGATTTGTCCAGTTGAAGATTACCTCCTCCCAATGTTCGTTTCGTAGTACCACGCTTTGGGTGTGGAGTTTATGTTGACGTGAAAATATTTCATTTTTATTACGCACACGTTGCCGTCGTCTTACCTTTTGCATTTGGGGCGCTCGCTTCTAGTTCGCTTCTCACATTTTTTCTACCTTTTTGTGATTGTGTTTGATAAAAAGGCTTCCACTCACTTCAAGCCTAGATGCTTGACAAATCAGGACCGGAAGGTTCGGTAGGTTGGGTTTTGTGGGTCCCTCAGCAGGCAGGCCACTAGCACACAATGACTGCAGCGTTTAACTCGCAAGTTCCATGGGAGCGGTCGTTCGTTTTTCAAGCTGCCCTACTTTGTGCAGGTGTAATCGCTAAAACTGTTCTTACTTTTGCTACTTTCCTAAAGGATGGCGAAACCTCAGAAACATCGCCATCCCTGCCACAGAACGGCCACCTGGCCAGTAAGTAGGCATAAAGCTGCGATTGCTTGTCCGCGCACACCTGATAATGAAGGATGACGGACGGTAGATTGCAATGTGCCGTGTGTGAAGTCATTGCCGTGGACCACACACGCAAACGCGGTGATGTTTTTATGTCCCATTCAAAATAGCAAAACTCCAAACATGGCATCAATGAATCCCCGCTCGAGTGGTGCTCTGTGTGTACGTGTGTGTGTGTGTGCTACGTGATTTGTAATGTAGGTCAATTGTTTCGTTCCTACTTCTACAGGCTGGTAACACGTTTCTTATTCGTTGCTGTTTCGCCTGTACGCCTATAGTAATTAAAAAGAATTGAGTATTATGTGTGAGTGAGTTTGTGTCATTTAAAATAAGTTAACTGATATGGCTAAACTTAAGTTAATCTTTGTTCCTTCTTCTGTTTACATTATCATTATTTGCACATCTCTACTCAACTTGCTACAAAAGAGGGGAATGAAACAATGTTTCCACCACTATGCACGCTTTATGGTTTCTAAACGATGGGTTTCTTCCGGTAGGGTGCGTACAAGTGATAGCGTGAAACGCACACATACAGACCAGCTACCCGTTACTCACAAACGATGAGTCACAGCCGCTCGATGTGCAAACACATCCAACATATTGCGATGATCGTTGCGAAAGAAAAAAAAAATCTCAACCTATCGTTTACGCTGATCGTACATGGACAGAGATTGTGTATGCTGGGAAGATGGAGTTGGTCGAAACAACAAAACACGCGTTGACGATGTCTAAAAGTATTTTCTTGCAAACTTCCTGCTCGTGAAAGGGTGATGTCCAATCCACTTGCCAGCGACGCGCTATTGATTATGCAAAACCAACCGGTTTTGTCGCAGAAATTACACTCGCAATATATCTCTCCTGTGTGTTGGGTGCTGAATACACAGAGGGTTTTATTGTCTTTATTTGGTGCGAAATCGTTTCCCGCAACTACGCGAGCGATCTCTAACCTTCGGCCAACCTAATGGAGGTGTGAAAAATGCAAGTGAAAGAGACAAACGGGTTTTAGACGGACGATTATCGTCCGGCCAGGAAGTGTCTGTCTGCCAGTAGAAAGGTGCCTTGAACTTACAGAACGAAAGGGAAATTGAATGCTCTTGCTAATGGCAATGGCACACTTGTTAGCGGTACTTAGGGAGGTGGCAAGTATGTACTACAATACGTCCATTTGCAGGTGTTGAATGTAGGAAGAATCGATACGATTCCGCTTGTTTAAGGAGTGCACAATTACGAGATTCTTTATTGTAATATGATAGCTCACGCCACCAAATCCTAGAAATTCTGATGTCACCCTATTTTTTTCTGTTAGTTTCAGTAGCATCTATGCTACTTACTACCCTTCCGTTGGTAAGGGCTCTGAAGTGTTTCTTTTTTATCCATACAACAGATGGAGGCGACAGCAGTCGCGACGACATTCCAATGGGGCTGAGTCATGAAATATGAAGTGTGGAAAGAAATGGGAGTTCTAATAATAAATATTCATGTCACTCTCTTTCTCCCTGGACGGTGTCAATGTCAGGCGTACGCGGAGTCAATTGTAATGCCACGCCAGTCGGATCTCTGTTTAACAATGAAACATTGGCGGTATTGGTATTTTCAGTGGTTGAGTTGTATTGTTGCTTAAGAAAGATGTATTCTTTATTTCCTCAATACCATAATGTTCTAGCTTAAAATAATCTGCATGATCGCTTGAATTTACAAACAAAAATCACGATTCAGAAACCTGTTGAGATTTCCTTGAGAGATAATAAAATAAAGTAAAGAATAATAAATAACTAATCATTAGTTTCTCTACTTTTTCGTTTCGTTGTTCGTTGCTTTATTATGATCAAAACTGCATGTTAATGGGCTTAATGAATTGTGACTTGTCTAGAAAATCTTTGCACCGTAGTTTGCCTTCGATGCGGCGTTCTATCTCAGCATGTGACGTGACGAATGCGGCCTGCCGGTGTGGAGTTTGCCAACCACACTAGTAAGAAAGTGGTTCGGAATAGAAGTCTGTAGCAGTCACCCCCCGTTGAACTTTGGCCGAGTTTCAGTCATAAACGGGTCACCGTTCAATGTTAGCTCTTCCACGCTGTGTTAGTTCAGTGATGCGTGCTTGACTTAAGTATAGCATTTTCAGTTTTCTTTCGGTTCTAAACACCCGCTGTGGTTGTATCGCCTGTTACGGTCAGCAGAACATACAGTCAGGGGGTAACCGTTCTAATTCGAATTGATTTTTGCTCGGTCAACTGGGTTCTGGGCAAGCAGCACGAAAAGAAGACTATCGTTCATTTATTATGGTAGACAACGCTTTCCACCAGAATGGGCGTAATGAAATAATGAATTTACGGTTCCTTGGTATGGGTTTGTTGCAAATAATAAAATCAAGACGGCAATACCGACCTGAACCGACCAAACAGCGGCCTCATAAACAAAAACAGACCATATTAATTAAGCTGGCCAGCCGAAGAAGATATGATGTACGCATTTTTATCAGCTTCTGGCACCGTGATACAGTGTCAACAACCTTTTCGCACATTAGCAAACATTAATGCTCCAATAACAGGAAGCACATGGGCCGTGACAGCGAAGGGTATTTTCTTAGGTAAGCGGACAATCCCGTTAAAGTGCCAAAAATCAGCTTGTTCGTGTTTGTAGCGTGCGGAAAATGGTTCGTGCTAATTACAATAACTGCTGAACGCGGTGGCGTTAAATATCAGCAAAATGTTCGAAAGACCAAGCCGGCGTATCGTATACGTCATAATCAATTAGAGAAGATCACATATGTGTATCTGCTGTCCTATTTATGCAATGGCATCGTGGTAGAGCGAGAAGAGAACCCGCTTGCCATCCTCTTTATGCGCCATAAATTGACGGGGGTTTCTTCTATTTCTTTATCAGGTTTTTTTTCTAACGAGCATGTCTCTAAATTTATATTACGTGTAAAATGCCCATTAACCATATGTGTCTCGGAGATATCTTTGTGTGTGTTGGCTTAACGTTGCTCGTGTAGGATGGTATTATGTAAATGGATAACCGTTAGAGTGATTTAGTAGAGGATAGTAGCGAATTTTGCCAAGAGTTCATTAAAGCAGAACCTGCACATGACGCTGGTTGAATCGCTCAGCTACATTGTTGTCAGGTTTAATTCACATTTTTTCTAGAAGCAAACGTAAAATCCACAGATCAGCTGTGCGCGATTGCTTAAGCTTTCGTTTGGTGAAGAATTCATTTTGAAATCGTAAAACTGTCTTAAAATCTGTGGTCGGAAAATGTTTCATTTGTTTTACTACCAGTTACTAATTATTCTCTGCCCTGAGTTCTGCCCTCAAGCTTCCGGCACACCTTCATAATATCTTCATTACTATGGGATTTAATTTATCTCTCCTTGGACAAACAAATAAACACAGCCATTTAACAGATTGGTTTCCCCTTTCTCCTTCGTTGCATTTCCCATAATCTCCGCAGACCTTCGTTTGGCGACGTTATGGTTGCTCCGTTCAAAAGTCGACCAGCAGTCAAGCACGAACACAGTCGCTAAATCGTCTAGAACGAGAATCTGGGCATCAACCCAACAGCAGCATTAGTCGAAACGGTTCGGTAAACCAATACCTGCAGCGGATATGGTGGCCCTTTCAGTCTATAGTTGTATGCGTGAGATTTTGTTGTTTTTCGGTCACTTCCTGTCCGGCCAGTGTTGGCGGATTCAACGAAAGCGGGTATGCGTGTGACAGGACGACCGACCAATACAGGCAGGAAGGCAGCCGGGCTCGCCTGGACGAATAAATGGCAAAATTGTCGTTATCGATCCACAAGCCGGAATGGATGAAAGCCTCGTTTCGGGAGTGCTTAGGCAGATGAAATTGAACCTGTGCCAAAAAAAAAGCGCTCCACGCTTACCTGTGTGTGCCTGTGAAACGAAAAAAATCCATTGCTAATGCAGCAGCACGTCCTTTGCTCTGGCTACCAACGCAGGAGTTCCAGGTCCGTGCCGCGAATTTAGTTGCACGATTGAACGGCAAGTACTGCAGGTCAATGACTGGTTTGGATAAAGTTGGTGGAAGAAAAAAGTTCCGGACACACCATCCCGGTACCTCTGAAAGCAGCAGTAAACTTGGAAAAGATTTCGCCGAAAAGTAAATAGCCGGGAAAGCCGTTGGATCCGGTGTAAGAAGCGTAAAGAATATTTACCCCCGAGGCGCTCGTGTGTTTATGTGTATGTCCGTAAATCCCTCAGGTGGAACGTTTATTAATATTTTGATATTAAACGCGCCGCAGCGCTGCGAGAAGGGGAGAAGCCTGTCTTCTCGATGGAAAACAATTTCGGAGGTTGGTAAAGAGAGAGAGATGTTGATCTTTTTCGGATTTGTAACAAAGCACCGCTACGAATCGTTTAGCATTCTAACCCTTACTTGAGAATTGGAAAATAAAATCAGGAAGAATGGTCCTACAGGTCCGGTGGAGAAGCACAACTATTGTAACGACCAACGAGTGTTTGAGTCAGTTCTTTGCCACTGTGCTTGTTTTCTCAGGCGATTGCCGGCGAACACAGTGACATCTTATCAAGACGACTGACCGACGGTAAGGTTAAGGATAGACCGGCCCGATGGCCTAGACCGTCTAAAGCGTTGCGACTTCGTCGTGTCGTACCAGTATCTTTTCGAATGACAGGTTATGAATGAATATTGATCAATCGATAAGGTGAGCTAGAGAGAAAGGGGGAGCTATTAGCTGTTGGGATAGCACACCCTTATGTTTGTATTTATGTGTTTGCTAATTGCTTTTTCCATTATGCTTTGTGTGGCATTTTTTTTATTGAACCCGGCCTGTTTTGTGTTTACAAGAGAAATAAAATGCAAATCATAAAGTCAAATTGCTACAGTTCCAATATCACCCTGAGCTATTGAATGTGCAGAAAAAATCGTCATGTTAACCTACAAACAAACCTAACTCCGCAATGTTGATAAAGAAACAGACTAATAAATCTGTATTGAATCCGTAACCCATGAGATAATCCAATTTTTAGGTTATGAAACATTTTCGATGATAAGAAATTCGTTTTTATCAACAAAAACGTGGCTCATTCATGGCATGTGGTCAAATCATCCCTTTTTTGTTGTCTTGTCGTTCCATCAAATAATATTGCTAAATAAGCATTTCCTTCTTACTACGACACACACGCACACCGAGGGAAGTGAGAGCATGACTATGCCGGACTTTATGGTCCATCGATTTTTGGTGGCTTTTATTTGCTTCTTTCACGGACAGTAATGGATGATGATACCTACGTTTATGATTAGCTATGCCTCGTATTAGCCACAACTTAATGATGTTGTGTAAGCGAACGCATGCTTCCCGGGAAGGGGTCCTACGCGTTGTGCTACTGTAAGTGTGCTTTAGTGCCTTCTGCTACCACTTTAGGTCCTTATTACATCAAAAGAAACCTATTTTTTATGTTGCTGTTTTTTCTCCATCGCTGGCCGGACAGTTTATTAGATTGTTAAAGAGCAATAAGTAACAGATTTTATGTTGAAAAATTGTTCATTAACTGCCCATTGCAACGGTGACGCGTGGACTTCAAACGGTGGCGGCATGGTGGCCGGGGGTTTACGTTTTGTGAAGACAGGGTCTGGCCTGGCCACACGAAAGTGGTCTAAAACTAATGGTATTAATGATGGTTTTCGGCTACGCTTTCTCCCAAAGCCATCCGAACACTCCGGAACGGTGGTTCACTTTTCACCGGGGAGTTGGCTGTGAGTTTTACTTCTCCGCGCAAGTCCACGAGCTGGCAGAGCCCCATTTAATGCGCTTGATTTCGTTTTTCGAAAGGGAAAGCCAATGCCCATCTACTCTGCTCGTGCAAGCGCTGCCGATACACGAGCGATTGTAATTGCTACCGGGTGCCGTGACGCTGGTGTTACAATTAATTCTAATCGAAGTAGTTGTAAATCATTGGTGTCGGATTGGGCAAAGACGGGGCGATCGTTCCACTGTGGTCTCGAGCGAAGGAAGGAGACTAGTAATGGTTGCACAAGTAAGAGTAGCTCAAGTTGTGGTTTGTCAAACGCATCGCAGTTATCAGAACGGATGGAAATAAATGTTTGCCCAGTGGAGAAAAACATACAAACACATCATCATATCGCATTTTTCTTTGTTATTCTGATCGTCCGGCGTTACGATAGAATGCGTCGTAACTCTCGGTGCTGTTTATCTGTTCAATATATTTATTGTTTGTATTGCTTTGCAGGAAAGATTGTATGATCAGCAAAAATGTGTGATCAAACTGCTTTGTATCGCTGATTGCTTCAGCATGTGTTGAGGAAAATGTTAATTATTTTCAACCTGTACAAAACATCTTCAAAATGAATTTGACGAAAGCATATCATCGGATGATAATGAATATAAAACTACTTAAAATAACTTAATGAATTAAATCCCATAAGCATGGCTCTAGAAATCGATGACTTCTTGCTGTTTCGAATGGGCTGCAGAAAAAAATTATAAAAAACCTTCGATGTTCAGGATATTATTTCCATTTAAACGAATGCTCTAACCTTTTGATCAAATTTCATAACAATAATCCCATTATGTGTTAGTTTGAAAGTTTCAAGTTTCTTCGTCAGCTTATGCTACATTTGATAAGGCCTGGAAAACTGTTGGGTGGCCTTAATTTGTCTCCCATTAGACGGATTTATCTTTCTCTAGAAGTGAAAAGCAAGACACGATATTTCTAACTTTTTCACTCTGGAATAAAATTCATAGTTTGAGCAAAGTAATAATATCTAGATAATAATTGCTGTTTCTTGACTGTGTTGACCACATCTGCTCCTATACATCTATGCACCAATACTATCTATACTATCGGTCACTAAAATATAAACCCAATTAAAATTCTCCAACTTCATCCACCACACGTTAAAATTAAAACCAACATTTCAAGCTACAGTTCTTCGTCCGATCAGCAAGAAATAGAAGCAGAAGTTTCGCTTTGTACATCACGATAGTTTAGAGGTCAGTCAGCGAAAACGTTTTTATCTGGGAATGGATCTACAGTAATATTAACGTTTCTTTATCGCTATTCTTGTAGAGTGTGAAGGTCTCTGCACGAATAAAAAAAGCATCGTACGATCGTTGGTTTTTGCTACTTTCGCGGCTACAGTGCGCTGCGATGCAGGTGGCCAGAAAATTAGCGTAGCGATACACCACACCACCCAGCGAGCGAGGATTGTTATGCAGTCCAGTTTGCCGGCAACTGAACGATCGATTCCATTACGCCATCAAGCGAATCCATCATACAACAACCTTTCCACCCCTTTCAGAAGCTCCTGGGCGCAACAAATGTACTGTATATCACGGGTCTTTTTTTTTCCTTCGCTCATTTAGTAACGTTATTCCTGTGCGGATTGACCGTGGGTGGTAATCCATGTCGTACTCTAGAGGGGGACGAGTGGTGATGGTTGGTGGTTATGTAAATCGTGTTGATAACTAAGCCAGAAATCAATTATGACTAGTGTGTAAGCATCCCAACTGTTGAAATGACGCACAAATTTTATGGAGTTCTAGCAGATAATCGCCCGTAATCTGCTTTACCTATGGTCAGCGTGGCAAACATCGTAAACACAAGTACGCAATTAGCTGCTGTTGATGTAAGCAAAGCTAATTGAAATTGTTTAGGAAGGAGCAATATATTCACCATAAAGAAATTATACAAAACATAACATAGTAAATTGTTTAGTAGACTAGCTAAGAGAATGTTGAACCACATTAGGTCATTACCGGGGAAGGCCCATTGCAATTGTTCCGCGACGATAACAAATTAGCAACGCATAATGCAACGACTGCATGAGTCCTAAAAGGTTCACCAATGTCGCCAATGCACTGATTGTCCATTGGCCTTTACCGACATCCAGGCGTCAAACGGGCAATGAAATTTGCAATCTCCGTGCTGTATGTTGGGTCCCGCCGATGCTCGTGCCGATGATTCCCATTGCGTTCCCGTTGTAATAAGTTTTACGGGTTTGTTGTTACCCTTGGCCGCACATGGTAGGTGAAGCAGCAGAGAAACCGTTATTGCTGCACTTTTGTATGCTACCCGGTTTGCCAACAGACAAGTTTAACGTTAACTTTAGTTACAAGGCATCACCAGACATCTTATGAAATTACAAATACTTGAATTTAGCTTAGTTCTGTTATTCAATAGCTGCAAATTTTATGTTTATTTTAACATCTCCGGAAGGTTTGGCTTGTTTGCAAAAAAAAACATAGAAAAGGAAATGTTGCATGCGAAAATAGTTATATTTAACAAGATTCATATTGCTTAAGCCAAGCACAGAAACACGACATACCTTTCATGAGTCCAGAGGTTACACCCTTTCATGCATTCACAAAGCCTCGTGTCTGTTAAGTAGATTTGATGAAATTATGTTTTTATTTACTTTTATGCACGCAACTCACAGGTTCAAGGTTGGTGTGTTGTAAACTTTTCAAAGGTGGTAGATTGGATTAGTCCATTGCTGCTAAGCATAGTGTGTTGCTGGCTGATTTGTTTACGTGCACTACGTCTTTGTGTACAAAAGATGAAGTAAATGTGCCGTATAGTATAGTGTGCTAATTCGGATAAACCATAATGTAAACTATGCTGGATTCTCTGAAGATGCGTGAAATATTCGCGTATATTTAACACTAAAATAATGTAATGCATTCATTTATAATTTATGGAAACCATTTAAGAAAGTAGCTAATAAAAAGGCAACTAATGTTCCATTATGTGTAAAGCAAATCATATGTGAAATGAGCTTCAGTAAGTTTTGCAAATTACTTGTTCCAAATCTCAACTTGATACTAGCTATTACTTCCAAATCCATCTCGCAATAGAAATCATTTCCTTGCGATCAATTAACCTATTTTTCCTAACGAAAGTAAGTTTACCGACGTTCCATTTTCGATTCGCAACGGTATTCGCAATAGCTTTGCAGGCTGTATTTACTAAAGTGGGACGTAGATATTTGCCGTTCCAATAGGATTGATTTTTCGTCTTACATTTACATCAACGCGTAATCATTAAGCTTGTGGTGCTGCTGGGGTTTTTGCAGTCTTAGTGATTGATAATCGAAATGTTGGCATTGAAAATGATAATGATAGTTATGCGGAGGGTGCTGGTGTAGGCCGAGTTTTCGTTTGTGGGTATAATGATAATGAGAGCGCGGGAAATGCGGGTGACTTACAAACTTTGCTGCCAATGTTTCGCACTTGCTAACGCACGTAATATTTACTGTAATTTCTATTTGCTTATTCTCTGATTTGCAGAAGACTGTTAACAAGGTGAGCCACAGCCACGAGTGTGTGTACATTCCTTCGTTCCGAGGTCACACTCAACTTGCATAAGACGCTTCGACGGATCAGCACCATCCGGTGAACAGACAGAGCGCGGCCGCAGAAAAGGGGCATGGAAGTTAGCACCCATACAACTTCGACACTCAGTCGAAGCAATAGCCGAACGAGCTCCAATTCGGAGTTAGAGAAGGAATTGATCGATCTCGATCTCAGCGGTGGAGTAAACAACAAATCAAACACACTAAAGAAGCGCATCTCTAGCAGTCGAACGCCGGCGAAGAAAGCAAAACGGATACGATTTTTTCGTAATGGTGACAAATTCTATCCCGGTAGCACGATACCGGTGTCGGTGGAGCGTTATAGGTAACGGCAACAGCATCTCAATCACAAGTTGCAAAACATTTGCCCTTATTATGGATACGCTAATTGCCATATCATTTACTATGCCATTTTAGGTCTTTTGATAGTTTAACGGAAGATTTGACGAGACTGCTGGAAGACAGCGTAACACTAACCAGTGCGATACGCGCAATCTACACCCTCGATGGCAAAAAGATCGAAAAGGTGGATGATCTGGAAGATGGCAAATGTTACGTATGTTCCTGCAACAATGAAGGTTTCAAGCGAATAGACTATAATGTATCTAACACAAACACCAAGAATCCCAACAGACTGTCTAGGTATGCATGAGCGTGTAGTGTGGTTGATGTGCTGATAACATTGTAGTGCGTTTGAATATAATCGTATGTTTTTATTCTGTTGCAGAATAATACGCCCACTGTCGCCAGTAAAGAACGGTGGCTCAAATGGTTCAACACCGCTGAAAGAGATCGATTCCGTGGTGCATCCCAGGATTGTAACACTCATAAGGAATGGTGTGAAACCTCGAAAGGTAAATATGGCGCCTTTATACAACCGTGGAATGATACTGGAAGTCCCGTTGATGGATGCCCGGATACGAAGGCAATGGGGGTTTCTAAGCTGATTAGCAGCAACATGTTTCTAACCTATTACCCACTGTTCGGTTTCTTCTCCTCAAAATGCGCGACCTTTGCTGCTGCCGCAGATCATGCGATTATTGCTAAACAAACGGAACAGTCCGACCTACGAACACGTGCTGACGGCGATCACGCAATGCGTCAAGCTCGATACGGGCTGCGTGCGGAAGGTGTTTACCGTGTCCGGTGTGCCGGTGCAACGATTAGCACAGTTCTTCGACGAAGATGATGTGTTCTTTGCGTACGGTAACGAACGGGTCGGTATTAACGATTTCGAGCTGGAAGCAGAGGAAAGCAAAGCCATTGCCGCACACCGGAAAACGCTGCGCAGCAGTACAACTAGGACGGGACCAAAGCCCAAGATGCCTGTGAAGAGTCACAATGACACGTTCGTTTGTGTCGATGAATCCGCGCTCAATGGTGGCATTCTACCGGACTCGTTGCCCCTAGAGTTGCAGGCCAAATATACGCTTGGTTCAATCATTGGTTGGTATTTAGCCACGGCAAAGAAACGAAAAGTGTGACGGTTGTTTTCATTAATCTACACCATGTGCTTTCTTTCCGATTTAGGTGATGGAAACTTCGCCGTAGTACTGAAATTGAAAGATAAGCAAAAACATACGGAATACGCACTTAAAATAATTGACAAATCAAAATGCTCAGGAAAGGTTAGTGCACCGAGTGAACCGACTATACATATTAGCGATGCATTTGCAAGAATCACTCCAATCTTTTCTATTTCCCAGGATCACTATCTAGCGGCAGAAATTCGTGTCATGAAAAAATTAAATCATCCCTATATTATACAGCTAGTGCACGATATTGAAACGATAAAGAACATGTATCTTGTGCTAGAGCTGGTACGTGGTGGCGATTTATTCGATGCCATAACGCGTGTGACACGTTTTTCTGAGAATCAGTCCAAGATTATGATGAAACATTTAGCCTCCGCGATGGCGTACATGCATTCCCTAAGTATCGTCCATCGAGACATTAAGCCGGAGAACTTACTGGTAAGTAACAGAAATTGGTGCATTAATATGTCAAACGCTGCGAGGGAACTTATGCTTTTTATCTCTCGCCGCAGGTGGAATTGGATAACGATGGTAATGTGGTTCTACTGAAGCTCGGAGACTTTGGTCTCGCTTGTGAAGTGACGGAACCGTTACTTTCGATCTGCGGTACACCGACGTACGTGGCACCAGAAATTCTGATGGAATCCGGTTACGGTGTCAAGGTATGCGAAGATAATCTTGATTCACGTTGGAAAGATATTAAACAATTAAATGTCTATCCGTTGTTTCACAACAGATCGATGTTTGGGCTGCCGGCATTATCCTGTACATTTTGCTGTGCGGATTTCCACCATTCGTGTCGCCCGACAATCAGCAGGAGCAACTGTTCGATGCTATTTTGAACGGGTTCTTCGACTTTCCCGCACCGTACTGGAACAACATCGGCGATAGTGTGCGCGATCTCATCATCAACATGTTACAATCAGATCCGGAACTACGATTCTCCAGCGAGGACATTCTCGACCATCCGTGGCTAACAAGCGATATTGTGGATGATACGCGCGATTCTAATGGGTACCGAATTTTCTCTAACCATGCGTATTAGGGGGCGTGGAATGCGCCTTTTGCGGGCATTGCTGATGGTAGAACAATTGTTTATAGAAAAGTTTTGTTTTGTACGGTTCGTTAGCATCAAACATCACGTGTGTGTTTGAATATGTTTTCAAATTTTTTATTCATTTATAATGTGTATAGAAGGGGCTAGATCAATACGCCTGCTGCCGAAGGTGGGAAGTATTCTGTGATGAAGTTAACATGCTTTTTTTTATGTATGTTGGTTTTTTTTTCGTTCTCTTTTGTTCATCAATAAGCTTGATTTCAACTTCAACCTTATTGTTTGTAAAGTGTAAATTTTTGAACATATCGGATTAGGGTTGTTTTAAAGGGGAAACAATTATTCTGCCGGTGAAAAATGTATTCATTTGCATTTTCTTTGTCTTTTCTCTCATTCCACAAATGCATCACAACACACAATAATCACTGGATGAACAAAATAACAACAACTGTAATGGAAAAAAAACGTAATATGATGTGGGTACACAAACTGAACTAGAATCGTGGTCGAAGAATCGTGTGACACTCCATTAGAGTCTTTGGTGGGAATTCCCATTAGTACCCAGTAGAGATGTACCTTTGCACCAACTCAACTTCCACTTGATCGATCATCACCGAGTGTGAGAGAAGAATTTTGTTTACGCTACAGTGAAAACGAGCTACATTGACGAGTTTTATCGGCAGTGGTAAGCATGGCATCATGGCAAACTCAATCTCGTTTCGAACACGGACCTCATGCAAATCTCACCACACAACACACATACACACAACTGGTGGATAAATTTTAAGTGAAACTGTTTGTGCTACGGTTTTTTGTTTTGTTATAGCATTTTATTGTGCTTTGACGACACCTGCTTGGGATAGATACATATTTTTCGTTGTAGCTTATTATGTAGAATATACACACGAACGTATAGATATGTTCACGATACGTCTTACTGCTGCTTTCTGCACAAGTGCACCGTCGGAAATTACAGTAAATTAAAAACACCGTAGTTTCTCCCGTTCGTGCATCGATTCGATATTTTGCCAATGGGTAAAAACAAGTCATACAGACGATCGTTGTTTGATAAGTTTAGTTAGTATACGGAATAAGAACATATTTTTACCGAGACGAGACACAGACGATTAAATTTCTATTTATTTACCACTTTTAGAATATTGTAAATTAACAAAAAACGTATTGGAAAAAACGCATGAACAGAACAGAATTGCTTTTTTTTTTGTTATTAGATGGATGTTTGATATTTTAGTTTAGTAGTAGTAATATTGTAACGATTATATTTAAGCACGTTTATGTTTCTTTAGGTACTTTATAAACATTCAATTGTATGTGTCGCTAGTACTTGAGCTTTTCGTAAACAAAACACACGGACACACCCAATCACACACATTATTTACACAATTTTCGACACATAATGCACAATCCAAATTGCTTTAGAATTACGTTTCTTGCGGCGAAAGGTTTACAATACTGTAGGCAATGGTTCGTTTACAACAACCAAAAATCACTACCACGGAACCCCATACCCACTGCTGTTGGGATGGATTGGTTTAGTTTCATTTGACCATGAAATACACACTCTATGCCCAAGCTATGCGATCTCATATATTCTTTTGTTCTTTGTTTGCCAATTGTTGTCCACACGCTTGCTGGCTGCATTTTAGTTGATAATAGTACCTCCAACCTTTTACTAATCATTCCAATTCTTTCACATTTGCAGCGTATCCATATTAAACGGGGTTCTTAACGATAGTCTGTAAACCGTAAACCTCACAAACGAACACAAACACAAACTCTTTACAGTGTAAGAAATTTCTACCCAACAATGCTAAAAGTGAAGCAGCTTAGTGTAGAGTTAAGGATTGTAATTCTGTGAACAAAAACAAAACAACAAAATATTGTTTGATAATCATATCACCATCACATGATACCAAAAGACAAATTCATTTTTGAGTACATTATAGCGACCTTTTTTTCCAACAATCACCCTTGCAAAACTGAGTTCTTGTATTGATTTGATAGTAAATGATTTTTCGATGTAAAATATCGAATGTTCTAGACAACAACATGGTAGGGTATGGACTGAGCACATACACGACGGCAAACGAGAAGGATCACGAATGGACAGAGAGGATCAATTTTGATTTTTTTGTTTGTTAGGTGTTCTGTGCTGGTTCCTGCAGAGGGAACAAAACCATGCAGAACAGCACGTTCCAAGACGTGTATGTGTGTATGTGTGGAACAGTTTAACGCAACGTGCCTCGAAAAAATGATATCATCCATTACAGGCAACCATAAACAAAAATGGGAAGCGATGATAGCCATCGCCAACGATGCAGATAGATTACGGTTTTATATATAAATACGATATACAGTTTATAGACAGCTTATTGGCTTTTTAGATTCGTTTACGAACGGAACAAAAATCACAACAAATACATGGTGAGGAGAGACAATAGTTAACAGGTTTCTCGCAAGCTACACAATATCGTCGAATTTCCATCTGTAAACCAAGGAACACACTATTTCGATCAACATCTCAACTACAACTCTAATTCTCTCTACTTAAAACAACGAGGACAACAGCACACTGCAGCTGTCGGTAGGTCAATTAGTCTGCTAGACTACTAGAATCCGTAGCATAATAACGCATCTAATACGCGCATCTAAACACAACCGTCTTCATAATTCTGTCCAGCGAATGGCTTCTGTTTTGCTTCCCGTTTTCGAGAGTTGCTCGTTTCGCTTCCCGCTTACATTGACTTGCGCTGAAAGATAGAAAAGAAAACCCCCGAAGCGTGTATGTTGACAGATACATGAGCTTATCAGCACCCAAGCCAGAAGGACAATAAGATGTGTAGCGAACTGTACAAATTGTTGTGTGGACGGTAAACAGGAACAGAAATAAGAATCGATGAGCATTGTACGACAAGCTTCTTCCAAACAGCAGATACATAGCCCACTAGCCTCGCAAAACCAGGTTGCTACTACACAGAACATCCATCCAGTTTAAAAGCCGAAGCAGTTCAATAGGCAACCGAACCTAAACGCGCATCATTCATTTAATGATGGTTACTTATACGGCGCAAAAATAGGTCCAGCAGTATGCGCTCCGTTAGCAAAAGCAATGCAGTTATAGATATATTTATGTTAGCTACGCTTCCCTTATTCCTCACTATCTGCAGCGACCATCGTATAGGGTTGTAAATATAATCGGCATATTGCTAGAACGACGACGCTCATATCCAGTCGTTGAACCGGTGGTACGGATGCAGTTTACTAACTAAGTTTTGCGATAATTTTAGTTTGGCGTGATGTTTGAACAAAGTTTGGTTAGCTTCTGCAAGTGATACATAACGATAAATTTTTCAACGAAATCATTAGCATTAAAAGGGCACAACACGCGGCGTCGGGTGGGCCCCGAATGGACGATCCTTCCCCGGAATGTAACACAAGTTTGGCTAGTTCTACGTTTCCGCTTGCTTGAATGGTATCCGTACAAAGGCACAATGTAAAGAGTGGATTAATCAAAAAAACAATACATAATGCATACGGCGTTTACAGATATAAACCCAAATCGTCCGTGTAGGACGGAAAGTGAAATCATATATATGAATAAATTATTCTATCGTGAGCTATTTGAAACCATGAAGAGAGAGCGAGAGATAGATGCTGGTGGCTTAATTGTTGATCGTTTAATATTGAAAGAATTGTTCGATGAAAGAATGTTTAATGCATGCAAACTTATCATTTAAAAGCCAAATTAAATTATTAGTTTAGTTATATGAAAGCTTGCATTTTACATCTCACGATATGATTCATCGCTCGTAGCTCGTTGTCGTTTGGGTTTTCGTTCTACAATGCTTGTGTTTTGCTTTTTTTGCAAAATTTCCAACCTTTGTATAAACACAACAAAACCCACACAAGCTAAAAGAGCATCGATTGGTGTGAATCCGGTACCGTTAGCAATGCACACCCAATATTAGAAAACGTAAATAAAGCAACATCAATACTAAGGTACGGTGCTCATTAAAAGCGGCAAGTAACCGATCCACGTATGAAATTAAACCGCATACGCATACCGACCGGTTTTTTAAACCTATTTAACGTGACGCGTAGCGAGTGCAGGCTGGCCCATTCCAGATTGCGGCAGATTCACAACCGGAATGAGGAATGAGCTTTGTCTATCTGAACGAACCAAGTGATGTTCAACGGAAGTGTTCGAACGCGATGTTTATCATTTTCAATTTGTGGAACTTTTACGTATTTTAATATAATTTTGTTTTCGGTGTTGTGGTCTGTTGTTTTCATTAAACAAAACCCACACAAGCTAAAAGAGCATCGATTGGTGTGAATCCGGTACCGTTAGCAATGCACACCCAATATTAGAAAACGTAAATAAAGCAACATCAATACTAAGGTATGGGGCTCATTAAAAGCGGCAAGTAACCGATCCACGTATGAAATTAAACCGCATACGCATACCGACCGGTTTTTTAAACCTATTTAACGTGACGCGTAGCGAGTGCAGGCTGGCCCATTCCAGATTGCGGCAGATTCACAACCGGAATGAGGAATGAGCTTTGTCTATCTGAACGAACCAAGTGATGTTCAACGGAAGAGTTCGAACGCGATGTTTATCATTTGTAGAACTTTTACGTATTTTAATATTATTTTGTTTCTGGTGTTGTGGTCTGTTGTTTTCATTATGTCACAATTGTAGTTAGATCCGGCTTTGGGCGAGTTCACTAAACAGTATGCAATTTTCTTTGATGAATCATTTTCCCTTTTAAACTATAATAGCGCAACACAATGCAGCACAACTATTGTACGTTTGCGTGTTTTCCAACGCTATTTTCTCTCTCTTCTCTCGCTCGCAGCGTGTAAACTACACATTAATGCTCCTCCCCTATAGGGCACAGGAAAGGAAGAGTAGAAGAAAAATCCGCAAACTGCACTCGCTGATCACTACAAATTTACATTGACCATCGCGTACCGGTTTAATTGCGTCCAATTATCCTCTTGAACGGAACGCGGAATCCTAGTCATACGGCCGGTAAATGTGCCAAAGCTCTGGCGATGCAATTTCCAATTCGAATGTCGCTAGGCAAGTATTGTCACTCACTATTTAGGTACGTTTCGTATAAAATGGTTACGATCCTCCCCTTTCTTGAAGTCACATCACGTCCTTGCTAGTGAAGACTAGCCTTCCCTTATTTCATTCACTTCCCGGTCCTCCGGAGGTGTTGCTGAGCTGAGTAGTATGCCGGTATGTGTCACCACACGGGGTGATGGGACCGTTTGCGTCGGATCAATAATGACGAACGTGTTGGCTATTCCGCGGGCGCGTTCCGTCACGCAACGGCTAGAACACACGTTGATCGCGACGACGATCTTGTTGACGGTCGCCATCATCATCATCCCGCCACACAAAAGCGCGAAGCGATCGCCGAGGGCCCTGCGAGGGTTTAACGCATCGTGCAAGAAACAGAGAGAAGGGAAAAATCACACAGAAACACTTACATACACACATACATGCTAAAGCACAAGCAAGGTTCGATAAGGCAATGGTGGCGACGACCACATGGGATCGGATGAAGCGCACGAGAGCGGCAACTGGTGCTGGTGTGTGGCTGAACTTGTTTGCGCCATCATCTCAACGGCGGTGAAGGAAATGCGCGATAATGTTTGGAGTAAACAAAAACATCTATGCGAAGCGAGAAGATTTAATTCTTCGCTAGCGATCCGACCGAGTGGACGCGCGCCCGCATTGCGCCCTTCGCGTTCGGGGTGAGTTCGACAGAATTAAATCGCTCCATCGTGGTAGTCGCGATCGTGTCATCGATTTAGGGTAGAGTGGAAGTGATTTTTGTGAGGGACAATTGGAATTTAATACAAACCCGTTAAAGAGATTGATTTCGTACAAAATGTGTAAGCCTGTGTTTGCATTGTGCATCGGTGCACTCCTAGCAGTGACAGTGCAGGCCCATGCCACGCCTGGTACCGGGACCGATCAAGTAGATCGATACGAGCTAGATCCACCGCTAGCCCTTCGACTGTCCCGGTTTGCAAGCAAATCTAATCTCAAGGAGGCACTAGATTACAGTGAGACGATATTTGAAAAATCTAAACGTCTTGAAGGTTCCCTGGCTGCCGGTTCGCGTGGAAAGGTCGTCAAGGGTGGTTCAACGTACGCACAGATCCTCGATGGCTATCCAACCCCAAGCACCCAGCAGCAAGATCTTCTTGCCCGCAAGGTCCTGCGAGCGTCCTCCTTCTTTGTGAACCGTCACTGCATTCCCAATGGCGTATCTTCGTACGAGTGTGGCCTATATCTCAGCGGAACGCAACTTCCTTCCTCGACGATCGGGGAGCAGTGTCGAAATTTGATTGATTCGAAAGAATATAACGATGAGTATCGCCGCCTACTGCCAGCACTGTACGACGATGGGGTGTATGCGTTCCGACGCAGCACAACCGGTGGCGAGTTACCACTCGCACGCGAAGTGTCCAGCCGATTCCATACGGCTTGGAAGAATCAGGAACCCCTCGATGCCGCGCGCTCAGTCGCCCTTGTCCAGTGGACGCAATTCATCGAACACGATCTTGCCAAAACGACCGTCCAGTCGATGCACGACGGGACGGACATTGAATGTTGCTCGGGAGACCACGGCCAATTGCTGCCCCGTTACCGGCATCCTTCCTGCAAACCAATGCAGGTGCCCGAAGACGATCCGTACTACCAGACGTATCGGGCAACGTGCTTGAACTACGTGCGCAGTGCACTATCACTCGGTGGCAACGGCTGTCATCTCGGACCGGCAAACCAGCTCAACCAGGCCACTAACCGGTTAGATCTGTCGCAACTGTACGGCGGTCTGTCGAACGACACCAAGCTGCTGCGTGCGGGCAAAGGTGGCCGACTGCGGTCCCAACTATACGACTCCGCCGAGTATCTGCAAGAGACGGCCAACGATCGGCTCTGTGCGACCGATCCCAATCTCGAAACCGTCTGCTACGATTCCGGCGATACACGGGTAAACGTGAATCCGTACATCACCCTGCTACACACACTGTTTCTGCGGTCACACAATCGACTAGCGAAACATTTGGCCCTGCTGCAACCGAGCTGGACGGACGATCAGCTGTTTGCCGTGGCACGCACAGTTAACACGAAACTTTATCAGAAAATCGTCCGCGAATGGTTGGTGACGGTGGCAGGCGAACGCGCCACCCGCGACCCACATCCAACCGCCGCAGACCAGGACGATCGGGTTAGTAACGAGTTCGCGACGGCTGCTATTCGCTTTTACAACACGATGATGCCCGGTGAAATCTCGAACGCGCTCGGATCGTACGATCTGGAGCACCTCTTCTATCGGCCCAAGGATTTGCGCAAACGTGACTATTTCGCCCATCTGGTTGGTTCCGTGCTTGGCCAGAACGCAATGTCGCTCGACACGGCGTATGTGGACGATATGGCGCATCTCCTGTTCGGTGTGCGCAACGTTGGCCTGGATGTGCTCGCGCTAGACATTCAGCGCGGTCGTGATCATGGTCTCGCCCGCTACGCAGACTACTATACGTTGTGCAACGGCAAACCGGTCACCGGGTGGGCCGACCTCGAGCGCGTACTGAAACCGGACGATTTGGAAATTATACGAGCGTCGTACGCAACCGTCCACGATGTCGATCTGATCGTCGGCGCCATCGCTGAGTGGCCCGCCGCCGGTGCTACCGTTGGACCCACACTGTCCTGTCTCATCCGAGAACAAATCGACAACTCGTTGCAGGCAGACGATCAGCAAGACAGTACGACGCCGCTCGTACAGGGCGACCGTCTGGAGATGGTATTGGCGGAGTACAGTGCGGCAAGGTTTATGTGCGATACGGCTCAGATCGATCGCGTTCAGCGTGATATTTTCCGCGTCCCATCGGACGATAACCCGCAGATCCGTTGTGCACAGCTGCCAGCGCTCGATCTAGCGCGACTCGTTTAGACCTCGCTGCGATATTACCTGATTCTGGTTGAACATGGGACAGGAAGTGAGAAAACAACCAACACGGGGCCATCCATTAACGATGGAGAAAGGTCAAGTCGGGCCGCGTGTCGCGAGGAAGTGGATAGTTTAGGGTCAATTAATCATGGTTCATTTACGTTTTCCGTCGTTTTACTCTCCCACATCTCTCTCAAGTTCCATCTTTGCTGTCTCTTTCACTCTCTTTTTGCGATAAGGTAATAAGCTTAGGATCGAACCTTAGTTGAGTAAGCTACAATTTCTGTGACTTATAACAAATGTGTGTCGAGACACCGTTTTGATGCATTTAGTGAAAATAAAGTATGTGAATGATTAGATCCTGTTTTGCTGCATTTTCCTAGCTCGCACATTAGCACGTTTGTTCGCATGGTAGATGTAAAACTATATTGCACCCACTAGCACGTCGTTGGTAGCTGCAAGATTGCAACTGCTGTACCCGTGGTAAGATGCGCTTGCATGAGGTCTCTCAAGGGCAAGATCTCGCTCGCACGAATGAGATTTAAGAACGAAACGTTATCAAGATGATGCTGCATAATGTTTGTTTATTATGTTAAGCAAGCGACACCGTGCACGGATTGGGGCGTTTTCATCGGAAAGAAAGCATGCACTAAAAACAGATTAACTTTAACGATTTGTAATACGTAAAACAGACTAACGATTTATAATACTGTGTCCCCTAGCAATCCAATAAACGATGTACTCTCTTTTGTATAAAGTCTGTTATGTACGGATAAAATGAGACACCGGTTTTAATCGCTTCAAGTTTTACAACAGTTTCTTACTTCTAGAAATAGGCGATAACTTCTGCACAGGCATGTATTTCAGCTTCGGTGTTGTACGACTGTTCAAACGCAGGAAAAACTTATAGACTTTATCGTTTGCTGGCTTTGGTGCTATGACTCTTGGATCCAGCGGATACAACATTCATCCAAATGGTGGAGAATATACAAGATGAGTTGGACAGATTGTTTTACATAATCTCAGGGCAGATCCAAACCTGACGAGACCGGTGGCGGAAATTTAGGACTCATTTGTCATACAACACGACAGAGATGAGGGCCTTCGATTACGACTTCGTTTGGAACACGAGACCTCTTGTATGAGTGGAGCAGTATTTAGCTTACTATTATTGATATTGTTGGTTCCATGAACTTAATGGAACATATCGTAAAAAATCATACACGAGAAGGCCACATGCATTATCTTTCCTTCCGACGATGGCCGTGTCACCGATTGAAAATCTTCCTAACGTACCTAAGAAGCGACCAATCGAATTTCTACGACAAATCTCTACCAGAGGGCCTTATTCTTACTGATGATCGTTAAGGTATCTAAAGAGTTAAAAGCATGCGAAGACTTATCTTTACGACAGCCGTGGCTGAGGTGCTATCTCATCAGGTGATCTGTAGTAGAAACTTTTTCATCACCTTCCAATGTTTTGAAATGCATACTAATGTTGTGCTTAATGAATCTTATCGAAAGAGTCATTCATATGAATCTTCAGTGAAGAGTCATTCAATTCATGAGTCGACTCCTCATGAATCCCCGAAGATTCATGAATCCTCAAAGATTCATGAATCCTCATATATTCATGAATCCTTGCAAAATGCTTGTATCATAGCGTATGAAAGGGGGGTTTGGGAGCAAAAGCCTGCTTGCGAGGCCCCTTTAACTACGAGGAGGATTTGGGGAACGGGGGGGTGGATGCGCCAGAGGGGGACCCCGAGCGACCGCCACTCGTTCTATCAATTCGTAGATCATGAATCTTTGAGGTTTTATGAATCTTTGAGGTTTTATGAATCTTTGAGGTTTTATGAATCTTTGAGGATTCATGAATCTTTGGGGATTCATGAATCTTTATAACAGAGATTCAGAGTCATTCATTCAGTTATAAGATTCATTCAGATTCACGAATCTGAATCAGATTTACCCAACACTAATGCATACCTAGACCAACACTCGTGTTACTTAAAGCATTTAAACCATTTTGAGCATACTCTTTGCAAAGTATAAAAAAATATGACATACACGTATCACCTCGTACAGATTACAGGTTGGGTAACTGTTCTTAAAATCTCTTTATTGCTCAGTGCTAACTCAAAAGAAAACAAAGGCGCGTTACACTTTTCTGCGCTTACCAGCGCATCTGCCCTTTACCACTCATCGTTTCCCTCGTCACCCCAGCCATCTTCGGTGGTTTCCATCGTGTCGTCCACCTTAATTTCTAGTCGGCTACTATTGACGAGAGGAAGCTCTTCTTCCTTTTCGTTAAGCTCATGCTGCGTCACCGGGACTGATTCGGTTTTGCTAACCTCCTCCAACACGAACGCACTGTTCGAACGTTGTTCCGTGCTGCTGCTGCTGCTACCGTCCTGCTTTATCGGTGCCACTTCCTCATCGATAAGCAGTACGTTCGCTTTCTGGATGACCGGTTCCATGTCTTTGAAGAAATCAAACTCTTCTCCAGCACCGCCTGAATCGGACTTGCGGAATGGTTGCGTTTTGATGTCTAACCGTTCTATGCTTTCCCCAGCTTGACTGGGCCCCTTGGACTGTTTGGTTTTGTTTTCGGTTGAATTTTCTCTACTCAGCTGCGCGGTGGAAGCATTTGTGGACTCCGGCGGATGATCTTCCTCCAACGTTCCATTGAGCGTAACAGACGACGAGGGGGGTACCGGTTCCGGTGCAGTTGTGTCAATCAATCGTAAATGGTTTACCGCCAACTCATTGCCATCATTTTCCCAATCACTCCACTCATCCACATCCAGCTCGACGTCAGAATTGGTGTGGTAGATGTCTTCCCCTTCGGGTGATAACCGTTCGGGCATCATGTTAAAATTGCCCGGACCGTTCAGTACCGATGTGTACGATCTACTATTGTCTCCTCCAGCATCCGGCACGGGACTTCCGGAAATTAACTCTCCCGATCCGATGACCGGTGTTATTGACCGTACTCCGCTCCATGGGTTCGCGGCATCCGGTATGCCTTGCGGTCTTCCATCTGCAAATATTTTGCTACGATTTCCACCTATAACTACAGCTGACCCGAGAATGGGCACAAGATCAGCAAGACAGAGTAGCGTTTTCGCTACCAACACATCATTCGTGTCCTTTATCCCGAGCAAAAGCTGTGGAACGGAAACAGATGGGTGTGTGTGTGTTATTGTGGGGGTGGGGGAGATCAAACACCGGGAACGGTGGTTGTATTGTGGCGCTTATATACAAACCTGAGGCAAAATGTGGTCTTGCAGATCCTCCTTGGTAAAAAATTCTACGTACGCCGGGAAGTATTCCAACAGGATGAGCCGTATCTGAGCGTCCTGCACACAAAACACTTGCTTCACCTTTGGCAAAATGTACGCCGCGAATATTTTGGGCGAAAACAGCCCCGGCGACAGATCGTCGCTCTTCGGCCGCAGCACGTACGGCGTGACACATAGCTGCGCAGTCGTGTCGAGCAGGACGATACGTGACAGCAGCAGGGAGCACATCTGCTCGGCCACCGTTTCCGGATCGAACGAACGTAGCCGGTCGGCAAGACTGATGAAGAACTCCTGCTTGGCCTGGTTTCCTTTCAGTGGCAGCTCGGTCAGGAAGGAATGTATCAGTATGAAGTCATGATTGAAGATGGGATGCAGCAACACAGCAGATAAGTTGGGTCGCATGGCGGGGTTCCCATGCTTCAGGTGTGTCGCACAGTACGCTTTGAAGTCTTCCACCGAGGGAATGTTGGTGTCCGTTTTGTTGTGCAGTATCTCCTCACACATCACACCGAAGGCAAACTGTTCCAAACCTTGGCCCTTGCCTACCAGCTCGTTCGAATCGATCGCTTTGGTGTAACGGTATGGTTGAGATTTTTCCAACAGTGTTTGATTGAAATCGTTCGTTCGCCACAGATGCTCAAACCCGGCCAAACGCCACGCACCATCATCTGTTACGTAGATGGACGAAATGCTTATGCTCAAATGCCGTACAGCCGCTTGTTCGATGAGAAAAATCAACGCACAAAGTATGTTCCGCAGCCCTAGGCAGATCTGCACGTCGCTCGTTATGTTCAGGCAGGTTGCCAGCGGACGGCAGCGTTCCGTCGCAAGCATCTTCAGCGAACCTTTGCTCCATGATGCAAAGTACTTTAGTATGTACGGATGGCGATAGATTTTAAGATTCTTTATCGCCCGTTCGAGCGGGTTTTGGTTCGTCCAGAACTGCCCACTGACTAGGGTTTCACCTTGGAATATGGATATACTGTTCGGTGCTCCACCGTTCGCGTTCGCCAGTTCCCCATTGTACAGTGACCAATAGTCGGTCACCTGTATCGCTTTCTTACTGATTTCGACTCCTTTCAGCTGCGACTGTTCATTGCCCATAGCACAGACCGGAAACGACTGTAGTGGACGGTAATTAGTACATATTTGCTACAAAATTGCACTCTCTACGACAGCTCCTTGTGAGCAGCAGTATTTTATGTACTTTTGTTTTCGTAATGTATGTACATGTGTGTATGTGTGTGTGTGCAGGTTTCAGTCACTGTGGAAGTTCGGTTATTCGGGCACGATTCGACAAAGATCCGCATAATCCGTGTGCCGGATGTTTTTTGACGTTCTGAGTTTGGCTCGTTATTTCTAATTCCGATTGGAACACGATCTCACTTTGTCGTGAGATGCAGGATCTTCTCATGTCCCTTGATAGGGTGAACTTTATTCAACTTTGTAGCGTATCTTTTATCTTGCTACACATATTTCATTGATATATTACATCAATTTGGGTTATTTTCATCTTTTGTACGAATAAATGTGACAAGATTTTGTTCACGAATTTTCATCCGCTGTCAAAGTTCTCTCACTAACCAGGGATGTGAGTTTGTTGCTTGGGCATGCGGGACGATTGTCAGTGTCAAAAGGCCATCTTGTTTTTTCGTTCCTTTTTCTTGTAGACACCGACGTGTAGAAAACGTGTTGAGCGTTTCGTGTGTCGAAAATTTCCCAATTTAAATCGAAATGGTAAGCTTTACGGCATGTGAGCGTGTTTTTCCGGTGCCCTAGCCCAAGGCGAATCGTGGTGATGTGTTGTTGGATGCAAACCGCACCGAAAAAGTCCATTTCCGGCAACACGAAATTCCATCGGTTCTTGTTCAGCATCCCGTCGTGGGGACGTGTGTGCTTCTCTCGGATCGTGGAATTTCTTGTTCGCATGGATCTTTTGGATTGGTGTTGTGTGAACTGTACTAGCACGTCAAGGAAGTGCACGGAACCTTGCTCCACAGTATTTCACGTTCACGTTCACGTTGAACCTGGCCCACCGTAAACAAAGTATCGCGAGGATTGCTACGAAGAAAACCTAACCTCACTATATGGCTGAAACTCATCTGCTTGTTTCTTTTCCTCTTTTTCTTTCACACTTCACAGGGGTTCGTTAAAGTAGTGAAGAACAAGCAGTACTTCAAGCGTTATCAAGTCAGGTTCCGTCGCCGTCGCGAAGGAAAGACCGACTACTATGCCCGCAAGCGCCTGATTTTCCAGGACAAAAACAAATACAACACTCCGAAGTTCCGTCTGATTGTTCGTCTCAGCAATCGCGACATCACTTGTCAGATTGCGTACGCCCGCATCGAGGGAGATCGCATTGTGTGCGCGGCTTACTCGCACGAGCTGCCACGTTATGGTGTGAAGGTTGGTTTGACCAACTATGCCGCCGCCTACTGCACCGGTCTGCTGGTTGCTCGCCGCATTCTGCAGAAGCTGCGCCTGGACACGCTGTACGCCGGCTGTACCGATGTGACCGGTGAGGAGTACCTGGTGGAGGCCGTGGACGATGGCCCGGCTGCCTTCCGGTGCTATCTGGATGTGGGTCTGGCCCGCACCAGCACCGGTGCCCGTGTGTTCGGCGCGATGAAGGGAGCCGTCGATGGCGGACTGAACATTCCGCACTCGGTCAAGCGCTTCCCGGGCTACAGCGCGGAGAACAAGAGCTTCAACGCGGAAATGCACCGCGACCACATCTTCGGTCTGCATGTTGCCAACTACATGCGCACCCTGGAGGAGGAGGACGAGGAGGCGTTCAAGCGCCAGTTCAGCAAGTACATTGCTCTGGGCATTAAGGCTGATGATGTAAGTATTGCTCCTTTACCTTCAAACTCTCCACGTCCATTCAAATTACTGTCGTCGATCGTTTGAGAGTGTCGCGGCAGTTTCCGAAAATGGACCACATAAAGCTGCGACTAAAAGAAAGTTCGGAGTGTGCGGGATAAATCCACCTAGCAAACTTCCTTGTGTTTATCGTACATTGTTCCACGTACTAGTTCGAGTGTGCTAAGAGGCGGATTGATGATGCATGATTAATGTTATGTTTTGTTTTTGTTTTCTCCTTCTTTCCACAGATTGAAACCATCTATAAGAATGCCCACGCCTCCATCCGCAAGGATCCTTCCTTCACGAAGAAACCCGAGAAGAAGGTCACCAAGAAACGGTGGACACTGGCCAAGCTCCCGCTCGCCGTCCGCAAGGAGAAGATCGCAAAGCACAAGGCCGATTTCCTGGCCAAGATCCAGGCCGACGTCGAAGCCTAAACCGGCTGATGGTCTGTGTTCGTCGTTCGTTCTCTTCGTGGTGGTGTATCCTTGTTCTGTCCTCTCTAGCGCGGAAGATGAGGCGAGCAACAGAAAAAAAAACATTCGTTTATTTTTTGCTTCTTCTATTTCGCTGAAGATAAACATTATGTTTAAACATTAACAACTGGTGTGACTGTGGATTTGTTGTTGCGTTCGGTGTCTAAATGTTGGACAGTGTGTTTCGGTGGTGCGTCTGCTGCGAAGCTTATTTTCGCATCGATCGCACATTTCTGTGCTGTGTTCCTCTGGAAGATCTACGGCTCATTTTGTGTTGTGCAAAGTGAAGGAGGAACCAAGCGCTCTAGATAAGGATGACATTGGTAATAAATGTAATGTTTCTATTCAGCCGAATTGGAATCAAATAATTAGCGCGCGGGTTGGATTTTGTTGATCACTCAGCCTGGCCTGGAAGAAGGATAGATTTTTGGTTTACACTAGTTTACTCGTAGACTGTAAGCTTCAGTTTGATCTTGAATGAGATCAAAAATATATACCATTCAAATGAAATTTTGAAAACCAGGCGTGTAATGGTCACCCGTAATAGTGGGTGATTTGTTTGATAGTGAATCGTCCGAAAGTTAATTTGAATATGCTCCTCAAATGGGTAGTTAACAAGAATCATTTCGGAGAACAAATAATGCAAAAAAACCGCTTCATTTCAACATCGTTCGAGTTTTAAAATTTGCTTTCGGTCATTTTAATGGAGCACTTTTGGGTGTTCTCTGAACTTTGAGACGTTTTTATACAACTACTGGTTGGTACCTTTGATGGCCACTGGTTGGCATCGTTGAACACTTGCCAGAACTCCTCTCGTACATTATAGGTCATACCTCCAGGCTCAGCTATCCAGAGTCCGGCTTAGTGATTTTGCGAACATCATTGACCTGTAATAATGAATGATGTTAATGAAGTTAATTTCCGAGACAGTAGGTAATGCAGTGTCTGCGGATACCCAGGAACAAATGTTAAATGTGTATTGTGCTGATCTTGCATCATGCGTTGAAGCATATTTTCCTAGGGTTATTTACGCGCGTATCCCAAACCGATGCTGCTCCCCCCGTTAGTCGCAGATAGACAACCACTTGACAAAACAGACTGAAATGAAGTAACACTTGCGCCAAATAAGAAGAGCATTCTTGAACATTTAATATTACGGTTGTAAATGAAACCCGAAGCAATGTCTGGCATTTTGGCCAATTATACTGGTGTAGTAAGCTCCTATATATGACCAGCAGTAGGATCTTATAAATCATTTAAATATCATTTCACATAAAGTACATATGATTAGAAAGCTGCTATACAGTGCCTCAATCCCAAACACCAACGAACCGTCTGAATAATTAAACAAATATCTTGAAAATGTTCAAACTGCATCATTTTCTTTAGATCGTTGCAGCGTCATCTGTAGGATAGTAGCAGAAGCGATTCTTCGTCTTCTTTGACTCTACAACCTCGATAGGTCTGGACCTACTACCTCTAGCTTCGTGTGACTTCGTTTAACCCGTGATTGGATAGTCAGGCCTTGCGTATGGGGACACGGTCCGGACGGGATTCGAAACTCGGTCCTGCCATGTGAAGACCAAGATGCATCACATGAAGTGTAAACGTTGTTGGAAATATTGCGAAAGTGGAAAAGCTAGATAATGTTGCAAATGACGATTTCTTTCTCGCATAAAATGGGCAAAAGTTTGATAGGATGTAACAAAATCATGATTTTGAAAGCTCCCTTTGTTAGCACACACACATCTAAACACAAAACGTTAATACTGTGTTTTTTTTTTGGTTTTTCTGGTCACAACTTTTTTAAAATAAATTTCTCATAAGTAATTTATTTCGAAGATTTTGATGTAAACAAGATACCGTGTTCGGTATGGAGTCGCTCGTACAGAATAAAAATATATGTTCATTAAATTTCACGCATTGTTTGCAACTATCCGCACCGCGGTAACGAAATATTGCTTCTGGTTATTTGGGAATTCAATTTCCGCAAAACGAATTTGACAGTTGTTCGTACAGTTTTGCGCCAGATTGTTGATTGGGTCGACTAACCAACACGAAATGCTTGCTGGGGAAGTGTCGAAAGAAGTGCTCCAAGTTGAAAGAAGAATACTTCGTAAATGGTAAATTGTGCGCTTTTTAACGTGTTCCGGGAATACAGTGCCAGCATCAGCAGATTAAGCAAAGATTGTAGAGCGTGCGTGTTAAATCGGTTCTCTAGTCGCGTATTGCAAAACGGTACGGTGTGCAAAGTTGAAACACACAGATCGCTCTATTCGCTGAATGAGCACGGTTCGCGGCCATCTTGAAAGTGAGGCAACACAAACACACTCACTAACGTAGACACGTACGTACGTGCGCGCGGTGCACATACACACAACGTCGCCTTTGCCGCTGCCCGTAGTAAAGGGGACTAAAGAGCTGCTGGTTCCTCTTGTTTGCGGTCTGAGAAAACGGATTGCTGTGGACGGAATCCTTGATTTCGAACAACCCTCAAGCTCAACCGGTCCGGTATCGAGTCGGTCAGCCGAGCCGAGTGCCGCTTTCTCCGCACCTTAGCAACGCATCACCCCCGATGGCTGGCATTTGAGCTGGATCAAAGAAGGCGCAGGCAAAAAAACCAACTCACTACCACACCACCACCAGCAGTTCTACTATCTCGCATACGCGTACGACGTCGGTTTCCCCCCACCCGTGTGTGTGTGTGTGTTTAGTGGAGGAAAAGCGGAGCGGGCAGCAGGAAAATCCGAACGATTGCATCCGAAAGGGGGTTGCATTTTCCGGAGGAGCTCTCGATCCTGCGTTTCTCCGTCGGTGGAGAAGAAGAAGCGTTGTGCAGCAGCAGAAGCAGAAGCAGGAAAAGCTGGAGCGAACCGAGCGCAGAGGTCAAGAAGCTTTTGGAGCGCGCGCCAGAATCATTCCGGAGGCCCGTTTTGCATGAGTAGATTATGTATGATATCTGTGAGCAGATGTGTACATAGCCATGGCTGCGACGCGAAAGTTGCAAGGTGAGAAGAATCAGTTTTCGGTGATTTATATCGGCGAGGTGGGCAATAGAAAGTGACAATTTGTGGTGATGATATTTCTCTAACCAAAAAAAAAGGGACCATCGAAACAGCGCTATGTGCATCGCTATTCAAGTCGGATGATTTGTGCAACATGATTTCTATATAATTTTCTATATAATTGCACGGACGAATGTGCGGGGTGAAGTGAAATATTTTACAAGCAGCTGAAAATGGTGTACGGTACCGTACAACCGTGTACCGCGAAACAGTTGTATGCTATTATTAATGCTTAATACTAGTATTCACTAGATATTCATTGATTTTTTTTTGTTGGGGGGGTACCGTTTGCTTCTTCGCTAGTCGAATTGTTTCCAGGACCTCTAATTGGGGTTGAATAGTGCATGATAGAAAGAAAAAAAAATCACCTAGAAAGTAGCTCCGGTTGAAAACGTTGCGTTCTGCGTGGATATGTGTGATATCGGGCATCGAGAAATTGATGCTAATGAAGTGTGTCTGAGTATGGGAACATGTAGCTTACGGAATGACATATGACGGAAAGCACCGGCGACGCTCGTAACACACTGTCAGTTTGAACATGAATCACATGTATTGCTATAAACAAAAGGAGGCTGCTGCATAAACAAGTTACCCATGCTATGGAATTATCTTTCAAGTTGTAGCGAAAGTTGCAAGGTGAGAAGAATCAGTTTTCGGTGATTTATATCGGCGAGGTGGGCAATAGAAAGTGACAATTTGTGGTGATGATATTTCTCTAACCAAAAAAAAAGGGACCATCGAAACAGCGCTATGTGCATCGCTATTCAAGTCGGATGATTTGTGCAACATGATTTCTATATAATTTTCGTACACGGACGAATGTGCGGGGTGAAGTGAAATATTTTACAAGCAGCTGAAAATGTTGTACGGTACCGTACAACCGTGTACCGCGAAACAGTTGTATGCTATTATTAATGCTTAATACTAGTATTCACTAGATATTCATTGATTTTTTTTTGTTGGGGGGGTACCGTTTGCTTCTTCGCTAGTCGAATTGTTTCCAGGACCTCTAATTGGGGTTGAATAGTGCATGATAGAAAGAAAAAAAAATCACCTAGAAAGTAGCTCCGGTTGAAAACGTTGCGTTCTGCGTGGATATGTGTGATATCGGGCATCGAGAAATTGATGCTAATGAAGTGTGTCTGAGTATGGGAACATGTAGCTTACGGAATGACATATGACGGAAAGCACCGGCGACGCTCGTAACACACTGTCAGTTTGAACATGAATCACATGTATTGCTATAAACAAAAGGAGGCTGCTGCATAAACAAGTTACCCATGCTATGGAATTATCTTTCAAGTTGTAGTTGACAAACAGCAACAACCACAAACGAAGCTCCTCTTAGTGCAGTTAGCATCGTGCATAAATTATATTTTTATCATAATTTAGAAATCAAAACTTGCAAAGGGTTGCAAAGCATGCTTACATTTGTAATTTTGTTTGTATTTTTGCAGGTGAAATCGATCGGTGTCTGAAGAAAGTCACTGAGGGTGTAGAAACGTTTGAAGATATTTGGCAGAAAGTTCACAATGCTACAAACAGTAATCAAAAAGTATGTCCCAGCGCATCTGGTTCCGCACCAGCACCACACCACCAGTACGCAACACGCTCTAAACGGTAACGGATGATCTTTCTTGTAGGAAAAGTATGAAGCGGATCTCAAGAAGGAAATTAAAAAGCTGCAGCGATTGCGCGATCAAATCAAATCATGGATCGCTTCCGGCGAGATCAAGGATAAAAGCGCTCTGCTGGAAAACCGTCGGCTCATAGAAACCGTAAGTTGGGAAGCGATTGACCTGTGTCCGCTCGAAGGCGATGGAAACTACATACAAAACTCTCTTTTTCGGTTACTTTCCTTTCCGTTTTGTTGCGTATACCATCCAAACCAAACATCACCCATCAACGACAATAGCAAATGGAGCGGTTTAAGGTGGTCGAACGGGAAACGAAAACGAAAGCATACTCGAAGGAGGGACTTGGTGCGGCCCAAAAGATGGATCCGGCGCAGCGGGAAAAGGAAGAAATTAGCACGTGGCTAACGTCGTCCATAACGTCGCTGCAGATACAGATCGATCAGTTCGAGTGTGAGATCGAGTCACTTTTGGCGGGGAAGAAAAAGAAACTCGATAAGGATAAGCAGGACAAGATGGACGAGCTGAAGGGCAAGCTCGAGAGGCATAAGTTCCATGTCACGAAGCTGGAGACGCTGCTCCGAATGCTCGACAACGATGGGGTCGAGGTGGAGCAGATCAAGAAGATCAAGGAGGATGTGGAGTACTACATCGATTCGTCGCAGGAGCCCGACTTTGAGGAGAACGAATACATCTACGATGATATCATCGGGTTGGATGACGTGGAAATCTCTGGTACGTTTGAAAAATTTCGCATTTTATCCTTCATGCTCGCGATGTGTACTGATTATCTCTGATTGATTGTTCCACGCAGGCATCCCGGTGTCGACCGGTACGGATAGCAATAACAGCAATGAGACGGCAGGATCGCCGAGCAGTCTAATATCGGGAACTAGTCCGGCGCAGTCACCGGTGCTAAACTACAGTGCCAGCACGTTACACAATCACAGTAGCGATCTGTCCGCCGATAACAACAATCTGAACGAGAAGCGTTCGAAGAGCGAGGGCACGAAGATTACGGTAAGCGATCATGGCGAGAAATGGACATGATCATCGATTCGGTGATTAACATGAGCGTTTTTTTTTGTTGTCTATTCCCGTTTTCTGCTTACGCTGGCAAATGCACACTAATAGCCGGTGAAACCGACCGCAATCCGCCCTATTAAGGTGGACCCGTCCGTCACCGCTGTCAGTAATGCCGTTAATAACAACGGCAGCAGTAATAGCACCAGTAACAGTAGTATCACTACTATCAGCAACAACAATACGTCCAAGACCGGGCTGATCAGCTCGACGCCCAGCAAAAATCACACGAATGCTGCCACGGCGTTACCCAACATGTTGGTGCTTCCACAGCCTCCCAACAGTATACCCATCATTGGACCCGCTTTTGCTGCTGTTGCGAAACAACATCCTAGTGAGTAGTCGTATTGGCTGAGAGAAGCAACAAAGAACGATAACACGGCTAATGCACCCTGCTTTTCTTTTTCGTGGATATTTTAGAAAATGGTTCTATACTCCAGCCCAGCACACCCACGACGGGAACTGGCGCGTCACCATCGTCTGCGAGTGGCCCACTGCAAACTCAGCCCCCGAATGCATCGAATGTCTTTAGTAGCCTCAGTCAGATAATTAATACATCTCAACCTAAGCTTAGTCAGCAGCTGCCATCGCAGCAGCAACAGCAAACGCAGAACAGCTTACCGAGTGCTGCCGCCGTTGTTGCCGCAGCGAATAGCAGCAGCGTGCAGTCGTCGACACAGTCGAACGCACCGTCGCAGCAGCAGCAACAGCAAACGCAGCAGCAGCAGGCACAGCCACAGCAACAATCCCAGCAGATTCCTCCCGGTCAGAATTCCATGCTACTTCACAATGCCCTGTCGTCGGCATCGAGTACGGAGAGCAACAATCATGTAATGAGTACATCGTCCGCGTCTACCATCAGTAGTAGCGGGGCGAACGTTATTAATAACTGTGTTTCTCCCAGCAATTCCGCAGTCAGTAGCAGGTAAGTGAGCCGTTTCGACGTGGACCGCTGGTGCTGTCGGTCCGTTTTGGTCCGTTTCTAAACAAAAGTACTGCCCTTTGTCTTTATTCAGAGCGTCACCCAGTTTGATGTCACCACCGCAGCAGCAACAACAGCAGCAGCAGCAGCAACAGCAACAGCAACAACAGCAGCAGCAGCAACAGCAACAACAGTTGTTGAACGGTCCCACAACACTCGGTAAGTATAAGGTGGTTGCGAAGCATTAACTCGGTGACCGAGTACCGAGTTACGGTGTGTTGTGTAACATTTGGCGCATGTAATGATTCATTGATGCTATTTCCGTGTTTTCTCGCCTCGTCGTGGTGCTTCCGCCGTTTTGTGGTGCTTGCTGTGTAGCGCAAGAAGTGATAAATAGAACAGGAGGAGTGCTCGAAACTGGTCCAAGCTCCAATCCAAACGCGCTAATGCAGCAGCAGCAGCAGAGCCAACAGCAACAACCCAATCCCCAGGGTGCAACAGCAGTGGCGACGGTGGCTCCCACTGCCCAGCAAGCCGTAGCAGCTGCGGCGGCGGCAGCAGCAGCAGCGGCAGCCCAAGCAGCAGCAGTCGCCGCGGTGGCAGGCCAGCAGCAACAGCAGCAACAGCAGCAGCAACAGCAACAGCAGCAATCGCAACAGCAGCAGCAACCACAACCACAGCCAGCAGATTCGAGACAGGCTGGGCCAGTTCCTTCGAATCAAACGCCACAAACACAACCGGTTGGTGGCCCGGGTTCGTTCATGGTCGATGCGAGCGGTGTACCGACCGTTGGGGCCGCCAACGCGGGCAACCTACTACCAACATCGTCAGCTACTGCCATTACGAATGGACCGAACGCGATCATTAACACAAACTCTAGTATTTCGAACGCCGCTAACGTGAACAGTGGCCCCGGAGGCATGAAACCTTCGGCCGGTACGCACGAAGCCTGCATACCGCCACTACTTGGCGTCGCACCTTTGGGCACGTCAAAGCTGCAGAAGGAGCATCAGATACAAGGAATTACTGTTGCATTTAGACGGCACGCCCGATCAGTATACTGAATGGAGTGTCTCAACAATTGGTGTCTTTGCCTTTTCAGTTCCAACTCATGGAAGCCGCCTACTATCATCTGCCAACACCAAGCGATTCAGAGAGGCTAAGGCCGTACTTGCAACGTCAACCTGTCCAAACTCCGCCGCACTTTCCACAGGTTCGTTAAATGCACGTGTCACCGTGTCATACTCTCATTCAACAACGAGGAATGTTATTAAAATACTTCTTTTCACGAGCAAAATCTCGTACATCAGCAACGAGCTCGAAGTAGGAATCAAAACAAATGTGTAATCGCTCGCTTATCAGCCCCCCCATTATCGTTTCATGGTATTGGTAAGCAGCCGAAATCATCTAAACCACCCCTCACGGTCGAGACACATTGTCTGCCAGTCGCTTGTCTTTTGGCAGACGTGCCAATGGCACAAAAAGGCATTGTGGGATGGAGTCAGTCGGTACTATTTTCAGAACGTAACGAAAAAGGCGATTTTTTTAAGTTACCTGAAAGAAGTTTAGTTTTCATTTTCATTATCAACAATTGTTTAATCTAGTGATGGGCGAAATTATGGTTTGGTCGGAATCGATTCCGGAGCGTTCCGAATTTTGCGGAATCGATTCCGAAAAGTAGGAGGGAGGGGGGAGGGAGGTCTGGTTATTCCTTCGGGGCCTCCTACGAGCTCGACCTCTCAGTCCGCGTACCATTAAATCCGCCACTGCACCCGGATCCGGAATCGGTTCCGCAACCAGGTAGTTCCGATTCCGAGCACCCATCACTAGTTTAATCAGAGCCAAAGACGTGGAGAGCCAAAACTATTTAAAAATATTATTGACGATACGAATACGATCAATGGTATTACAGTCGATGCCGTCAAATTTTAGCCCTAAGTCACCTATTTTTGTCTCGCAGTCACCAATTTTTGACAGAGCGCATCAATTTTTGATTGGAGGTAAACAATTTTTGACAGAGCGCATCAATTTTTGACCCGAAGGCACCAATTTTTGACAGTGCGCATCAATTTTTGACTCTAACGCACCAATTTTTGACTCTAAGTCATCAAATATTGTCACATTACAGTAAATTTTATATTGTTGCATCGCAGATATGAAAAACTAACATTATTCAATGTGCGTTCAATCAAAACAAGTTCTATATAATTCATTTTACTAATATATAATCAAATTTTGACATTTTATTTAAGCCATGTATATAGTAGGGGGACGGCCCGGTGGTGATGCGACAGCGGCGCCGGTCTTCACACGGCAGGACCGGGGTTCAAGTCTCATCTGGGCCGTTCCCCCATAGTGAGGATTGACTAACCAACTATGCGGTATCAATTAGTCTATTAAGCCAGAAATGGCAGGCATGACCTTAAGAGGTCGTTAGGCCATGAAAGAAGATAGTAGGGTAACTGTAGCAGTTTTCGGCAGTGTGCATATTTTCGTCGGATCTGCTTTGTGCCGTTGTTTGGGTATTTAAATACTACTTGTTTGGGTATTTAAATACTAAATTATATACTTTAGCACTACTATTATTTTATTCTGCTTTGATTTTCTTCAATTGTCCATAAAAAACTATTAAATTTGTCTTGTTTTTATTCAGAGTCAAAAATTGTTGACTTCCAGTCAAAAATTGATGCGCTCTGTCAAAAATTGGTGCCTTCGAGTCAAAAATTGATGCGCACTGTCAAAAATTGGTGACTAAGAGTCAAAATTTTGCGGCAACGACTGTATTGAGTGTCTTAGTTGCTCAGCTTTTGTTCTTACCGCATTTGAGGCTTTTGTCTGCCGTTCAACGTGTGTAGACTGACCGAGATTTCCTCCGACACAGCCTTTAAAGCGTCGGAGCATTGCTTCTAACTTGCTTGGGTTTTTCTTCACGGCGCTAGTTAATTCGATGTTAATATGTCTTTTCTTATTATTGTATTTCAGCAACAACTTCCACATTCTGAAACGGTAGAGTTTTTCCAGCGACTATCACCCGAAACGCTCTTTTTCGTGTTTTACTACATGGAGGGAACGAAGGCTCAATATCTAGCCGCGAAGGCGCTGAAGAAGCAGAGCTGGAGATTTCATACGAAATATATGATGTGGTTCCAGCGCCACGAAGAACCGAAAGTGATCAACGAAGAGTATGAGCAGGTAAGGGCTTGGGAAACGACGCTTCTCATATTAAACGTTTCTATCGAACTTTGTTTTTTACATTTTTTTTTCTTTCCTCTCTCCCTCTCTCTCTCTCGCTCTCTATTTTAGGGAACCTACATCTATTTTGACTATGAAAAATGGGGCCAGCGTAAAAAGGAAGGGTTTACGTTTGAATACAAGTACTTAGAAGACAGGGACCTGAATTGATCTTTACAGATTACGGAACTCCTTTTTTAAAAAATATGTGGAAAACAAAATGAAACGAAAAAAATGGATCAATAAAAACTATAAAAATGTTCTGAAAACAAAAATCAGCAAAACATGGACCGAGGATCATCGCAAAAGTCACGCAAGAGAAGAGAGAAAACAGAAAACAGCAGCAAAATATTATGTACATTTGGAAATGGTGTATGTGTTGTTGGTCATCCGGAAGTGGACCGAAGGACCAAACAGACAGAGTACATACATACATACATACCCGCTGCTGAATGTATAATTTCCCCATACAGCTCGCTTTCAACTTTGAATGATGGATGGAGAAAAATACGTACAAAAACCACCAGCAAACAACCCATCTGTGTGATGCTGCTGAAACCGATTAAAATTGTGATTTGTTTTTCAATCCTTCGTTTGCTCCCCGGAAGTGCTGTTTGAAGGAACTTCCTTCCTTGACGTACATACGTCAGCGGTGCTCGACTGGACACGCGTTGCAATCAAATGATTCTCATCTCAGCAGAATTTAAAGCGATCCCGGGATGAGATCGATCGTCGTTTCTCCCCTGACCAGCTTTTCGAGGGAAGATGTCAATTGCGTCATAAGCGTAACTTTTGTTTTGCCTCTGCCGGACGGACGGACAGTATTGATGAAAAACGAGAACAAACTAGCATCGTGTTTGTGTACACCGTTCGCAGAAAATGGCGTGAAGTAGTAGCATTACAAAATCGAAATAACCTTTCACACATACACGACGGTACTCTACACACCTAACCCATGATTGATTGATGATAGAAAATAGATTTTAAACTTCAAAAATGCGAAGGAAAGCGAACAAAAGGTGTAAAATAACTTAAACGAATCAGAACAAAGGGAAGGGAAGAAGAAAAAACGTTAGAGAAAATCATAAAAAAGTATGCAAAATGAAGCCATACCGTCACTTTTCATGAAGCGTTCCATTTGCGGGAGTGCCGAGTAGAGAGTATAGCAAAAAGGATATTTTGTAGAACAAATGATGCGAAGGGAATGTGCTTGTCGCCAATACCTTTCTGTGGTCCTCCACCACTACTAAGCCCCATCGTGTCACAAATGGAAAGTCATTTCATCCAGTCATTTCATTGTGTCGATAACCAAATTATCGAAAGTGATTGTAAAAATGAAATTGCTGCGTTAAGGCATTTTGGTTGTGGCGAAACAGCCTCCTTTGCTCTGGTCGGAGCTAACCGAATCGAGCGACATCACACACAAACACACACGTCTAACATCTGTCCAACAATAGTACTAAGCGAGGGAAATGTAAGGGCCGTGTAGAAAGATTGATTGTAAAGAATGCTAGGAAAGGTGGTAGTGGTCATTTTCTCGTTTTTCTTTCTGTTGTGCTGTTATCTGATTGCTTACAACCAGTTGCGTTCCATGATGTTACAATTTCTCACCTTACGGACATAGTTGTGCATAGAAATCACGTTTTTAAAAGTACATTGCGTTTGCTCACGTGTTGCCACGTGTGCGTAGTTGCAATACATTAGCAATCTCCCAAATTCTCTGTACACACAGCAAACGAAAAACGAGACGCAGTTAGAAGTGTGCTTGGAGAGGTGCACACAAAATGTGGTCAAAGAAGCAAGAAGAACGCTAGCAAACAACAGGCCTGTGGGTTTGAGTTGGCCCCTTCGTAGCGTGCTTTGCTCTTCGAGTGAAAGCAAACAATCCTTTCACTCACACCACCATCATTCATTAATTGCAGGACAAACCACACCCGAGGAGGAAAACATAAATCTTTAGCGTCTGTTTTGATTAAAAAAAGTAAGAGTCATTTACAATCATTATTGGCAGAGGGTGTAGATAAAGAAACGGGAAACGGCCACTTGACGGCTATCCAACGAGTAACGCAAACGATCACCGATATCGACATCTGTTCTGTTGAATGGATGTGTGTAAAAAGTAGTCGTCCGACAGTAGGTTCGATCCGTTCGTTAAGTACTGGAATGTAAAACAGGCGGCAAAAGCAGGCGCCTTCATAGGTTTGATGGGTTGTCTAACCGATGCCCGAAAGCCCGAAAGTGTTGCGCTGTAGTCGTGATGTCCTTTTGTCGCCCAGCAGTTCAGTGCTCTTCTCCGTATCTGCCCCCTTTACTGCTGCGATCGTTTGCGCAGTGTAAAACAAACATTAAAGAAAAGTAATAATGATCGCTCATTAGTAAATAACTAAAAGAACTGATTCCGAGTGCAAAACGAAACAGAAAAGGAGTAGGAAAACGAGGAGGAAAATATGTTTCAGTATACCCACGTCCCACCCGTTTGTGGGTGGTATCGTACAGTGCAGATTTATTTTTAGGCTGAATATTACTGCCAAGGAAGACGATCGGCTGCTGCTGCTGCTGCTGCTGCTAGGAGCATGACAACATCAAAGCAAAACAAAAAAAGAAAACAAAAATGAACAATATAAAATTAAAACTACGCTAAAACATGGAGAAAACATGGACAAGAAAACAAAAGTAAACAAAAGGAGGGCTAACAAGAAAAGCAGAACAGCAACAGACAAATGTAGACAATGGAACAGAGCAACACGACAAACACAAAATGAAGTAAAAGAAAAACTGCAAACTGCCACGATTCGATGCGATACCGTAATACCGTTCGTGAGCTTTAGTAATGAAGAAATCGCTATGCGGTTAGCGGAAAATTGTTTCCGGAAACGCGCGTGGAACTCGTTTATCGCGGTTTTAAGGCGCGGGCTCGATTAATAAGAG
>KZ062073.1:68075-86011 GCA_002091835.1 Anopheles maculatus | reverse complement strand
TCCTTTCTTGTCAGCAACTGTCCACTGATTGAACGGTTGCATCTAGAATCGAACAAACGAGGACTCGACGATGATGCGCTGGAGATGACAACACGCAAACTGACCCATCTAAGGAGGCTGGTGTTGGTGAACCTGCGAGCGCTTACGAACGTTTCCTTGGATGCGATCGTAGCCAACTGTTTCTATCTTGTGGTACGTCTTTTGGTGAGAATCGAACCGTTTTCAATGAATTGCAAACGATTTTCTTTGTCCGTTTTGTAGGATTTGACCGTAACGCACTGCGTCGGGATCACTCTGGAGAAGGCCGACGCTATCGAGAAACTGTCGGTGGTGAAATCGTTGAAAAATTTAATTTACAGCTAATTGCAAGGCACAGCATCTTTGCAATGCTTTGGATACATCCACTAAAAGTTTCGATTGAAACATGGCAGAGCTTTTTGCAGCCAACGAAAGCTTTATGCACGCGATCTTCAAAAGCTACAAAACAATCCATAATGCACAAATAATGTTATGTTTTCAACTATAATAAAATAAAGGAATCGTTTCTATTTTGTTTCTTTAAATTTATGAAACAAAAACATGGAAGAAATACGTTTTATAATACCTAGAACATGCAATGTCCTGACACCAGAAGAATAGATTGAGGGCGTTAAGCTTAATATTTAATAAAGGACATCAAAAGGAGCCCCTCAAAAGAGAGCAGGATCGAATGAAAAACTTACTATTCACTTATCGGGTGAAATAGAGAAGGAATGATGATTACATAAATGCATTTAAATCAAATACCTTTATTTGCTGCCGTAATATGCTAGGTGTCGACAATACAATACTTCCATAAATTGTGTTATGTGCTGTTCTGCATCCTTCGCACACTACATAAACGTCTCACACACACACAAGGACATTTGCCATAACAATGCCTTCCCATAAACGCTACTTTGCACTGAACTATAAATGTATGTATTTGCCGCCACATCGTGGTAGGTCAATATGTATGATTTGTGTACCATCGTTTGCTTTCACCTTACTGCTGCTTCTGGATGACAATTTGCTATCACTTGGTTTGCGGTTTTGCGAAAAAAAAAAATGATGAAGAGGTACAAAACAAATGTGAGCTGCTGCAAAACCACCTACTAACACGTACCACGTACCTAGCTGCTTGGTTCCGCTGGTGGTAAAAAGCTTTTTCTAAATTGTATGCAAATATATTTTTTTATCGCATATCAGGTCACACACTTGCAATCGTATGTTTGGTTGTTGGTATTCAATGTTTTTTTCCGTTTACATAAAAAACCACACACACACACTCTACTTATTAACAAACTATCGTGAACCCGCCATGCATATAACACAATTGCCGCACAATTTTATTCCACTCTACTGCGCGACCTCCAATAACAGCAGCTACACAATCGGTTTCAAAACTGCATCAAATATAGGCATACATGGATTGCATTATCGTGTTTTACAAGATAAACCTATCCGGCAATCGAATCATTATAATTTTCAAAGAACGCGCTTGTGTGTATATATATTACTTTCTATAATTTTAATTTCATAACACCTCAACTCAAAGCAATAATGCATCGTCTTACGCGCCTCTACGTACGTATTGATGAAACTGTTTCGCGCGAAGAATCGTGGGGAAATATATAGCTAAAACTAGTCAAACGTTAGCTGCCTAACGCAATATTTACACAAGTCGACGACTGTTCGTTTCACTTTAAAATGATCCATACTTAACCGAAAGCACGGATTCGCTACACAAACTTTGTTTTACAGTAGTACCATACAACGGAAATGATTTACGCAATACACAGAAGGGTGTGTGTGCAGCGGCTTTTTAGATATATCACCTTTCGCTTATCTTCTCTTCGTCACACTTCGACATTAACCAGCAATTATGCGAATGTTTGATGCTCTCTTTTTTGCGTTTTAAAATGGGAACAGTTATGGTTTGCGTGTTTCAAATAAAATTGATTCTACCTATACGTTTCCTTTCGTCCTCCCTAAATTCTAAACCCATTCTGTATGCCACTATCCACTAGTAAAACTATGACCCATTTTTTTTAATAACGATAAACCAAAACAAGCACATCGATAGCGCATGGTAGCACTGTACTGTGTGAGCAGCAGCAGATAGGGAATTTTGCTGTGTGTGCGTGTCTCTATATATGAAAGCCTTTTCGGACTACCGGGTAAACATCGATACTGCATCGTTTTAAGCTTATACATTCGCAATACAATACAGTACATATCTTACTATGTGGTGCTATGTTTGTTTTAAAAAGTATTTCCCAATCTCATTATACCTGCGTGTAAATGGTGTGTTTCGTTACTTTACTGCCTTTGTGGTTGTTGTCCTCCGTTGAAAACTTCATCTTGAAACTGCACTACCTGCACACAGAAATGGCTGCTTACGCTTCCTTCCCGTGTGAGTGCACGTACGTATGTTTGCTTTTATTCCAGTAAAATTCCTCCTATTTATTGTCCGCTTCACATGGGGACACAACACGCTCAACCTAGTGAGAAAGGACGGCAGGGAAGTAGCATCTTTAAGATTCATTTATATATAGTAAGTTGGTATAGTTTAGTTTTGTTTTACGTTTGCCTTACACCTTTGCCAAAAACTTACGCCGCACTCATATGCTCCGAGATCCCAATTACTATTATCCTATTAATTGATTATGCTTCACTCTTATCTTGCATTGAAAATGTTGCATTGAATGGTGCCGCGGTAAGCCGTTGTTGTGATTCTGTGTCGTGTGATTCTCAAACTTTCAGATCTTATAGTTTTCTTTTTAGGTTCTACGTTTTGTTTTCGTAATTATTCGATTTAGGGTAAGTTGCTTTTCAGTTTCAGTACATGTAGTACAACCTTCGAACCTTAGCGTGGAACTAAATTTGTGATTGCTTTTTTGCCGTTGTTTGGGTGAGAAAACGGGATTACATAGCCGTTACGGGTATAAGAGATTCACGTTGAATATGATTCGCATTCAGTTGTACGACGACGACGACGCCGACGACAACGGTACTGCATCGGCAGCAGGTTGATGCGATGTCGACAGATTGCTAACTGCGTGGGAACACTCTCCCACGGTTGATCGGGCAACAACTGTGGCAGCGTTCACAGAGGACACATTCCCCCGTTCAGTCTCATACGTTCATCATCGAGATTGTAAGCTGTTGGAGGAGAATCCCGACTGTAGACTAGTCATCGAACCTTTGTAGTTCGCTGAGCTGAGGATTTCGTGGAAATACATCAATTGAGCAGGACCGTCACAAGACGGTGGACACATCCACTGCAGGACGTACGTGCCGGTGGATGCCATTTCGTGCGATCCCTAAGCGGAAAAAAAGAAAGCGTTAAACCGCGTGTGTTGCTTGGAAAAACGATGCGCGTTCTCTTCGATTACCTGTACGCCTTCCTTTGGCCGACACTTGACACTTTGCTCGATTTTCTTATAGTTGGTGCCTTCTCTGAAGTCAGCCGCATCAAACACGGAGGAAAAATTATCTGCAAAAGAAAAACCAAAATCCGAGACGTTACGGCAAACCATTACGTGTGTCACATTTTCGTTTGTCCAATTCCGCGTACCATTCCCACTTTGTTCTAACTCCTTCTCGGTGTGGTAAACGGCAAAAAGCGTATCATTTTTCAGCACCTCAAAGTCCCAAGTAAGAACACTCTTCGGGTCTGTGTTGCGAATGAGCAGCTCGAACAGTTGGCCCGGCTTGAGATCTACCGCTTTGTACAGACCGTGATGATCATGTGCATGGATCGCACCGTTGTTCTCTTCGATCGATTCCGATTTGTAGAGATGCTTCGGCACTAAACCACCTTCGTGGATTAAGGTCTGTATGTAGAGTTAAAAAAGGAGAGAGAGAGAGAGAGAAAAATAGGGTAATACAACAACCGGTTCTTGTAAATATATAAATCACCAAAATGAGCTATGAGCAATGTTGTACATAAAAGGATCCAAAAAATGGGCAATCGAGCACAAGCGAAAATAACCGAATGGTTGAATGCAGATTTAGCTTTTTAATGCGAGAGCTTACCCACATGAGGTATGTGAACGGACCAAAAACTAGCGTTTTTTATACCTGGTTATCCAAAGTAGGTGGACACATGGATGTTTTTTTTTAAATCAGCAACATGAAATGCCATAAATGATGGACGCAATACGTTTCAAAAATATGAATCAAATCATGTTTAGATGAGAACCATTAAAGCAGGATGCGAAGAGCTTATAAAGGACAATATACGTTTGGAAAGGCAACATATGAGCATGGTCACAATCGCACCACACACAACGCACACATGACGATTATGAAGAGTATGAAACAAAAACAAACACGCACACGTACGAAAATGCACACGTGAAAATGCTTGGCCATAGTGAGATAACTCGAATCACAATGATGCTAATTTCTGGATATTGCTAGCGGTGTGTGTGTGTGTGTGGATAAGTTATTGAAAAAGGGAAATGAAGTTTGCACACAGTATCTTACACAATGACACGCGCTCAGAAAGCAACGGGTGTATAACTTAGCCGGTATCGATTCCACCACCGTCAGTATGCTGGGCTGCACAGAATGGCAAACGACGGTATGGTTACGGTTAGTAAAATTTTGTAAATTGGCGCTGCTTTTCTATTGCAGACGACATCGACGCGCGGGGAGAGACATTGGAAGGGATGACAGGGCATGGACGTTAGCTCGGGGGAAAGGATTTAAGAGTCTAGTCAGGTTCTTAACGTGTTCCATAGACTGGGACCATACAGCATTAAACTGGGCAGATTTTGTCAGCATTGAAGCATGAAACTTACATTGCACGATCCACCTAAAAAGCTAGGAATCTTGTCCGTATCTATGTACTGCTCAATTCCATCTTCTGCGTGCATGCAATCGGGACCGCCGAAAAATAAAAACTTCGACCGAGTGTTTTCATCTGGAAGGAAAGCGGAAGGTGTTATAGTTTGGCTCGGGTCCGAATAGTTCCTTTTTTTTACTAACTTACCGATGAATGTACTGACGATGGTCCACAGGACGGGAAAAACTCGCGGAGCCCGTACGATCAACACACGGCCCATCGTTTCCGGATAGTTTTTCTCGACTGTTTCGATGATGCGCAGCAGGGCCTTTACCCCCGGACGCCACAAGTGACGCATCGAAAGCCCATCCAGATCAACCAGCAGGCACCAGTTCCAAATCGGCTTACCAAACAGCTTGGTCGCTTCCTTCATCAAGTTCAAGCCTTCCTCGCAAATGTGCAGCGTCTTCACAACGGCGGGCAGTAGTAAGTGGAGCAAGAAAAACAAAAGAAAAGACAAAACAGAATATATTTGTTTACCTCTTGGCAAGTGGCAAATTCAGCTGATAACAACCGGATTCAAGGGCCCCATGCTCATTGAGCCGCGAAAGGGCGACACTACGACCCCAATAGGAGTTTTTAAGCTCAAAACGCCAACCACGATAAGCGCCACCACTCTCGGGGGTCAATCAGGTCTCTACTGGCGCACTTTCGCCAACAAGTTCACCCTCCACGCATCCCGTTGAAAGGTTTGCCGATAACAGCAAGCAATGGAGTTGGCGCACTCCACCCGGAAACAATGTCATTGCCCTCGCACGAAACGTACCAATTTGAGCAGCTCGTCTTCACCGACCGACTTAAGCAATCCTTTGACGTCCATGGTGCCGAGCCGGAGGATGTACAAAGGTCGCCCATCCTTATCGTGGTGGTGCCAACCGCCCGGGAAGTATTTTTCCACCACGGCCGGTGTTTTGTACTCGCTAAGAATATCGTCAATTCGATGCTCCTTGCGCCATTGGAGCGATTCCTGCAGCATGCCCGTTGCCTTATCGATGCTGAAATCGCGCGCACGCAAAAATCGTAACAGTGTCTGATAGTCCGGTTCCGGGTGTTCGGACGTCCCGTGCTCGAACCGTTTGCGCAACTGCACCAGCTTCGATTCCTGCAGCGGTGTCAGCTGGCCGAGATATTTGGCGATGTAGTCAGCGTCCAGGATGGAGTTATCGCGACACAGAGGGGGTTTCTCAGGGAGTGCCGTATTGGTATTGGCTGCCGTTGTGGTATTTACAGTCTGCTCAGCTGCCCATCTGTGGCATTCGTGGAAAAGAGAAAAAAAGCAATGAAATTCGAGAACGACCCCTACTCTCATTACCATTACTTACCTATCCACATGCGTGATGCCTTCCTGTTTAAGTTCATTAACAAAATACTCAATGATTTCTTTGCCCTTGAGCGTCGTCTGGGTGTACTGCTTCATGCCCATCTTCTCCATCGAATGTTCGATGCCGAAAAAGTTCTTTATATCCAGCGTCGCCGTCTGATCGAAGCACGTCCAGTCGGGATTATCCGGATGCGCGTAGTAGCGACATTTTTCGAAGATTTCCACCCGCGTTGCAAACGATTCATTAATCGCCTCGATGTTGAGCGTGCGGGTTTTCATGTCGAGGAAATTCTTCTGGATGAAGAACACCACATCGACACCGATGATCTTCTTGATAAGATATGGCGCCTCGACCGCGATCTTGCAACGGCGCTTCGTGTCTCGGCGTGCTCCATTATCGTACACACTGTCCTCGATGATCTCGCAATCCAGCACGATCGGCATCTGCGGACAGGTGGGGAACCGGCGTTCGTAGGCCTGGGAAAATTAAAGAGATGGTATTAAAACGATAAAGAATATGTCAGTAAGGAAGATCATTAGAATATGTTTTATTGCTTCCATACGAAAAAAAGGGAAACCATCGTTATCGTGGATGTTGATTTAGTTGCAAATCTACCCTAATGCCATATAAATATTGCCCCAGTGATTGAGGTGCTCCGTGGGCACGTGAACTAGCAACGTTATCTGTCCAGCTGAAGTGTGATTTTATCATCCCTGACAACTGCTGCTGCTCGGTTGATGGCTAACGATCGATAAACACCGCTGTTGAATTTGTTAGCGTGCGCTCTTATCCAATAAAAGGATATATTTTTAAACCACAATGTCAGTCTGGTACAGTTGCCCGGTCCGTGTTTGTTTGGGTAGAGAATAGCGTACTTGTAGCCAACCGGCGCAATATAGCCCAATTAAAAATAAATGCAATAAATTTGCTACTTGTACCAACAAAACGCATTGTCCTCACAGGGAGAGGAGGACAGCACGTCGGTAAAATTGAATGTTTGTGAATGACAATGGAAAAGTTTAACCAAACACATCTCGTTAGTGCATTTGGAGTGCTCACTGAAGTGTGCGGTATAGCTTCATATATGCCTCCTGCACGGTGCTTCGTTCGATGCCGAGAATACCGTATGATCGAGAAAATCCTTTGCCTTACCAGTTCGTCCCATCCCACGTTGATTACAGTTGACATAATTCAACCTGGCAGGCAGTGGAATGGTAAAAGTTGCCTTTTTGCACCGAAAGGACTCTAGCTCCACTAACGGAATGGTGAAGTATGGGATGATGGGTACCATTGTTTCGTACCTTCCAAGAGCCTTAACCTTCATCGTTACTTACTACGTACACCATGCTAGTCAGCAGCAAGCTCCCTGGAAATGGCAGTGAGCGGCAAGCAGTTATGATAAAAGTTTTGTCAATAACCGTCGTCATTGTCGGACTATGTCAATCACAACTGTTTTGGACGACGTCCCCGGAAGGAGAAGAGTCGTCGCAGGATTCCGACAATCCAGCAGGGCACTAGAGGGATTATCATTCAACAGACTGTGAACGAGTTGCTGCGCTACCATTAGGCTGAATTGGCATTGCGAAGGGACGAGGTTCGAACAAGGAAAAAAAAAAACACTCCTTGGTGACCTTCGCCCATGAGGATATATATGATGATAAGAGAAAATATATACACACACACATACTAAGTAAAGAAGTCGATAACAGAACTGAACAATTGACCTTTTCCAGGACCGGGCTTCTTTCTCCGGAAAAATACTGTTTTCCCGGGTGTTTTCATCGTTGCTTTGCGCACCCCGCGTTAAATGACCAATCAATTAAGCAACAATTAATGGGTAAAAGTATTTCGATGCGAGATAAATTGGTGCAGCTTAAGGTCGTAAAACAGGCATCGAGTTGAGGTGGTAATGGTGGTACCTTTTCCATCGGCGATATGAAAAGAATGGAGTGCCAATGACACTGCCATCAAGTCTGTGCCGTACCTCATTTCCTCCATGTCAAGGATTTCAACAGTCTGCCGGCCCCCCACGCACTGTTCATCAATTTATAAATAAATAGCTCATTTTCTCCATGCACTCTCCAAACCGAAAGGGCAGAATCCATCGGTTTATCGTCAAGTGGGTAAAATGTGGCATGAAACCACAACCCAACCCAACCGGCGTGGAATCAGTTTCGTTCCGTTCTGTTCCGGGAAGATTCCGTGCCGTCTCGCGAACCCACCCATCCGATCGAGAGGGCGTAGGTGTGGAAAAATGATACTTTTCACTGTCACTGACAACCGGGCGCCGACGGGCACGTCGGAAAGGCACGTGGTGGAATCATGCGCCATACAGGCCAGGCCGCACATTATCTTCCACACTGGGCGATGCTCGCCGAACGAAACAGTAGACCGTGGTGTCGCTGATAAATGGGTCTTTCATGGTGAGTCTTGAGTGCAATCAAACATACACACACATCTATGCACACATTCATGTTACCACGTGCTGCCTTTCACGATCGGTTGGGTCGTTTGTTCGCGTTCGTGACCGTTTTTTTTTGTTTGCAACTTTTACCGCCCCTTTAGCCGGTGGTTTGATCAATATGTTGCATTAGCCGATTGAATGAAGCGTGTAGCCGTAGTGCAACGAGCAAGCAAAATAGGGGGTGCCATTTTTGGGTTGGTAAATTGGACACTTCATACACTTGTTGAGTGTGCCAGTCGGTGGTAATCTCAGCCAAGCCATAAATCATTGAATGTAAAGTTGGGTTGAATTGTTTACACGGTGTAAATGGAATGATTACATTAGATAAATATAATTTGCAAATTATCGTCAAATATCCTGTCGATAACATGGAATTGATGCCATTTTCAAACTGTCTAATATTTGAAACATCATAATGCAATTCCAATCATTGAAAACCAACACTGCTTATATATAGAAAATTTTTAATAAATAATTTTAGGAAACTTATGTTTAAGAACTCGAGGCGACCTGATGACTGAGGTGATATCGAGTTGTGAGTTACGGGTAAACCAAGTCAAGGAAGCCAGAAATAGTAGGCCAAGTCCTCTTGAGTTTGAGAGTCAATGAAGAAGGAGAGTTATATTAGGAATGGTTAATTGCACACGGTATAGTCGAAAGACTATATTGTGGTGGCCCGGTGGTAGATGCGACAGCGGCGCCGATCTTCAAACGGCAAGACCGGGGTTCAAGTCACATCTGGGTCGTTCCCCCGTAGTGAGGACTGACTATCCAACTATGCGTTAACAATAAGTCTAGTAAGTCAAGAATGGCAGACATGACCTAAGAGGTCGTTAGGCCAAGAAAGAAGAAGAAAGAAGTTGTAGAAGTAGTAACGTTAATTCGATCGTTTGTTCTACTAGTCCTATAGTAAAATCTCTTACGAAGAATCGACAACTCGCAGAGTATAGATTTAAACCTTGACACGATCAATTTTTCTTAAGAAATTCGAATCCTAAATAGCTTTATTGCTATACATGTCAGATCAACACTGGCTATTGCTGAAGATCCAATAAGATTTCTATAATTTAAACTTGTTTTAGGCCAAGACATCTTGAGGTACTAGCAAATATAGTGGAAGAGATAGTAACAAATATGACGAAAAAGACAGTATTTTTGTAAGAAGAAAATGAAAAAAGACGCAATTCGTTTGCTCTATGATTTATAGGATATCTATGGGATATAGATATCAGAGATAGTCATATTATTATAATATTATTATTTCCACTAATGGGTTTGTTGAAAATTGATAACATGTTTTATTTGGACTAGCTATATGATCACTACAAGAATACAGGTTATTACTAATGGAGAATCGATAAAATATTACCCCGTAAATTCAGATTATATTCAAGTACAAGGACGTATTCAGTGCAAGAGCTGAGATGACAATATGGTATGATGGCATACTATAAAACCTGCCCTAACGGCAGGCAAGTTCATAGAGAACTTTACCCGTTGAAGAACTAGATCATGACGTATTTTGTTGAGTGCAAAATATCATATTCAGTGGTTCATTAATATTTATTTAACGTTTTTAAGGATGAAAAAAATGGGTTTAAAATAAACAAAACCGTAACTGATAACAGTAATAAGAAAATCTTGCACAAGCTCTCGACATTCAATCGTTGCTTAATTTTTTGAATTTATAATATCGTACAAATGTTAATATTTTGTTTTGTTACATTATAGCATTGCTGCATAGCCATATACTTTTATATTTAAAGTAAAACAAAGTGATACCATACACTAGCTGTACTTGAACTCAATTATCTTTAACTTCACGTTGAAACACCAATAATACAATACTGCACTCCCTACCACTCTTGGCATCAAACCATACCAAGCAGAATCTATCGTGTCAACAAATCTATCATTTAAATACGCTCATTCAACGATTCAACGGTGTGTAATTTTCCCAGTACATAATCATAGACAAACGAGTGGTTGCAGTGCGAGCTCCATCGTTGCCGATCTCACGGAACAGGTGTCATTTGATTTAATCTTCTCAGCACAGCACCGCAAGCCATTGACTGAGCGAACCTTAAACCTTCAGAAGAATCGAACGTGCATTACGATAGAAGGAGAGAGAGAAAGAGAGAGAGGAGCTAGGGTAAGTTACCGCGAGTGACGACACGCTGAACTTTGACTTTGCCTTTCCATTTTCAAGATTGGCAGGTGCGTGATGCACGTATCAAAGACCCTACCGACCATGGGACGTGCTCTGTAGTTGTGCAGCAACATTGTCGTAAGAAAATCGATCGGTGGGAAAGAATGCAGCAGCACCCGAAAAGACCTAAGCGAAGGCACTATACACCATCGCTAAGAAGTCCCTCGGTACATCGACCGGTCGCTAGAGGAAAAGTTTCCGAGGTAAATCGTTTACATTTATTGGCAGGGTCTCCCATCGACATGCGTGTAGGTTCGCCACCCGAACCCGAACCCGGAGAAATGTTGTCGCAGAAAGAAAATGGGACGGTTGTTGCGTGCTCAAAAAATGCAAACAAACAAGCCCCATGGCTTCGGTCGTTCCGATGCTTAATTGAGTACCGAACCACATCCTGTTCCCCGGCAGGCAGCCGTGCACCATACCTGCACAATCGATACTAGATCCACCACTAATCATCGGCTTTGAACGTTGATTATCCAATCAGCAGAATTGACCGAGACGCCTTCCTCTTCCAGCAGATCCTTTTGCCAGGTTGCACGTGCGTTAGACGGTATCCGCCAAGCTAGACCACCTGGCATCACTGCTACAAAATGGATCTATTATTTTTCCTACGCTGGATACTCCAACTGGCCACTAATGGATTGCGGACTTTGAGGCCCACACCAGGAAACCAGGTATCGATCGGAACCGGGTGCTGTTTGAAATTGACTTGAAGGGAAGCCCCATAACCGCCCCGTTAACCGAACAACGGACATCGGGAGGAAAGGCATCGATTTCCTACACTCTGCCCCCTTAAAATACCATCAATCATTCAATTGGGGAGGAAGAAACGCAGCACCTGTTGTAAACTGCAAGCGTATTTTACTTACGCCAAAGTTTCACCCTTGAGCGGGATGTAAAATGGGGAAAGTAAAAATTAATGAAACGGTCACCACACAGTTCCATACAATTAACCATCTGCCCCAGTTCTCCGATGTGCTTAAATTCTTTTATTATTCAAAGTGCCACGCTAACAAACAGGCCTACCAACAACAGGCCGGCTAGGTCAGTTTGTGTTTGTGCTGGTGCTTACAAGGACGAATAGATTAAGCGAATGACGTCGTCAATCCGTTCCTTACCGACTCGATCGCATCGTGTGCTCGTTCGCCAATCTGACCTTAGCCCAACGGCCCAAGTCCCTTCATTTGTACGGTGTGTGTTGTGCAAATATTCCGAATAGTCTATCATTATTTGTCAAGTTCGAGCTCGGGAGGGGGAGCTGAGCAGAACAACAATTTCCATATGTTGGACCATCCCATTGGGACACCCTAAATTATCCTGCTGCCGGCATACCGAGCAGAGCTCGACGATGGCGATTTGCCTCGACTAAACCAATTCTTGGCGTTTGCGAATTGTGAGCATGCCCCGTAAAGGAGCGGAAAACCCATTTGGCAACCGATGTGGTTTCGGCAACCTTTTCGCGAGGGAAAGTTTGCTAAACAAACATTCGTTCGTGATGTTGCCGGCCGGAAATATGGTCAAACAATGGTATATATGGGCCATTTCTACTGCTCATATGTTTTGTTTACCGTAGTTTTGTTATGCTGTTAGGACCTTGAAACACAACACTTGCATCGCAACGGATATTTTGAACCGTTTCGGTACCCACTGACGGCATCGACGCATCCGTTGCATTCGAATTCCATGTTGTGTTATTTTGATCGTGTGTATCAAAAGCAAAAAAAAAAACACCAACACTCTCGCACGATATTAATACATTATTCTGCATGACATCGATTTTTGGCGGTAAAGCTGAGAAACCATACAACGAAAGGGCGATGCACCTGCCACAACAAATCTATCTATAGTAGCGTTCCGCCGGACATTTGTTTACGTTCAATTACGCTGCGAAGCTGGCCAGCATATGCTACAGATTAAAGCAATTTGTTGCATGTGCTTGTGGCATAGGCAAGGTAAAAACAAACAGGGCTAACGCAGCACATGCCTACGGGCACTTCCAAAGACATAGAGGACTGGTTATGTTACGTAAAGTCTATTTCTTGTTAATTATTTCATAATGGCTGGAACGGGCACTACGCATTAAGTGTTATGTCATATGCCTTGGAAGCATATGAATAAGAGCGTACAAAAAACGTACATAAATGCTTATGGAAGTCTTGTATCTATAAATGTTACATAAATTAGATGAATTAATCGTTTAAAAAAAAATTTCATGAGATTTCATGATCAGTATATATTTTTTTTCATTATATTAAAAAGGCGAATGAACCTTTGAAATCGTTGTCGTGAAAATGAAAGCCGTGAAGGTCATTGTACTTAACAATTAAGCAAGGCAGGGGATCGTACTTAACTACTCCAAGGGATCGGGGATCGTACTCTCCAAGACAGAAACAGAACGAGAAGCAAATTATAGCTGGTTTGTACCCAGAAGGAACCTTTATCTTATTTTAATCGTGTAGATGCGTTTTTGGATGGTCCGGTGGACAAGGCGATAGCGGCGTCACTCTTCACACGGCAGGACCGGGTATTGAATCCCGTTCGAACAGCTTCCCCGTACGCAGGACTAATTATCCTGTTACGGGTAAAACTAAGTCACAGAAAGCTAGTAAAAGCAAACCAAGACCTTACTGAGGTTAAAGAGCCAGGCAAAAATAAGAGGAACGAGGAAGTAATAGTAACGTGTTTAACGGTAAACAGAGTAAGTGACCACTAGGAACCTTAATCATGGGCCGTCTAATTTAAGGATTCTCGGCAAAAATGTCTTGATCTGTCATTTAGTACCAGTACTCAAATATGGCTCGGTCCTATTACAGCCTAACGAAACTTCTCCACTCAAAATACCTGTCGCGACGGACGAAGCTGGGACTTACAGAACCTTTATTGTCCCATTACTCCCATACGTATCTGAGTCCTGGAGTTTGTTCAAAAAAGCATATGAATAAGAGCGTACAAAAAACGTACATAAATGCTTATGGAAGTCTTGTATCTATAAATGTTACATAAATTAGATGAATTAATCGTTTAAAAAAAAATTTCATGAGATTTCATGATCAGTATATATTTTTTTTCATTATATTAAAAAGGCGAATGAACCTTTGAAATCGTTGTCGTGAAAATGAAAGCCGTGAAGGTCATTGTACTTAACAATTAAGCAAGGCAGGGGATCGTACTTAACTACTCCAAGGGATCGGGGATCGTACTCTCCAAGACAGAAACAGAACGAGAAGCAAATTATAGCTGGTTTGTACCCAGAAGGAACCTTTATCTTATTTTAATCGTGTAGATGCGTTTTTGGATGGTCCGGTGGACAAGGCGATAGCGGCGTCACTCTTCACACGGCAGGACCGGGTATTGAATCCCGTTCGAACAGCTTCCCCGTACGCAGGACTAATTATCCTGTTACGGGTAAAACTAAGTCACAGAAAGCTAGTAAAAGCAAACCAAGACCTTACTGAGGTTAAAGAGCCAGGCAAAAATAAGAGGAACGAGGAAGTAATAGTAACGTGTTTAACGGTAAACAGAGTAAGTGACCACTAGGAACCTTAATCATGGGCCGTCTAATTTAAGGATTCTCGGCAAAAATGTCTTGATCTGTCATTTAGTACCAGTACTCAAATATGGCTCGGTCCTATTACAGCCTAACGAAACTTCTCCACTCAAAATACCTGTCGCGACGGACGAAGCTGGGACTGTACAAAACCTTTATAGTCCCAGTACTCACATACGTATCTGAGTCCTGGACTTTGTTCAAAACTGACGAAGCCTTCTTAGTCGCGTTCGAGAGGAAGATGCTCAGAAGGATTTTCGGCCCCGTATGTGTGGAAGGACAATGGACGAGCGTTGCTACAACGACGAGCTCTATGAGCTGTACGGTGACCTCACCATCATGCATCAAATTAGACTCGCCAGGCTCCTATGGGCTAGTCATATCATGAGATATGACACGGAACGATCCAGCACGTAAAGTCCTTTTAGGCCCTCCACATGCATAAAGGAGGCATCGTAGGGCCAAATTGAGATGGAGTGACGGCGGTAATGCTTCTGATAGAAAGGGGTACTTTTCTATCTATTTAGTTCGCTATTTACATGCTTATCTATGATACAGTTCTAGACAATAAAAGTATAATTTAAAAAGCAGAAACAAAAAAACGGAAGCCTATGTACTAAAGGTTTAGATTTAAACCCCTAAAGATAAGACTTAAACGATCGTTTTGTGTCATTTGAAAATATAAGCAATTATTCAGCATTTGAACCATGCTATGCAAAATAAAAAGAAATAAACATCACACAACCAAATTGGAAACCAAGAGCCAAGAGCCAAATACAATCGTTCGCAAATAAACAGTGAAATTGAAAGCCCTTTAAGCTTTTCCTCACTTTCCTAGAAATTGGCACAATCAATCCATACCATAAACGTGGAGATTGCGGAGAAAATAAAATTACGCTATCCTTCATCGCCCACATACACACAGAGACACACAAATACTAGCTACCATACGCCGCCCAAACCCAAGGCAAACCGTAAGTTGCTCCTCCGACTGTTGCTCCGATGTTGTGCAAAAACAACCATACCATAAAGACCATTAATGTCGCTGAATCAATGCACTCTTCCAGGTGAGTTGTTTCTTTGTTTTGGTACTTCGTTCATACGGTGCTATTGCCAATGTTGCCACACAGCACAGATGGCTGCGCGCGTGCTGTATGGGCAGGCCGCAATCTCAGCTTCTTTATGATCGAGCTGACCTGGTGGTCGCTATGGTGGACACAACACTGCAACGTCCAATGCACCAACCAACGTGATGACGGTGGTTGAGGTTCACCATTGTCGTGACGCTAAACCCATGTATTGCTGGAAGTGGCAGGGAGCAGCAGCAGCAGCACACCACAAATGCATAAACGAAGTTGCTGCTAACTACCACCACAGGCAAGGCAAGTTGGCGAAGTGATGTGATTTAAAATTTATTACTTTTGCAAAACTTTCCCTCCCTGTATGTGCACGGGGAGGAGAGCTGCCGCACGGTGAAGAACTCGCGTGCAGCATTCCATGAAACAGTGTTCGACATTTTTGAGTGCCCCAGTGCGCCATCCCCATCCCCAGCCAACCGGGTAGAAACTGTCCTGGCTTACTGTTTTTCCCCCGAAAAAACGGCGAAAAATCGGCGATGTTGGGAAAATGTGCACAAGGTGTGTTTTGGTGTGCGCGCGCACACGCGTTCGCTCGCTGGCCGTGCCGTCTAACCGTGAATTTCTCATCTACCACAGCGGTTGATGTTGGTGCAACTGTGGCGATTCTGCAGCCCATGTGTGTTTCTGTTGAACGATGGTGCAACCTTGAAATGTACGAATAGCTCCAAACTCGACCCCGGCTCGCCACTGGTTGATGCATTTTTACTTTAATGTCCGAGAAAATGTGGGAAAATTCAATTCAAAAGTTTACGAGCTTATACTCCGGAACTAAAAGGTACGAGAAGTCAGGGCCCTTCTGGTTGATATTAAGTAAGCGAGATATCAATTAATTTTCTAAAGAACGGGTGGTATTGAAGGTAATTGAAAAGGGCGTGCTATATTAAAGAAAGAGGTTCTTTTGCTATGTTTTACATTCCACGAAGACGATGCGACAGGAAAATGTCCGGATAATTTTAATTTAAAATCAATTTGTTCGTTCTTTCAGCGAGACACAGTACCGTAAAACACATTAATTCCTTAATCCAGCTGTGCTTACTGAGTAACTTTTTCAGTAACAGGCGGAAGGATACAGCAAATCAATATTCCTTTTGTTTAACTTTATACATTAAAGAACCCACACTTTAATAACTCACGGTGGAAAGATCTCTGCAGCGATTGTAATGTAACATTTGTCACGTAAATTGCATAAAGCAGGGGGCAGAACCAGTGGGGCAGACTTTGTGGAGCAAAACTTTTGCTACCATGGTATCATGGATAAAGCTCGACCGAGCGAGACAAATTTGGATTAGGAATTCAAGTTAAGCATCAAATTGATAAAGTACACAACCGAGACCACTAAAGTGTCATTCTCTGGTGCAATGACAGGGAAAGCAAGAAATATTATTCTTCACCTCTGCTTAGTGCTGTGACTCGGCTGTACTTTCTAGTGACCGCCAATGGTAAATGGGGGATGGATTGGAGGATTTGGTGTATGGAAATGGTAAATTATTTAGCTCAATTTATGTGGAATTAAGCTGTTACTCCATTTTCTCCTTGAGCATTGTGCATATAAATTAATTACCTGCTATATTAACTTTGATCAAACATGTTCGTTGTGGATTTCATTTCATTTTCTATAGGTTTCTTTATCTCCATTTTCTAATTTTATCTCCATAGTTTATGAAGCTTCTTATCCAGTCGAACAACCTTGAGAACCTTGAGAATCTTCAGCGCTAAAAAATGCCTTATTACTTCCAGACTCCATAAAGCTAACGATGGAACCGTTTTAATCAATACCTAATGGCGCCTTGCCGATTTCGGGTAGCATTTATTGTTTTTGCTGTCGTAAAAAAACGATCCGATTACGTCAAACGGTAGCATTTTAGTGCTAAAGAAAGTGGAGTTTATCAGACTTCGTTGGCTTTGCTCACAATGGTCAATGGTTTCGATTGTTCTTTCTGTTCGTTAAGGCCTGGAACGAATGGATGAAAAAAGTGAGTATTTTTTATGTTTAACTATAGAATTTTAAATTGAAAAAGTGATAACAATATATATGTGATATGATTTGGATGATTTTTATCTTAGCTAAAGTTGTGTACAATTTATGTTGAAATTAAATTACACCTTTTATGTTACCTTGTCATCATTTAAGTTTAAAATTTAATCAAACTGTGATCATGTATAGCCTATAGTTAGAACTAATACAATGTACAATCTGCTATAAGACCAAGCCTTAATATCAGCGTTATTAATTAAAGTAAAATACACTCTATTAACCTAAACACAAGTTATGTTTTACGTATAGCAACGATCGGCAAAGTGTGGCTAATTCTTACTGTTCCTATAGCTCTTCTTTAAAAATGATTCGACTTCTTGTTGTCAGTTTTACTCCGGTCTCACGCT